>JAQNCA010000016.1:3518902-3539977 GCA_029783725.1 Acanthurus tractus
AGAAATTGATCCAGATGTTGACTGGTCAAACTCATGATGCAGCAACAGGCATTTTTTTAAAACCATGTAGCACGATAGCTGAGTAGCAATAGCTTGTACAAGCAACCTTTAAAAATGGATCAAAACACAGACAAATGTCCACCAAATTTTTGTTGTTGCTGTAGGTCACACAAGGTAATTTTGTTATACCAACTTCTGGTCGGCTTATGTTACCTCAACATCACGACTGGCAGTGTGAATACAAACAAAGAGAAGAGCCGTTGCATGTCCCCAAAGTCCCCAGACCTGTTTGGTCCAAAAACGCCTACTGATTGCGTGATAGAAATAAATTTCAAGGTCCTTGCTGACTTCCTTGAATCTACAGTTTATCTGCCAGATTCTTTGAATTGTGTTTCTCTCCATCTTGCTGCATTGTGGTCGATCTTTACACTTCTCAGGCGGTGTTCGTCACAGATTGTCTTGGAACATGGTTGTTTCCTCCTACAGTTCTTTTTCATATGTTCTGCTATTCTTTACTTAATTTCACACCTGTCTCAAGCAGCTCGCAATCAGCATTGTTTCCTCTCCATAAATAAATTCAGTGAGACTCTTTCAGGGACGTGAAACGTCACATATGGAACAATGACAAAGAAATCTTTGCCTCCATTGAGACTCTTTAATCCCTTTGTTTGCCAATCTTTTTTTGTTTTCTCTTTCTCTATTGGTCTTTTACCTTTCTCTTTCTTCTTTCTTCTTTTTTCTTAAATCTTCACATGGGTTGTCACTCTAAGTATTGTTCTAACTGACACTCTATTTTGGTTGACATTTCATTTAACAGTGTCGTTATTAACATAGAGCTGAGAATGAACTAAATACAGAGAAAATGTTCTGGAAATTGAAACTAAACAAAACCCAAATACTGAAGAAATGAGGACATCTACTAATAATCTGGTGACCTACAGCCAATCTGATACATAATTTATCACAAAAATATCTTGCTAGTCATCAGTTGTTGCTTGAACGTGTTCCAAAAGAGAAAACAATAACAAAAGAACAAGAAGAAGGCGTGTAGCAGGCATGACTCACTTGACATTTAGTGTTTCTCATCACGTAGCGCAACATAATTATTCGACTGTAAATGTTCTCCCAACTGCCATATCATGTTACTGAGAGTAGGTCCTGTATGGATCCATGCTTTCCTCAGATTGGTGTACGGGTACAATGATATCATCCTGTAAGGTTCCATTGGATGATTACGCCTCTGATGTGTCTGTTTGGCCTCAGTGTTAATAACCTGATACACCATCTAAAAATTACAGTAACCTGAGACCTCAAAAGTGCATCACAGCAGCTTCTCATTGCAGGCCATGCAGCCACTGTAGGAGTATAAGCAGTGGTGAGATTCAGCTCTCATATTTAAATTTGTTTTTTTTGCTGGTAAAAACATTTACACCAGATATCATTAATGATAAAAAACTCAGTGCAGAGGTCTTCAAATGTCCAAAAATCTGAAGCATAGTATAACTTGATGGGATCCAAAATGCACACTAACTCCCCGATTTGACTACAATATGGTTACTGTACATGACCGTGACCATTTAGGACAATGCTCAGGATCTCGGTGTATTTAAGTGAAGCAGCTCTTTGTTCTGCTGCTGCTGCAGAGAATAAAAAATTGAAGGAAACCATGTCAGGCTGCACAAAGCAGTTTGAGCCAAACTGAAAATCCGGCATAAGAATGGCACAGAAACGGAATGTAATTTCTCGACTCCTAATTGTGTTATTACAATAAACAGAAAAAAAGAAACCATTTAACTCAGCTTTCATCCAGTTCACCCATGGTAGAAACAACAAAAAAAGAAAAATAAATAAGATAAGAAAAAACAAGTCAGAGATAAAATATGGGATATGAGTTGGGAACTGAATGAATCTCTATCAGAGATGTAACATTATAGAGCAGTGCTTGGTGAAATCAAACAGTGCTTAATGTATAAATCATAAGGTCTGGGAACGCAGAGAGCGTAATGTTCCGCCAAATAAGACAGAAAGAAAAATCAGAGAACGCATCAAAAAGGTGCCTGGATAATAACTTGGTGCTTGCTCTTAAATTTTAACAACACTATTGTATTTGTTGATTTTTTTCAGTCCTGATCTTGTGTGCACTGAATGACTAACCAACCCTTGGATCAGCAAACCGGGGTTTTCCTTCCTCTGATAAATATGAATGTTAAAAGCGATAGGATCCAGTGATAAATCCAACCATCAGTGTCTGAGAGGGTGCACATGATGATCAAAAAAATAAAGAAAAATGAATTTGAGGTGATTTTTTTGCAATATGTGGGGTCAAACTGAGCACTTAACCACTTCTCACCTATACACTACATAAACACATGCAGTTAAAATCATTTGTTGCCCTCCACTTTTATTCCAGCACTTCAATGTCTCAACCCATGTGTCGACTTTGGCTTTTTTCCACCATGTGTTTCCCACTTGAGCAAATGGCTGTCTGTCCTTGACCTTGAAGGAATTGGACCAACTCTTTAAAAAAATGAAAGAGAAAAGAAACAGACAATCTAACCCTCAAGGAAATAAATAATAAACCGCTGGCATAAATAGTTGAAATACATGAAGATGTTGACATAAACTGTACATTAAACCATATGGGAGTCTTCACCGCTTAGACTCCTTTAGGCTGTTAGACCATATTGAATTTCACATGTTGCGTCCTTTTCCACAACCATACATATTTAATGTGGAGGCATATGGTTGTCATCGGAGGAGGTCAGAGCTAGAGGCAAAGTTGTAGCTGTGTCCTGTTGGCTATACATCTGCACTTCCCTCCTTGGACGGGTTGAACGGGTTGAATGGGGGAGGAGGGGGAGGACTGTGGAGGCTGAGAAAAGAGGAGAGGCACTTGAGCTGCATGTAGGATTGACTTCAGGGCAAAGGCTGTCTTGGAGTCTTTCGGGTGGTGTGCTCAAACACACCTAAATTTTGTCTAAGCACCCTTATAGAAATAATCATGTTGCCAGATTCAGGTTGGGTTGTATTTAAAAAATAGAGGAGCGGAGGAGAGAAGATAACATGACCATAGATGGCAGCAAAGAAAGGTAGAAACAAGTTAAGAAGCACACAGATATTGAGGTCAACTCCAAGCCACTGCATCCACTTTGCAAATGTATGAGAGCTAGTTAAAAGTCATGATGAACTCTGCTCAGCCTATGATCATCTTTAGCTTTTCCCCAATTGAGGGCAGCACAGTTTTTAGCTCAGTGATTAGGTGTTTCCTCCTAAAATGCACTCTAGTAAACTTCTCATTTCATTTTCTGTACAAACTGTGTACCTTTAACTTTCTTTATTTATTAATAACTAAAATATTTTTAACACAGTTGTCAGTCTTTTGTACTGAATCAACCATAGAGTTCTATATCCGTCCAATACCTTACGCAGGCTCCAACCATGAGTCATCTAACGTCTCTTGAGAAAACGAATGACATTTTTCTTCTGGACCATCTAAAATAGGTCCTCCCACTGTGCAATAAGAAGATGCTAGTGGTTGATTATAGGAAATGTTAGATGCAGGGTTTTCAAAGCTTTTTGGTACATCCATCTATCTTTTTTATCATCTTTTTTAATCCCCTTGAATTTTATGGGAATGCAGTAATAACCCTTTAATTAAAAAAAAAAACATAAAAACTAGCATGTGCTGCACAACCACATTGTTAAATTTTAGTTTGAAACAACATTTAAGGAAATATGAGTGTGGCAAAGTTGTTTTGGTTTCTTACTATTTTGTCTTCTGCAGAAAAAGGACCACAAGGGTCTTTTATTTACCAGCTTAAAACCTACATGTTTATTTTTTTTCCCCGACATTGCAGATAATGTCACCTCCAAATATAAATGGCTGCTTGTTAAAAACAAATGTTTACAATCAGTTGCAAAAGTTGATATGCCATAACTTGAGTGTCTGGCATATTAAGTCCCTAACCTGATGAGCCAGATATTTTGTCATACAGAACTATTTGCCTGTTTCCATGCCTGGAAACTGTTGAGATCATCTTTCTTTCACCATCTATTACAGGCTACATTCAGCCAGTCAGATCAACGAACCATATAACCTAATAGGAGAAAACTACCAGCAGAGCCAGAGGGTACATTAAAAATTAGCCAGGAGAAGAGTGAAAACATCTTTTCCATCAGGAAAAACTTTTATTGCCATTCTGCTCTTTCCTTTTAATGAAAGAAAAAGTCTGCAGTTCTGATGGAACTGGTGTTACAGCAGCACCTCCTCATGAGCTGCCATTGTTATTTTCAAACAGACTCTCCCTGCTTGTCTAAGCCGCGCCCACAGCTGTGAGTAGCTCCTAATGGGATGCTAATTGGTCTGAAGGCTGACAAGATGAAGTTGCGAGATCACATGTTTGTGTGATCTTGCAAATCCATCTGCAACACAAGCTAAGTCAGTCTCAGAGAGAAGCAGAGGGTGAATATGGATGAATGTAAAAATAGGTAGCCTCCACACTCATGACTGAAATAGAGCAAAGCGTGTGGTGAGCATCTTGTCCTGTTTTATCTGTTGGATAATAAGACAGTCAAGTATTTTAAGCTGGATATTAAAATGACTCTTTTTTAAGCATAATTTCAGTATGGTGCATTGTTTTTAAGCAAAAACTCAACTAGAAACATAGACTTTGAGAATGGCAGCATTGTTGCACCGGTGCAACAGTTGTAAGAAGACATGGCAAGCGGCTCCTCATATTGGAGGGCTGCTAAAGCTGTGCTAATTTAATGTACTTCAGCTTTAATTGAATGCATGCACACACATTTCTGTGTGTGTGTGTGTGTGTGTGTTCCCTACTCATGGCCAGTTGTTGCAGGTAGCGGAGGTTGACGTGGCTGATCTTCCTAATGCACCCTCCTCTGCAGAGGTCATAAATTAGTCTGAAATACGGAGCAGGCCGCCGCTGCCAACCTCATCTGCAAAGTGAGCGAAGTGAAGCAGAAAGAGTCAGTCTGAGATGCAGCGTCAGGCTGTTCTCAATACAGAAGTCTGGCAGGTCTGCAGCCTGGCCCTGCTTTTCATTCTCAGAAATAGATATTACATTCTGTCATGTTGAATTCCTCGCTTTCCTACAAAGCTCTGACTGCATCCAGCTCGGATTGTAGATAATATTGACTGATTGGCCTTATTTTATAGACCTGGTGCTAATTGGAATTTTCATGAGAAAAAATTTCATTATTATTGAGAGACAAAGATAAGGTGCCCTTTTTTGTCTGAGAGGATTTTCTTGGCCTCACACTGCTTAAAGTTAGAGCGACTCTTAAAAGCAGAGGACAAAAAACAGATACAACATGAAGCAGACATTGCTTTTTCAAATTTTCTATTTTAATTCCATTTCCCCAACCTTTTGAAACATAATAGAAAATCTTTCCAGAGAAATAGTAATTTCATTTCGACCCAAAAAGCAACCTTTATCTACGTCTTTCTATTGTGTTCCCAAATGGCCTCTTTGTATAGTTTGATTGGAAGGTAATTGTGCACCGATTGATATAATTCAACAATAGTTACTTTCATGCACTTGTAGTCCAGACATCAATATGATTCTTGAAGGCAACTAAATTAATTGCATATCTGCCCTCTGCCAGCAAATCTAGCTGTTTTAAACCAATTTAAAATAAGCTGTGTAAGGCCAGGCTCTGTCATGTTAATGATTTGTGAATATTTACCTAAATTCTCCTCATAAAAAATAAAGAGCTGTCTATATTTCTTCCCTTCAGAGAAGTTACGGAGGAGTATCAACTCAGCATTCAGCAGTCTAGACTGTGTGTTTGTGCAGACGTGTTTCAGATGATGCAGAGCTCTGAAAAAAAGGAAGACTTTCCATGTAAACCTATCAGACTACCTTGGCTGGGTCAACAGTTTTTTCCTAGAGTTGTACAAACCAAATTGATTAGCTTCCCTGTCATCTGCCTGAATAACAACTTACTTGGTTGAAGTTTATAAATTGAAAATGTGTCTGGTAGGCTTTGTTGCTGCTGCAAAGGTGTTGGCTTGGAGGGAACAACCTTCTCCTCACATGCACATTTGCAACAGTAAACAGTTAATTCATCCAGGCAATAAAACGTGTTCACCTCACTTGACTTTCAGAATTTTCTTGTATTACAAAAATCTGTTCCTCTGAGAGTAATTGTTTTCAAAGCTCAGTATTTAAGCCTGATGCTTTAACAGGTTTTCATATAAAACATCTGAAAAAAGAAAAATTACCTGGTTTGTAGCTCATAATGTAACAAAATCTTTTTCATTTCCAGTCAGTCTTAAAGGAGACATTTCAAGGTAACACTTGCAGCACACGTGAAGAGACTGAAAATGTTAAAGTGACAAGTTGTTAAAAATTGTTTGTTTTTGTCTATTTGTCTACAAGGTTTTAATCTTTAGATTGGGGAGAGTATCTATGGTCCACTAAGAGCCATAACACCTTAAATCATCTTTCAGCCTACATTAGTTTACAGTCTGGCAAACCGGCACCTTCAAAAGAGGACTTATTTACTATATCATTAATGTGGAATGCAGACAATTATAACTGGTAACTCTAATGCTGAAGGAAACTTTAAAAGGCAGATTGTGAGTTACCATCTTCATTCTGTAATTTCCAAGAGAGTTTACAAATTAACTTGTGATGGACATAGGTGATAATAGTATCACATCAAATCCAAAAATATGTGCTTAGGTGCCTGTAACATCTTCATGTGCTATGTGTACAAAGATCTAGCAGCCTGTACAGTATATGAACCACAGTTGGTGATTGTTGGAACAGTGGAGAGATGGCTTCAGTGAGTTTTATTTTGTGTCTGTTGAGTGTGAATGCTATTTATGACGATAAAATTACTGATCTATATCTGATGACCTAAAGAAGCTCTTTCTGACTAAGCACAAAAAGGTCTATCTATGTAGTTACTGTTAGCTTATCTTAAAGGGATAGTTCACCCAAAATTTTAGTTTCACACAATTGCCCCCACCACTTTGTTGACAGTAAAATGCTACAGAAATATTAATCCTGGAACATCAGAAATTATAATCCAACATTTTTTGACAAGTGAACTACATGAATTTTCTACTTAAGACACTTGCTGTTGCTTACATACTTTCACTTAATTAGGTTTTACATGCATGGTGTATTTTAACTTTGTGATTTTTTCGTTTAAGGAACACTTTACTACACACTCATACTGACACAAACAGAGCAGAGTTTCTCTTCCTGTCTCACTTAGGCAGCAGCAAACTTTTACAGCACTAATCAATGAGAAGAAGAAAGTCACTTAGAAGAATCATTTAATCAGCGCCTTCTCCTCTTCCTGCTCCTCTTCCTGGCTCGTTATAATTAAGACACTCATGGTTTGATACGCATCAAGGTGCACATAAACAGGTGATGTGTGACCTCAGGAAGTCTTGCCTCTGTGTGTCCAAGTAACAAGCCATGAAAGACTTTGCATTTTAAACTCTCTGTAATGATAACAGAGGCCCTATCAACCCAATACAAACATCTGAGAGAAGCTGGAAAATCCATAAACTGCCAGTGATTTGTTTCAGGTGGAATAAGTCATTTTTTTAGCACCCATGTATGGAGTGGCAGGAAATAATAGGAAATAATCACAGAAGCAAACTATGCATCAACTCTGTTCAGTTCCTAGTAATTTATAGAAGAGAGTAAATTATTTTAAATTTTTAGAATGAAAACCTCTCCTTCCTCATATTATTAATTCATATTATTCATCCGCCAAATCTTATGAGTTAATAGAAGAGTGATAATGAGCTGTGTAACTTTGTGGTCCTAAGGGCAAATGTGTGAAGCAATAATCATGTTTTTAAATAGGGCAAAATAATACATGACTTTTTATAGAATAGCAAACCCAACATTGTTACAGCAACAAGCTAACAACACAGGCATGTCAGCCATCCTAATCAGACGCATCACATCCTCTCATTAATTAACAGTCTCCTGCGAGATCTTCCCTTTTTGAAAAGCTCGTTTCAGCAGTCTTTCCCATCGTGCATCTGAACGCTCCCCGCTCACTGTCTGCTGCAGACACACTTAAGATAATGAATAGCTGGAGGAGGCTGGCGTTCTTTACTGCAGCCCGGTAAAAGGCCACTCTGTCTGGATCCACGAGGCACAGAAAGAAAAATCTTTCCGGCAGTATCTGGTTGGACTGAATCTTTCTTGATTTCAATGAATTCAGACAGTCATATTAAAGATGAACACATGTCACCATATTATGTTGCCATGGACGACAGGCCACCAAAATCAAATGTATTTACTTGGATTTGTTTCCCTTTCCTGAAACTGTCCATGACTCAACAGGAAGGTCATCAAGTACAGAACCAAACTGGATCTAAATTGTACTCCTCATTGTGAATAACAAAAAAAGCAAAGGTCAACCTGAGGCAGACGAGGAAGGTTTTGGAGCAGCTTCAGACACACTGACTGGCTGAAACCATCAGCTTTTGACTGTCAGTGTTCTTCTCTGCCAAAATTTAAAGGTAATATTCTTGAAACATCTTAGAGCATTCATCAATTTATTCAGCAAAATTGAGCCAAATTGTGAACATTAACTTTTAATGACCCTTTTTTTAGCTACGAGTGCTGGGTAAGAATGTATTAAGACTTACAAGTTGTTACAGACTGACACGACATATTGACGGAACTGTTCACAGAGAAAAACAAGACTCATTCAACTCTGACAACCTGATTGATGTAAGCTTTTAGTTTGATCTATTATATCATCATCATCATCAAAATAGGCAGGATTTTAGCTAAAAATACAATTCATCAATTCATAATATTGCATTAAACTAAAAAAAACATTAAATTGGTTATTTTTTTAGTTTCAGCATCTTAGACAAAACAATGTTCCTTCATTCATCCATTTGTAAAACACTAGAGACTGTCAACAAAAAAAGTTGAAGATAAACCAAGAATAAGACTGATTTATGTGGAAGAATGAAAATTTATCAAGGATATAAAGTGGGATAAATTGTTATGTATTCATTTATTGTGTTATCATCAAATAAGTCTATTGTAAGGATTTGCTGTGAGCTAGTAAGTTAATACTAATTAACATAATGTTCAACACTTGCTATGAGGAAGGATCAGTTTTGTCTGTTTGCACAGGAGGGCCAGTACATGCATTAATATGTGTAATGTATTTCACTTTATTCCTTGATTTAATGTAAGGGTTTGAAATTTTTATCGTGTAGCTTACAGTTTTAGTCATTATTGAATTAATCTGACCTCCATGAGTTTATTTTCTCACATTTCTGTAGTGATTAACAGGTGTACTGCAGGTGAATATCATCTCCTACCAAAATGGATATAATATTTCAAATTTCTGCTGTACATGTCCTGTATGAAGAGTGCTGTATAAATAAATTTGTTCCTAAATAAACACTGGCAAAGCAGTGGCTCCATATTGCATGACTCCTATGAGTGACTAGTGTTGACTCATTCCTTTGCTCTTTGAAAATTATCGCCGACTTACAGTCTGAAATCAGTCCAGAATCCCATTAGACATGCAAAACAAACTACAATGATCAAACTATGTATCATTTTCTAATAAGTGACTAGACAGCCCAAATTATACCTTTAATTATATGTTTACTATGGCTAATATGCCTGCACGAATGGCTTCCACATTTCTTTCATAACAGAATCAGCCAAATACACTCAGTACATCAACTTTTTTTCTTGATGGTGTCCTTCTGTTTTACTCACACTTCTGAGGTATAAACACAACTCTAGTATATCAGCCCTTCAGACGGTTGATAGATTATAGCAACTCCCTCAGACTGGCTTTTATGCAAGACAGTGTGAACTGTCTCTAACAAAAGCCTGAAATGGGTCAGGGGATATTTAGGGACAAGACAGAGCTTGGGGAGTGAGGAAGGGAGGATTCAGAGGGATTTAAAGGGCTGTTTGTTTCACTATTTGTTATTCAAGCTGAAGGGATTACGATGCTAGACTTGCACTTTTTCATCGTAAAAGTGTGGATGTTTAGTATCACAAGCTAAATCAGGTCAAAAGGGCAAGCACTGTGAAATGCAAGACTTTCTTACTTTAAGCTATTGACATAATGAGCTCCCTGGATAGTTTGTATTTCGAGGCTTGGACTACACTGCATAAACTGTGCAAATGGCTGAAAATGCTGTGTGCTAGCACAGAATTCTGAATACGAGTGTATGCATAAGATATTAGCTCATTATCCTTTGGACAATTAGATTTTTTTTTTGACTGTTGTAGACACTTTCTTTCAAAAACTGGACTAACTGAATTCACCTTTGCACTCATGTGAAGCATGTATCTGTTTTATTGGCTCTGTCAACACCTGTCAAGCTCCCTGAAGTTTTTATATTGATGTTATTCATGTTTCCTTGTGTGTCCTGTTGTATTGTTTTCTTTTCTTGTTTTTGATACTGCATCCTGTCAAGTTTCCGTCCTGTGTGATTGCTTGCCTCACCCTTGTGTGTTGCACTTGTGTCTCATTGTCTCCCTTTTCATAGAGTCTTTGTTTTCCCCTTTTTTTCAGTTTATCTGTTTCTGCTCCCCAGTCTGGCCTCAATGTTCCAGTCCTGCTCATTTTCCTCTTGTTATCATGGCTTATATTTTACTTTTTGTTTTTGTAATTTTATCATCTTATTTTTGGAATTTTGGTTTGCTACTTTTTACTTTCCTTTTGTTTACTTTTAACCAGCTTTACTTATCAAGCTCCTTTTTTTTGTTTCTACTTTCATGCTGGTGTCTTTGCTTTTGGGTCCCTTTATGTAAACCTGAGAGAAGCTAGGAGACCACTAACACAGCCTCAGGAAAAGGATTCAAGAAGGCTGATGATGAGAGTAAAAAAAAAAATCACACATATGCTGAGGATTAGGAATACGAAGGGGTCTTTTCAAAATAAAAGTATGTGGATTTTACACAGATCACAAGCTCCACAGGAGATGACATGGGGCCCAGCCCTCACTGTCAGCAAAACTGATTAACAGGCTAAGTTCATGTTTCATTTTATTATTTATTATTTGGCTGTCAGCGTGTTCATGTGCAGTTTTTAATCACAAAACAATTTCAGTCAACTATCAAAGGACCAAGAGCAGAGTATTTTGTAGACTGAGATGAAAGAAAGTATTAACATTAGAATATAAAGTTATTGTGATAATGTATTTTCTTGACTTTGGATGTTTTATTTACCACATTTCCAAATTACCTAAAGAAAAAAGTGACATCATGAAAAACTACAGAAATATTTTATAATCCTACAAAATATTTTTGTCTGTGAGAGCTGGACAGTGTGGAAAGAGTGTTCCTATAATCTGGTTCTTTTTTTTCTTTTTTTTAACATCAGAATGGCAAATTTAATAGAAGGAAGGTACACAGACCTTAAACTGTCTTTGGATTATTCCCAACGTAATTATTTCCAACAATGACTTAATAGGAAAAGACTTTTATCTTGCCTTTTCTCTAACAGTGAATGTATTTCACAGAGACAAACAGCTGAAAACTTGTCAACTGTGAAATACAAATTTACAGGCAACAAAGCTCAAACAGCCAAACTAAAGATTTCCACTAAGCACCTCCGGGTGTCTTAAGCAGCTTTATGTACCACTGCGATCACAGATGTGTCCCCATTGACTTCTTTCAGTCCCTGTATACAGGTCAGGCAATGACATACTCTGAAGTGCCGAGGGGCTGTGAACGCTTTCACCCTCATGCCGCTCATCACACACACAGACACACATACACACACAGACCAAAGGCATGCACGCATGAACTCACAAGCAAACAGGGACGAGCAGGCATGTACTCACACAGGAACACACATATGCAGCCCTGCGCTGACATACACAAACACATATACTGGGTCATTTCTCACTCTGGCGCTCTTCCACTCGTTCAAACACACACACACACACATGCTAAGCGCGGAGGCCAGATGGAATCACAGCGTGGGCTGTTGGCCTTTCACACTCTGGAGACTTGATTTCTCACTGTTTTCTTCTCCTTCACCGGCCCTTTTTCCTCCTGTTCTTCATCCCACTTACCCTCTTCCTTCAGCACTCTCTCATCTTTATCAGCGCATCCTAGCCTTGGTTTTACCCTCTTTGTTCTTTTCATCTGACCTTTTTATTTGTTCTCCGATTGCAGGCCTTTTCATTTTTTGCAAACAATACGTGGCAAAGGTCGATTGTATCGAGCAGATTGTTCAGTTCACAATGAGGCAGAGCTTTTTCTCCTCTTCTCTCTCTGACTCTGAAAGGTACAGTGGAAGGTCAAGAGTTATCACATTGTGATTTTGGGGAAAGAAAATCACTCAGTTGTCTTGAGGTATATCCAGGAAGAGCACTTTCACTCAGACTGCAGTCTTCTTTCATCAAATCAGAGGCCAGAGTCCAGAAGGAGAAATGCTTAGTCCTTCAACCCTCTGGTTTCTCTGTGCCGTAAATATTGATCACAGGTTAAAGGCAATTAGAATAATGGAGCAAAAGCCTTGCAGCTTCTGCCAAAATGTTCTTGGCTTTGGTGTGCAGTTTATAGAGTAAAGATGGTGGAGAAGGCTTGCAAGCAGTCTGGGAACTGGGATGTCTGACTGAAATAAGCCCTTAATACGTCTTGCACACCGCTGATCAACATCCTGAGCAAGGGCAATCTCTTGCCAACACCAAAGAGCTGAACTTAAACGGTAAAATAAAAATTAGACAAGTACGTGTTTAAGGGAATTGACTGACCTGAAACACCACAGCTGTAATTAAAGAAGAGAAAGGTGTTTGAACTCCTTACAGTCTCTAATCAGCAATATAGGAAACCAGACAAATGCAGTATCATGTAAACCAGTGGTGTCCTCACCTTAAATGTTGTATGATCTACAGCCTGACTGAGTTGACTTTGTTCTTTTAAACTGATTCTGAGTTCTTAAACTGCCAGTGTTATTTTGTTCAGGTTGGCACTCACACGAGAGTGGTAATTACTTATAGTGATCAGGGTAACAATGATTAAAAAAGCTTGGGACAGAATCATTCCCATTCAAATCATGTTTGAATTATTTGCTCATGGAACAAAAACATCCCCTATGTGTTCATTTGGGTCTTTTGTACATAGAAACATATGGGGAAACTTTAAAAAACAATAGTTATACTTTAACCTCGCTCTCTGGTGGTAACCTGTCTCTTCCAGCTTGCAACCTAAAGCCAGTGTGTACAGGGACAGCACCTCGTCAAATGGATTGATAATGTCCAGTCACTTAAAGCCCCCCTGAGCCATCCCAGTCAATACAATTCAGTAAATTGCAAAGGTTTCAGTTAAATTATTTACATTAATTTATCTGCAAATGTTAAATTGTCCATTCATCTTTCAGCTTTTTCATTGTTTATTCATGACCTTTAAGCTAGTTAAGCTAGTTTCTTTATCAGTCAGCTAGCTTAACGATAACTTGTAGTTTAAATGATTTTAAGCTAACATTTTCAATAATATCAATAGCCACATTTAGCTTTTTAACTATTTTATGTAGCTAAATGTATGTCTTTCTCTCATGCTTGTGCTTTTTCAACTATTTATCCATTTTTGAATGTCTATCTGAAGTGTCCTTTTATAGATATTTCTAATATTTTACAGTATGATGCTCCTTAAAATGTTTAGTCTTCTCTGTTTGCTCTTCAATTAGTTTTCACATACTCTCAATTTAGGTGTTGCAGTTGACTAAATTTTGTAATATACATATTGAACCAGTCTTTATTTCTAATCTCTTTAGTTGACCTACTCTTGTCACATACTTTCTCACATCCCCACTGGTACAAGTGTCCTTGGACAGTAATCACTTGTGTAGACAGTTCAGTATCTGCTGGTGTTGAATTTTTGTTTTCAAAGAAGAATAGTCAAACTTAATGTGCAAAGATGGGAATTCTTCAGTGGTACAATGATTGTGTTCCTGATGGCATATCATGACATAATCTCTATGAGGCCTCTTCATGCCAGGTTGCAGATGGCTGACACCCCAGGGTCCTGGTTCAAAGCAAACTATGGGTAGCAGTCCAGTTTTGTCTCACAGTGTAACATAAAAGCTCAGAGCAAGGTCTGCATCACCAACAAAAACACACTTTCTCTTTTGCTCGCTCTCTCTCTCAACACAGACTCTCTGTCAGAATGTCATATAAATATTTAAAGTCTGATCTGGGGACAGTCAGGTAGCCAGAGATTCCCAGAGGGTCCAAACTCCCATTTCTAGCTCTCAATGCAATCCATTTTCTGACTCAACACATTCCCACGGGTCAAAGAGTGATCAACACCAACACACACACACACACACACACACACTCTTTCTTTACTTTCGTTATCAATACAACCATTCAATCAGCAGCGCAGTGGGAGTGCTCTGTGGAATATTTTTCAAACCCACACTGGACTGCAGAAAGTCGACACTAGATAAAGCTCAGCTCTATTCTGAAAACTTTTTCACTTTTCACACAGACATCTCCCAAAATGCAACTTTTCCTTGTCCTTGAAAATAGTTCAGAAAATTTAATCGACAAATCCTTTAGCACAGACTCTTGATTTTCTAAGTCTTGGGGGGTAAACAAATAACTACACTCAGAAATGCTATTTTTTCCAACTGAGACCAAATAAAGCATACTATATGATGGTCCTCTAAAGGCCCTACAGCCATAACTCAGCTCTGGTTTTACAAATAAACCAGACCTGCTTGTCCATTCAGTCCCAACGTAAGCAGAAATGTAAACTGGGTGACGGTTTCATCTTAAATAAACATAACACAAACTAGCCCTTTGGCCCCTCCAGTTTCTCAAACAACCCCCATTTTGCCCTGTGAGGGGGTTTTCAAGGATGGACTGATGCATGGCTGCTCTCAATCTGACAGTGTTCAAAATAAATGTATGAGAGAAGGATGTTGTGCTACATTTATGAAGTCGAATGCTTCTATATGTGTTTCCATTCAGGGTGTATGATGATTTGATAACACACATTTAATAGTTAAACTAGTTTAGTAATAATAAGGATTTTGGGGAATACAGTCATTTTCTGTCTTGCAAAGAGTTAGAAAAGAAAACTGATACTGCCCTTGTGTTTTCCACTAACTAAGGAGTGACAGCAAGCAGGCTTTATCTTAGCTTAGCACAAAGACTCTAAACAAGGGGGAACAGCTACCCTCACTCTGTCTGAAGTTTAAAAAAATCTGCCTGCCATTACCTCTAGAGATCAATTAACACACTTTTTCTATGTTCAGCGAAAAAGCTTAAATGAAAAAACAAGTCAAAGATAAACTTGCCTGCTCTATCTTCACATTTAGTGGACGTACATGAAAGCGGTATCTAACTTCTTGGCAAAAAAGCAAATAATTAATTTCCCAAACTGTCAAACTATCCCTTACACCGAACACATTTACTTCCACAAACAACCTTTTTTATGCACACAGAGTGGAGACACAAACTCCCGCAGTAACTTGGCTAACAGCATTTTGCCAGAAATCAATAAAACAAAATGTAGTTATGAAAAATTCAGGTTCAGTCCCTGATTCACAGCAGCCCAATGATTGATTAAAGAAGCAATTTAAAGCAGACTGATCCTATGGAAACTGCACTACAGTGGATGCTTATTATGCTGACATAAACAGGTAGCTTGTTTTGTACATCTTTAAATCAAGAGAGTGATAAATCCCTACACATAGAGATGAAATACAACACTGTTTGAAAACAAAGGAAGGTATTCTGAACTGATCTGAAGGTATTATGATCCAAAACATTGTTCTTTTATGAGAAAAGTGGAAGCCTTTTATAAGTTCCCAGTGCTTTGCCAAACAAAGTACTTCACTATTTGACTTAAAAACTTTGATTTCAAACACAAATCTCATTATGCACTACAGTTTTAGTGTAATATAATAAGAGTGTAGCTGCATTTTGATTATGACCTTTGCAGGAGTATCTTTTTTCTTTAAGATTTAGCTAAATTCTGGGCATAGACAAACTGATAGAAATGTTTGTAGAGTTGTTTTTTCTTGTTTTTCTTTTCTGCTCCAAATATGCTAAAACTCTGTGGATTTCATTGTAAAGGGCTGTTCCCTGATCATCTTTGTGGTCAAGTTGTAAATCAGGAGCAAGTTTACAACAGTTAAGATTCATTGGCGATTAAAGTCACAATTATGGATGAAGCAATACAGCCTAATGTGTTCCCACAGACATACTGATCATTTATATGAAGCTGGCTCATGACTAAGTGATGCTTTCACAGCGACAGATTCATAGTGGGTGTCAATAAGCTTTGGAGAGCTAATTCCCGGTACTGTATGAATAACAACACTGACATCTTGAAGTCCCACTATTCCTGCCTCTGGGGCTGTGATGCTCATTACACACAATTATTTTAAGTGTTGAAAGAAACCAGCGACATATTGGTATTCTTGGTATTCTTAAATTAACATTATAAATCATTATCATTATAAAATGTGGTTAGAAGAAAACCACTGGTTTAAATAGAAAAGGTCTGTGGTATGAATATGTTAAGAAAATTTCATGGCAGGCTATCGAACACTGGATATGATGTATTTTACTGGTTAAATCACTGGCTGAAATTTTGACCAACAGCAAGGGTTCATCTGCAGATGAGCTTTAGGTATTCTCATGGAATCACACCATTAGGTCTGATGATTTAATGCTTTTGAAGAAAACCAACAAAACTTGGAGCATGCAGACATGCTAACAGCTCTGCAAGGCTATATGTTAAGCAGCATTTTCAGCTAAATGCTGAAAATTTGCATGGTGAAATGCTCATACTGACAATGCCAGTGGTTATTGTTTAGCTGGTTCCAAGGAAACTGCTTGTAGTGATCAACAGCTTTGATTAAATTTGAAACTACAATCAGCTGTCTGCTTGAGCCTGGTGCTGCATGCACTATTAAATTATGATGGGAAAAAGAAAAAAAATCTGGAGAAATTTTCTCTTGATAAATTTAAAACAAGTCTAAGAATCTTTTGACAAACTGGCAAAATGGACCGACGACTTGCAGCAGTGCAACTTGTGTAATCTACTCAATTATTGAGAAATAGTCAAGGCAGCTTGTGATGGAGATAGAAAACAGATGCCCCCAGAAAAAGCAGCTCGCCAAGTGGATTAATAATGCTTGGTCATGTAATGTCCCCTTGAGCGAGCTCTTGGTGTGAGAAAAGATGTGCCTGTGTTTTAAAACAGTCAATAAAATTAAGTAGTCGAAATGGAAAGCTGTATTTTTCATTACTTTATGTTGATGCAATAAAAATACAAATGAAAAGTAGATGGAAATCTGCATGACAAATGGAGGCAAAGGAAAAAAAATTACTCAAAATAATGGTCCACTTATGGTTATTAATTTGACCCAGACAGACATGTTCACTATTAGTGCTCCATCACTTAATGATTTTCACCATCTTCAGTTTCATAGCTTTGTGTATAAGCATACTAAGATCCTCTAATTAGCCCTAAATACAAAGAACAGCTAAGCTGAGGCTGATGGGAGGGAAATTGCTTTTGCGGGTATTAAGTCATAACCAAAGTATTAGAAAAAGGGAAAGGTTTATCTGATGGTGGCGCTACAGGTAAATTCAGAGGATCTCCAAAGTCTTTGAATTCCTCCTCTGGGGAAAGTGAGTGTCAGTGCTAAGTTTCACGATGATCCATTAAACAGTTTTTCTGTTTTCAAGCATCCCTGTAATGTGGCCAGCATAGCAAGAAACAGTTCATCTTCCTGGTAACATAACTACTACAGGTAATTTCACAACAATTTGTCTATTAAGTTTCAAGAAAACATGCAAGTTGTTTTTTCAGTGGAAACTTAATTTGATATTCGCAGAAGATGAACAACCAAACATAGGATTCATCCTGAGGGAGCTGGACCAAAGTCTCTGACACACTGACAGGTTGACCAAGTGACAATGTTTTACAAGCCTCATCTGTCCTATTTATAGCACCACTCTTTTCAAAGTAGGGAAGGTATCGTTTGACTTTACACAATCTGCCTGAAGACAGAACAAATGGATCGTCCTGTAACTGACAGGAGATCATCCCAGATCCCTTTACTGATCTCTAAACCCAGTTCAGTCACGTTGATCCTTGATCCTGCTCAATCCTCCATCTCTCTCTCTCCAAAAGCCCCAGAGGAGTTTGTGAAACAGAAACACATCAAGGAGATCAAAAAGGGACCCTTCAGTACTGAGAGCTGCACACACCATAAACAGGCTGAGTGAGAGCGTGGAAGGTGAGGCTCTGGAAACTATGGAAAGCCAGCAAAATGTATGTGTGTGTGTGTGCTATATTTTTGCATGGCAAACCCACTTGGCTAAAATTGCTTCCAGCTTTTAAAGAAAAGAGGAAATACCATTCTGGGGGAGAGATCCTCTGCGTCTGTGTTAAACATCATTGCCATTGTTCACGTCTGCAGATTTTAAGCTGAAACACCTGCTCAAAGAGGCCCTGTCAAGCTGAAAAGCCGTTTTTCTATGTTCATTATTGAAGTTTAGCTTTTGCACTGACAAGATTTAGACTGGAGAGAGTTGTCACATGATGGCTTTGGTTAACATTTAGCAACTTTTTCAAGGCTACTCCAACATTTGTTCTGTTTTTACAGCTCACTGTAGAGGTGGGCATGCACAGAGTTTACATAATTCTCAACTGCTGAGCCAGTTCCTTGCTTGTAACACTGCCCAAAAAGACTTTTAAATACAACCTCAGCTGGTAAAGTGGGCTTAACAGATTTAATTAATATGCATTTTCAACCTGGTTTCACCTTATTTGTTTTCCGACAAGCCAATGGATAGTAATCCCAAATAAATGTATTCCCAACTTCTCAGGCTGGTGCAGGGTGATAAAGGTTATGATGCTCTCAGTATGTTGAGGGGTTTGGAGGTTTGTGCATCCATGTGTAGGATTAAATTTCAGTGAAAATTGAATAGATGCTGAGTAAGTACATACATTTTTATTCCAAACTTCAGGCCTCAGGTGTGGTATGTTGTTTTCTGTGATGTATGGCCACATAGTGAAGCTTGTTTTTCTTTCTTTCTTGAGGAGAAGGGCCATGGACCATTTGTCAGCAATTTAAAAACATGATGTGTCCCTTTACACCTTTAAAATCTTAAATTAGCGTTTTACTAGGAGCTATTTAGCCTATTTTGCTAAGTGGAAATCAGCTCTATCATTAGCAAAAGAGGCCAAATAGCTTCCACTTGAGTGGCAACTTTGTATTTGTCTTGCATTAAAAAATGATGCAGTTTTGCTCATGTGATTCCTTTTGTGTGAGTCCAGTTATTTTGCTTGCCTATGAGCAGATAATCAAAGCTCACAGCTCTCTGTAGTCCTGAAACAGATGAACTCACAGAGTCATGGGGTGACACCGAATGGGGATCATAAAGGAGAGAAGTGACAGGTTAGGAGACTGCTATTGTTTGCTTACTGTGTATCTGCTGAACTTGCAGAGAAATAACAAACTATTTCAAATACAGATTTTGCACCAAAAGTTGAGTTCAAGTCAAAACAACCACCAAAAATGTGGAGTGACTTCTCAGACGATGAACCTAAAGGAATGTATTTTGAGACTGTCAGAAAGTATTACTATACTGATAAGCCATTATTAAAGTTAAAGAAAAATACCCTCCTATCCTGCTGCTGCCTATGCCTTCAACATTTTTTGTTTATATTTTCAGCTAAGCAGACATTGATTGAGGGGATTTGAGGAAGTTCAGTGTTCACATTGTGCTCGCTGACCAAATTACAAATGCATTTTTGTGGTGAAGCATATAGAAAGCAGCTGAAAGGCAAATCCCATCAAACAGCTCCGTATATGCTGAGAAAAAGAGTCAAACATTTCCTGAATAGAGGCTTGTTGCTGATAAAATCAAACACACATGTTGTGTTAAAGAGGATAATGATCAAGGTCAGATCAAAATAAGCTCAAACCTTTTTTTTTTTAAGTCTTTTTGAATGCTTTTGATGAGGATCAATGGACAGGTTGTGATGGCTGGATGATCACTCAGCAGTGGCAGAGTTCAACCCACCCACGTCGTCTTACGTATGATTCTTTGGCTCCTCGTCTCTTTCTTTTCTCTCCACACAGTGCACAGTGCACACACTATCTCGTCATCGGCCATTTGGGCCCAGACTGCAACACCAGATGGATAAAGCAAGAACCTTTAAGACTGTGAAGTAAAAAAGAACATTTTATAAGTGGTGAGATAAGAGGCAGGATGTTTGGACACATCCAACTACTTTTTACCAAATCACTTTATACAACTAGCCCTCATTGATTATAAAAGATTCATTTTCCACAGTATTAGTCAAAGATTCACTTCAACAGACAAGGTCAGTTGTGACTTGTTACGAGGGAAGGGGGGTTATTATAATTTGCTGAGTTATTTAATGACTAACACAATGAATAAATCAAAATAAATGTTAAGAGCAAAGTCGCTTGAGTGAGAGGTGCTAATACGGGGGATGAATAAGGAGTTCTGTGGTGTGACGTTGTCTTGTTTATCTTTTGTCATTAGCTTTTGTGAGCAAATTACTAAGCATGTTTTGACAAAACAACTGAGCAGCACATTATTAGAATGATATGACTCAGTTTGAGCCATGTCAGCTTTCTTTTTTGTTTGTGATGCATTACATCCCATATAGATCTGTCATGACTTTTGCAATGTTACAAATGCACCATTGTAAAACAGCTGTCAAAAGGCGCGATGCAGCGATAATATCACACATTGCATTGAACCCTTTATTCAGTGATAATTCCCTCAAAGTCATGTAAAAAGTAACCTTTCAAAACAAAAACTGTAACAAAATGTATTTAGATAAATAACGTTACAAAATTCTTCTTGATAGCTGCTACATTCTTATTAAAAAAAACTTGAATGCATCTGAAAAAAATGAAAAATTGTAAGTCCTGTAAGACTCAGAATATATCTTCTTTGAAAAGTTCATATGCTTGACCAGAGACAAAATTAGCAGTGTGTTGCCCTTTAGTAATGCGTCCGTTAGTGCAATAAGCTAATGTTCAGAGATTTATCAACTAAATGCTTAAAAAGAA
>JAQNCA010000016.1:3546442-3597877 GCA_029783725.1 Acanthurus tractus
TGTCGAGTGGGTTGAGAGATGATAAGAGATAGATATATAGATAGATAGACAGAGAGAGAGAGATAGAGAAATAGATAGATAGAAAGAGAGAGAGAGAGAGAGAGTGTGTGCAAAGTGACCGGTCCCACCTCAGTGTCAGCTCTGTAACAGAGACAGATTGCGGTGGGAGGGACATGTCCCATTTCTGAGTGTGAGTAACGCTGAAAGCAGATGACAGCATGATCTCAATCAAAGAGGCTGTCAGGGATGGAGGGACGAAGACTGAGGGAACAGGCAGGGAGCCACAGAGTCCAATGTAACACTGCATCCACAAAAACAACAAGTCTTTTTTTAAGTAGGGAAAAAACAAACCTGAGACTATGAACAATAGAATTCAAATCTTCTCACCTCTGGTGCGAGAAAATGTCAGTTGCAGTGACTTTGCAGCTATTTGACACAGATTTTTCCAGATTTCAAAAGAGGATGAAGTTGTCTTTGGACATATTTGTGGGAACAACATCTGAGAGCTTGAAGCCTCTGGGGGTGGGTTTCCCGTGGCAGCTGTTAACTGACATCTGAGAGCTGCCGACATGCTGTCAACTTCTACAGTGAGTAACTGACTGAAGCACAGAGGCACATCAGACTTTCAGCCTGTGAATGCAGACAATCTTCTCCAGCACTCAGAAAATGGAACATAGTTAGCTTAGCTTGTTAGCTTGATACATTTTCTCCGACTACTACTACTAAACTACTACTTTTGAAGAGCTTATGTGTGTGTGTGTGTGTGTGTGTGTATATGAAACACATATATTTTGTACAATATTTGATTCAAATGCAATGTTTGATAAAGAACTCAGAGGTCTGCTGCTCACATTCAGAAAGTGAAACAGTTTGATTGACTTACTAAAATGTTCTTCTGCTCTCAGACAGTGTTTACATATTTTAAACTTTTTAAACCACTTAGTAACCCATTGCTTTTGCATCTCTGAGTCCATGCTGTACCAGCCAAGTTATTATGCTACACCCACTTGGAACATCTGCCCTACAGCTGGCCAGAACACTCAATACTTACCTACACAACGGTAAATGACCCAATCACATAATCCAGTTCAAATGAGTCGCTTTGCTGCCTGCATGGTTTTTAGCCATTGATTACAACACTCACAAATTGCCTATCTCTATCTCTAGATAAAAGCTCTAAGTACTCATGTGCTGCAAGCCTACACTGGGTCAAATAATGGCACCGATAGCATTTTGCAGCTTTGATACTAAGATAGCAGCTGATGCCATTTGGCCAGCAGCAGGCCACCAGTGCAGGACAGCACTTACTGGATATATTTTAAGAGGAGAACAGAAACAACTGAGCATTGGCACTGTCAAACACCACGCTTTGCTTTTACACTGGGGATTAATGATGATGACGAAGTCAGCTCACTTCTGCACTTTGATAAAATGAGGTCCAAAATAAAGCAATAACCTTCGATTAATTATTGGATCAAAAACCTGCTGAGGATCTTAGGAGCAATCAGTCAATTTATCCAATACAATACTTTTAATAAATAACAAATAAAAGTAGATAAAGTCAGCTGTCAGTTTCAGAC
This sequence comes from Acanthurus tractus, assembly GCA_029783725.1. Classification (NCBI taxonomy): domain Eukaryota; kingdom Metazoa; phylum Chordata; class Actinopteri; order Acanthuriformes; family Acanthuridae; genus Acanthurus; species Acanthurus tractus. The sequence continues at coordinate 3,548,023 of JAQNCA010000016.1, forward strand.
AATCCCGACCTTTCAAATGAATATATCTTCTTATCATGAGAACAGTTGTGATAGAAGTTTTTGAACCTGTGCTGCTGCCCCGCTGCATACAAACAACAGCGCTTGATTTGGATGTGTTTAATTGCGGTTGGATTTTGAAGTGCCCTGCTCTACGCTATAAGCTGCTCATCAGGGCCAGCTCATCTATATGAGCATGGTTTGTCTTAATTCACTATCTATTAGCACTGACAGTAGAGCCTTAGTTCTTTGCTTGCTTGAAAATGTTGTAAGATGAGCTTGGTTTCAGTAATGGTACTCAGGCTTTGATACACTTTAAATGTAAATGGCAATCTTTTGGGCTTAATGGATTACACAGATACTATTAATTTGTTTGATATATTATATTGTGATATTAAATGTGCAGTGTGTAGGATCTAGTGGCATTTAGTGGCTAAACTAACAGCATCTATAGATATAAACAAGTCATTTTTAGGAAATGAAAACAACATTTTTTTTAGGTTGTAGACTGATGAACACATATTTACAAACATTATATTTCTGCCTTTTTTCAGTATATCCCCTAAGTTCTGTACACTGGACCTTTGAATTAAAAATCAAATGTACTTACACCAAACAGTTCATTAATGCATGTGTTGAATGGGATCAAACTGGGACATTTCATCTCAAAAGTTTACCATGAGTATCATATCTATGTACCTTAAAGAGGATCTCACTAATTGGATTTGACATTTTAAGGCCATCATTCAGTAAATATCACAGACTGTGACCTATTACATCCTCCATGTTGAGATCCAACTGTGTTCCAACACACACATAAACACGTTGTACAACATTCTCACCCCAGTTGGCAGTTTGGTTCATGAGTCAGGGTCAAAAGCAGCAGGTGAACTTCCTGTGATGCCATCACATGTGTTTGTGGGGGGGCTGCCAGGAAATGACACGTTGTCTAGGGGGCAATGCTGCCAGGTTCTTACTAACAGCAAAAACACACTCTTCATGTTTGCAGGTGTCTGTCTCTGAGGCTCACATATATTCTTAATGCAATCTCTCTCTCTTTTAAGACATGATGATGGATTTCATTTTATTCATGTCCCTTCATAGAGACCATGTGATCCCAGGTTGCACTTGGTGGCATAAGCAGGACGGTGTCTGGCTAGTGGCTCAGTTACACATGCACAGAAATTAAAGGATGCAAATAGTTGAACCCCATGCATGTACAATTCATGTTCAACTCTGGTTAACTTTGATGTGAAATATAACTCTTTTGCACAATGGCACTAGTCACACATGTCTCACAGTAAAAATAATGAAATGCAAGTATAATTGCATATTTACTCAGTTTAGGAATTTGGCATTGCTAATATTTGCAAATTAGAATTAAGCCAAAATATAGCCAGGGCTGATAGAAATGTCTTCAGTTTTACGGATTAATTTTATTTTTCTTGAAAAAAAAAAGTCATAAGAGTTTTGGAACCATGATTGTCACTAAAACACTTTGTGCTAATCTATCAAGAGGCTGTGGAAATATTTGGATAATGGAATGTTTTTACATACTTTTGAGGACCATAAATGTTTTCAGTATTCTACCCGATAGCTGAGATTTTCAAAAACAATCAAAGTGGCCACTACACTAGAATGGCTGAACTTATTTATTATTTTTAAGATGTCAGACTTAAAATCTTGTGGCAGTAGTTAATACTGTGTGTAGTCTAGCTGTCGTGGGTTGTCTGACATCACATTCTGCTTCTTTGGCAGTTACATGTTAGTTTAATGTCTGAGCTGCAGGTGTTCCCTGTAAAGGAAATATTTTCAGGGTTTCACTATTCGGTGTTAACAAGCACAGCAAGGCCTCGCTTCTTTCCTCTTTTCCCAGCAGTGTTCCCACTTGCAGCATCTGAAAGCTGGCAGTGATTTCAGTCAGTATATCTGTGTCACAGTAAGACAAAGTACTGAACCCTCTGACTCCTCACCGGTGTTGCTTGTTCGTCCTGCTTAGTAGTTGTACATCTGCATCAGAGTCCGCCTCATAAAGTGTTTCTTAACTATTGGAGCAATTTCGTCTTTTAGAGCCCAGGGCTTTTTGCTTACAATTAACATGTTTAAAGACCTCTAATGTCATAACACCTTTGTTTTAGTGGGATCAGTCATCTGAGAAGCATCTGCAGGATAATGGTTTTCCCATGGCATATTTTTAGCTCAAGATTGTTCTGGGGCCAGGGCTCATTTGGCTCATTAAATTTTTTTACATTAACATTTTAGAGGGGGAGCTTAAAGTGTGTATCTGCAGCTGCTTACAGGAGTAGGATTTCATTTCTGGATCACTTACATTACTGTCAATAAACACAGTGTTAAATATGCAATCACAAAGAAAACACTCAGTGTGTTTAACTACTTCCTGTAAGTGCCATTGCCTTGGGGTTTGCTTGTAGTTTTTTTCTTCCGTTTTATTTTGAGAAGTTTTTACATTTATTTTGATAAAATGCTCTGCTTTTGATTTCGCCTGCCTGCTGTCTCCTACATTTGGATCCAGCTGCTCGGCTGGCAAAGCTCCGGATGTGGGGATAAGATGTGTGATTTAACCCACTTTATTCATAACTCTGCTGCTCTGACCTTAACTGCAGGTGTTTCTGTTAATAGGTGTTCAGTTACTTGTTTTATGGTTGATCAGCTGCAGATCAAAATAATTTACAAACATTTCATAAAGATTTTGTCATAAGTAAATGAAGATGAACACTCTCTTTTATGAGACTCTTATTAAACTCGTAAAAAATTGTAATTTCATCCAGATTTTATGTCATTTCAAAATTTATTCAGTTTAATTTGCAGGATTGTTGGATTGCCCATTCCAGTTTATTAAGAGTGGCGCAGCTTAAGTGTGGAATATAAACTAATGCAAAGTGTAAGTGGGCTTTGTTGTTGAAAGTTACCGAAGAACCTGTGCATTTTCCCTTTCAGTCCCTTGAGCTAAACATACAACAACTTTGTGTCTGCTAAGTCTTGCACTGTAACACACTACAAGAACCTGGCCAGTCAGGGCCAGCACTTCAGACACCTTTCAAAAATCATATTTGGCCTTGTCTGACCTGGAGCCTGGTCTGCAGTCAAGAATGTCTAGGTATTCGCTCTCCATACCATCCAGAATGAAAGCTAATCTGTGTGGACAGCTGGGCGACTGCAGTCCCACTAAGAAACTCATCTAGTGTAAAGTAGCATTAATTTATATGCTAACTGAAACAGGTCTAGGCAAACCCACTTCTGAAGTCTACAGTCTGCTATAAAATGTTCTTTTGTGAAATGGTGCTCAGGCCAGAGCCAAGAACCAATTTAGCGCTCGGAGAAGACCAGTGTGAGAAACGCTTCAGGGAGCTATAATCAATCATAATTGCTCAAAGTAAAGAGTTAAGTGCATTGCTCATCTTTCTGCTGCAGTGGTCCCCTCACTGCTGAACTGGCACCATTCAGCTTTTATTCAGCGGTATATGTCAAGGTGGACGACAGGCGGTGAACGGCAACCGTGTTGGTGCTGGAGGTGTTTGATCCATCACTGAGTGTATTCCCACCTTAACATCAGCTGTACTAAGACATATTGACCGAGTCTTATGTCATTTTACTCACACAAAGCCCAGATGTCCCTTTGAGCTTTAGGCACAGTTAGTTCAATATTTCTGCATCTCTCTCTCTCTCTCATGCACACACACACTCAAACTCAAACATTTGAAGAAGACAGTGTGATATCATTAGACCCTGACTGGTAAATTATAGATCAGATGGCAAACACAGCACTCTCTCACTGTGCTGGAACATTTTATGCATCTTCACCACAACATCTGAATAAAATTAACACTAATTATAAATAATGTATCAATTGGCAGTAATTTATACTTTTCATATTTCTTTTCTCTGTACAAAACACATGGTGCCTCTTCCAATATTAGCCTACTGGATCATTTGGAGTTGTGTAAACAGTAATTATCACCATATCGAGCTTTTCTAAAGATCAAAATCAGATTACTTAAACTGTTCAAAAAAACAAATTGTAACAAGTGGTTAAATTGATGTTTTTACACGCTGCACTATTTTTTTGGCAGATATGTGAGTCCCTTTTTCCAGCCTTATGGTAAATTAAACTAACAGGCAGGCTGCTGGCTGTAGCATCATGAGCAAAAGAATTTAAAAAACAATGTCAAACTATTTCTTGAAGCTTACAGTCTGTTTACCATTTCAGCAAAAAACCCTCACTGCCTGCTGACTCCAAGCTTCCACACAAACTTCATATCTTTTATTTTTTTGTCATGTAGTGCAGGAGATGGGAGGTAGCCATTGCCCTCTATAGTCTTGTCCTTCCCCTCCAAGCTTCTCCTACTAAAGTTATTAACAGCTCTGTTATGGCATCAGTGTGCTTTATTCCCACAAGCACAGGTTTGAAAAAGAAACTGTTGGCCACACTAAGCCAGAGAGAAAGAGAGCGAGACAGAGAGAGAGGGAGGGAGGGAGTGAGAAAGAGAGAGAGAGAGTTTGCCAACAGCGCCAATCGACCTACTTCCGATTTTGCGGTGCGGATCAGTTTCAGGTTTTTGGCCAATGGGTGGCTGCATGGTGTTTACCCCGTACAGGAAGGGTGGAAACATTTTTGGTACAGAGCAGAGAGTCTGAGTTTCAGAGCTGCTGTAACCACAACCAATCACAGGGAAAAATCTCCCCGAAGCCATCTGTGTGTGTGTGTGTGTGTGTGTGTGTGTGTGTGTGTGGTGAATTAGTTTCCATTAGGCTAACTTTGAAGCTCACAGTTTTCAGTCTTATCAGATCTAGTGCAAAACTATTTTTGACATTGCAGCTGCATCTAAGAGGTTAAGTATGATAGTGTAAGTTAGCTGATTTAATGTTAATACCAGTTTGATAGACAGGTGTACATTCAAATTCTATGTTATATATGTTACTATAATAAAAAAAACATAAATAAACAACATTGATAGTACTAATTCTCTTGGTGAGCAATGATGTTTGTCTTAAAGTGCTGATAAACCTTTATCCTTTTCTAAAACATCATGTGTAAACTAAGTGTAAGCTTGTCTTTTGGTTTACTTTCTGCATTGTGTGAATCCAAATAAACTATTTTGCTTTTAAGTTCAAAACATTTCAATAATAGAGTTTATTTATCCTACTTTGCATGTTATGATTCCCCTTGTACCCTCTTCATATTGGACACTTTGGCACAAGCATCTAGTGTTCACCCCTGAGTAGAATTAGTGTGTCCTACAGTGTATATAAAGCAATGAGTCACTGCATGAAGTTTGCATTAATTTCAGATCATATCCAGGGGAATACCTTTTGTGTTAACTCAAAGTCAAAGTCAGGGAAAAATAGTTGAATTTATCCTTTTTTAAAATCCAATTTATATTCAAAAGTGAAGTTTGTTTGGAAAGACCGGGGAGGCTTATAAAGGTTGCTCCAATATAATTTATTGGGTGGACTGATAACTTGCAGTCAAATGGAAAAAACTGAGGATAAAACTCAGGTTAGAAAACACTTGTACCAAAATTCACAAAGTGTTTGAGTCTCCAAACCTCATTTCTTTGCAATTGCACCGTCACCATATGATTATGCCATATGTTAAAAATTGAAGTTCTAGAGGAAAAACAACACTTGATCACACCGAGCTAACTCCTCGCAGCCTGCAGTGATGAATTCCACTCACAGTATACTTACTGTGCCTACTCTGTGTGTGCGTCTTACAGCACTACTCCACACTCCCGTCTCTGCTTTTTTTTCTCTCCCTTTTTTTATCTCTCTGTCTTTCCATGCAGGTTCCTCTTGTTGGGGTTTTTTTTTTTGTTTTTGTCAGCAAAGAGCCTGCCAGGACTCTAAAGCCAAAAAAATCCACTTTCTTCTCCACTCATCCTTAACTAATCTACTGCCAAATCAACTGACACAGCTTCATCTCATTCATATGTCTTTTTTTCCCTGTTTTCAATAAACCAACTCAAGCAGCATCCAGTTGAGGCTTTAAAGTGCAAACACGTGTGTAAAGCTTGCCACACACACATTTGTTACCTGCATGTTAATCAATGCAGGGAACATGGACACTATTGCTTCTGCAGAGTGAATCTGGTTTGTTGCTGGTGTGAAACTGAACACACGACTAAGCTTATTATGTAAATATCCAATCTGTTCTCAGCAATGGTAACGTGTGGGCTGTGATTAGGTTATTTTTATACCGAGCAGACCCATTTCAGCTGTTTGTCTGTGCGTCTGTGTGTCCAAAGTTTAAACAAGCCAGTGCCTGGCTCCGATAGAGCCACATGGCAGGGACTCTGGCATCACAGCTGGGTTAATAGAGATCAGCTCTCTGCCTTATGTCTAAACTTCCTAGAAGGAGGTGCAATCAAATCATTGATGGGCAGTGATTGGAGCCAGAGACAAGAGCCAGATGTGTGGATTTCCTGTGTCATTTGGTTCTGAGTGTTCAGCCAAGCCACGAATCAAAATGGCCAAACTACTTAGTGAACATGCACTGCCATAATCTGATATGTTAAATAACTTTATTTGAAAGAATGCATGCATTGGAAAACAGTTCACCTTAATTGAAAGTTTCTCTTTGACATGTCGAAGGATTCAATATAAGTTAGGAGCACAGGAACCAAAACGTTCTATCTGTTATTGAAGTGAATGTCTAAATGTGCATTGGCAAGCTTGAAATCCAGCAATAAAGTTAAAAAAAAGAGCTACTACATCACATAATGCATGAAAAACATGCAGAAACTATAACTTGAGATGACTTCAATGACCCCTTTGATAATAAATTTTAATGGGCTTTGTTGTGAGTGCTTGAGACTTTTCAAAAATACATCTAAAGAATAGTCATCCATAAACGAAAAGTAATGCTCACAACCAGAACTACAGAGTTTGGAAGACGTCCCATGAAAAGGAAAGCATTTAAGTGAGGGTGAAAAGCACCTTGAAAAATGTTGGCTTCCTACTCAAGTAAAGTGGTCCAAGAGTGTAAAAGATGTTTGTTGGAATAGAGCAGTTATTTCATACTGAAGTATTTCTTTCTTTTAGTCGGCTTCAGCTGAACCCACGATAACACTGCAATCAATTCAAGACCTTTTTCAGAGGCAGCTTCTCACTGCACTTCCAAACCGACCCTGGAGCTTCAGCCTAGAGAACGTGATCTGATCCTGATCTCACTCAACCCTAGGAAACACATCAGGAGTTAAGCAAGTGCAAAAGAATTATTCATCCCTAGGAATAAGTGCCATGGGTTTTTAAATGATTTAAATGATACAGTCTTTATAAGAGAACTCAAAGCTCCGTTTCTCTTCACAATCCTCTCCTACTCTTTTCTTTATTCCTCTCCTCAGGGAAGAAAAAGAGATGGACAGGAGGCTTTGGATTCATGCTGCCAGGACATCCAGGAGGTCTGACCGGGAGCAGATGCAGCAGTTATGAGACAGAGTCATATTCAGAAAGAGAGGCTTTGAGGACCCTGGCAAAGCTCTGTGCTGGTGGGAGGACCAGTTGGAAAGGGCCAGAAGCTTTCAAAAAGGGCATTCAGATTTATCGAGTGAGAGAGGAAATCATTAAGAAGAAGAGAGGAAGAGACAAGATGAGAGCCAGAGAATTAGGAAAAGAGGAAGTCGGGATGCGAAAATGATTCAACCAGCCAACAGATTTCTAAAAGAGCACAAGGCAAATAAAGGAAGCAAGTCAAACCTTTGCACTGGGATAATTACTGCAAAAACTGCTACAAAATTAGCAAAATCTAAGGGATAAAAATAAAGGACACAACTTCTATGTTCCTTTTTGACTACCTAATGCACATCGACTTTACTAATGTTAAAGAGGCACACAGATGATTTCATATATGTAACATATGGGTCAACATGTGACAATAGAGACAAAATTTCAGTCTGATCTTCTCAATGGTAATTGCTTGCCCTCTAGCTTTATAGACCAGATCACAACACACCCATACACATGGGCAAATAAGTATGCACCACTGTAAGTACAGAGGGTGCCACTGGTGCAAGCAAAAGGGCCCAGTAGCTCTCAGAGGCTCAAACATTATCGATCCATCGGACTGATTAAAAACTACATTACCATGAATATGATAGCTACACCACATGCATACTGTATGTATAGCACAATTTTGTATGTTTGTACATTAGAGAGCATAAGTGTGTGCTTTGGTGTGTGTTTTGGGCGAGAGGGATGGACCAAATATTTGCAAATGTTTTTTTATTCAGAAATAAATAAATAAACCTGAGATGTTTTTGTGTCAGGATATGCACACTCTGCAATAGTATGAGGTGGGAAAATGAGTAAAGTTTTGCACCAAAATGACAAGAGGCATTTTGATGGTAAAAACATTTTCATTCCTACTGACTTAGGAAACTATTATAACATCCAGAACACAGTGAATGCTTTTACCTTGTGCAGCAGGCAAACAGCAGGAATTTTATGCATTCTCACCCCACGTTTTTGAATGCTAGAGTTACAAACTTACAAGGCTTTTCAGCTTCCAATCTGTACCTGTTGTTCTTTGAGACACTCAGATAATTTCTGCTACTTGTAGAATTTACTTCTTTCCTTTGTCTGGTTTGGCATCATTACTGCTTCTAGCTATCCTTTCTCACTGAAATTCCATGTGTTGTGTTGGCTTCCTAGAGTCGAGCAGATGTCTAAAGTTGCCAAGATGACTGCAGCACTAAAATTAATTTCTTTACACTTAAACAGTTTTTTTTCCCAGAAAGTGGTCTGTACTTTTACAAAGTGTTTAGTGGCAGGAGGACAATAGTATGATCTCACTAGTGAGAAGATAGTAGATCTTGGATCATGAGCTACTTGGGAGTTCTAGGGATGATCTTAGCATCTACGTATATTCTCAACACCTATGAGTAAACCATCTCTGCATCTTTCATAAAATCACAAAAGATCTATGTGAAAGCTTGGCTGTGAAAAAGATAAATCAAAAGTTCTTTAGTCTGAAATCACACAGTGTGGACCAATGGCTGTGTTAGTCAGCAGATGTCAGAGCACAACACATCCTTTATGCTTTGTGACCGGTGATGAATGTCACATGTCAGCCACCAGAGTTCCAGACAGTGTTTCTTACTAACTGCAACAAAATGTACATTGGATTCACATGTGTATTATTTATAGTCATGTTATGATTTACAGTGAGCATGATAATGTTTGTTTTCAGCAAGACAGTGTGTCCAATAGAAACTCAAGACTCATGGGTCACACAGCGGTCAAACAGATCATTGTGATAAACAGTTGCATTTGTGACTGTAACGTTGCAGATGTTATTCCAAAACTTTAAATGGAGTTTTCCATTGAGCGTGGTTGGTGAGAACTCCTTAGAGGGAGCAAGGAGGTGTGTGTGCAAATTGAAACCTCATTAATGGGCTAATGGTGCAGCTCAGCAAACTTTCCAGACGCACACACATTCTCACACATTCACACACAAAAAGAATTGCTCCTCATTTCTTGGAGTTAGTCTAAATCATTGATCTTGCTCATTAGATCTGACCCTTCTCTATTATCTGAGGAGATTAAGGAAAGGCTTTTGCATTAGATACAGTTTTGTTATTGTATTTTGGGAGAGCCACAAGTCAATTCAACATTTGATTACTAGGCAGCAGCACTTGCATAACATAATTTAAAGCTAATGTATGAGGCATGAAATTATAGGAGTATGATTTATACATGTAAATATGATTAGACACTGATGAAAGGTTTGCCTGCAAAAGCAGACCATTTAAACCTTTAATCATCAGCTTTCCTACAGTAACTGGAATGACACTCTATGACATCAGCATAAGCAACTGGAAACAGTGCTGAGACACAGAAGAGACTTCTGGGTACTATGTAAGAGTCACTTAGACTGAGGGTTGTGGGTATTTGAAATAAGCTCTGAGCCTATCATTGCCCTCTTGTGGTCTTATAAGATGAACACAGTAATGAAACCCACACATGGAGAAATACAATTATACAACATGCAGTTTTGTACAAGTAGATAGAATGAATAACTATATTAAATTTAGTGTATGTAGATCCATCATATTTTCTGGGGTAGAATAAACACCATTATATAAAAAAACTGCTGTTATTGAAGATTGCATGGTGTCATATAACTGCTTTCCCCCCCCTGGGAAATGGGCAATTCAGGCTAAAATAAAAGAAAAGTTCCAGCTATTTCGGTATATCGAATAAATAAATACACACAGAAATAAACCAGATTAAATACCCTTAATCCTTTATCTGCAGCTTTATGTCAAAACAATCTTTTTTGAAAAGTGGAATATTGTGTGCATGAGCTATGCTTTGCTTTCATTTCTAAAGACATTACCACAAGTTCTTTGTATTCTGATAAACTGACAGTAGTCCCGGGTGTCAGAGTATTGTATCAAAAGCATGACATGCAGTTTGATATGAAAAAAAACAAGTTACTCCGCATTTGGGAAGTTATTTAAGTGTTTTTGTACATGACCGAGTATACCATGCGTACTGACTGTTTGAACAGCGAGCTTGAAGCATATGAAAAACATTTCAATCCAGAGCTGTCAGGGCTGTGAGCTGCTTTTTATACGAGACTTTGGAATCAGGAATGGGATGGGGGCGCTCGTGCCAGTGCGCACATGCGCATTCGGTGGGAAACACGATTGAAAACGGGCAGCTATGCCGCGCGGTGCAGAAAACGAGCTGGACGCGTCCGCTTGGAACAACGGCCGCTGTACCGGAGGACTTACCCGGGGACCGCAGAGACTGGGAGGCTGCTGACAGGCGTTAAACAGCGAGTCTTTCCCCGGGGATAAACTCCTCCTGAAACCGCGGCGGAAGACAGCAGCAGCAGCAGCAGCAGCAGCAGCGAGAGCGGTCGACGAACCCACTCCTTCTCCCCTTTCCCTCTCCTCTCCTCTGCTTTCGGCACCGAAGAGAAGACACCGAGACATCAGCAATGTTGCTGCTGAACATCTAGGATTTAACCCCCGTTGTCCGTTTGTTTGTACCGACTGTAAATAAAACTGCACCGAGACAAAAAGGCACAACAGCGGGGTTCACTATGGTTTTATTGGCGGTCCGCAGTAGGAGATGTCTTAATAGCTGCTGTATGGGGACGTTATGCTTGCAGTTGTTGCTGTGGATTTTATGTGCCGTGAACGGAGAGGAGCAGCCGTTCAGTGTGGAGGTAAGAACCGGGACGGTGGTTTTGTTTACATGACAGCATTTCAATATGGAAACAACAAAAAAAAAAAAAACGTGCCTTCCTTCTATCAGCCCCTAATATTTTTAATGATGCATATATGAAGCACATTGTCGCTGAGAATTTAGTTTGTATTGGTGTTTTTATGAGATGACCTGCTGAGTTGTAGTTTCATCCCATTCTCTACTTTTTGAATTCCCTTAAAGAAAATCGTTTATTATTTTTGCCCTTTCTTGGTTTGTTTATGTTGTCAAAGTGGGCTAAAAGTGCAGCTTAGCAGTGCAAGCAAAAAGGGGGACTTGCTTAATTACACTACAGTATAATTTAATAGGAAATGTCCCATATAGACGGGATTAATTGTAGTCAATTTAAATGACATTAACTTCCCATGTAAACTTGACATATCCCTGTTATTCATTACCAAGTCATCAAAAACTCTCATGCAGTGGGGTTAATCACCTCATGGTCAGATCTTTGTGTATTCAGGGGTCCCTTACTTGTGAATGTTAAGGCAGAACATGAGAGCCTCCACTTCAGCATTCAGATAGTATCACTTGTGGTAGGATAACAAAAGCAGCACATGCTCTCAGGCTTAGTTCTGCAAAAAGAGACCTTATGGGTTTTTCAGACGACTAAGTGAGCAGCTAGATGAGATTATAATTGAGAGAGAAAGGTTTCTTTTCATGGTGAGATTTTATTCTGATTTGATACCCAGACTTAATGAAGTGTTTAAATGCCTATAAGCTGTAAGTGTTACCCCAATAAACTTCAACACTCAATCAGCCCATAAAAAGAATCAGTGTTTATTCTTTTTGCCTTTCCTTCTTGTAAAAATTATGCAGGACCAGCAGGACCATTCCTCCCTTGAGTAAATGAGACAAATTTGGTTTTTATCAAGGGCACATCTGTCTATTTTACATTCTCTTTCATTTCCAGAGCAAATCACATCTACCAACAGTCATTTAGTCCCTCCATCCACATATCCTTATAATTTGCAAACTTGGCATGCTTCGCTGTTCCTTTTGGAAAGGCAGAGAGGCATGGAGCAGATTTAGTCCAGATGCTACAGGTTATTCAGTTAAAATGTCCAAGCTCACATGACAGAGAGATGAAGAAAGTTAAAGAGATGTAAAAAGGGTTTTTCTTTGTACTGTGCTGAGATTTCTTTGATTATTTTCAGTTAACCCTTTTTGTCTAAAAAAAATGACCAAAATAACCATAACTTTTGGCCAATCAGATTTAAATACCCATACTTTATAAGATCCAGCCCTGATGTCTGTTTTAAGACAAACTCAGCAATGCAAATATACAGGATTCTTGATTATAGCTGGTATTATAATCAATGTCATGCCTCACTTTTCCTTCTCCCTCATCTCCTGCTTTCCCTTGTTACTCTCCTCCCCCAGCCTTTGCATCTCCTTAGTTCTCCAAGCCTTTGTTTGTCATCTCTACAGTAGCCAAGTTACTCTTTCCTCTCTTATACTTGTATTTGAGAACTTTTGAAATTGGTGTCAGTCGGTGGCTGTTTAGCTACTTGCAAACAAAAATATATAGTATAAATCAAAGAATAAACTCTTTGGCTTTAAAAATGTGTGTGTGTGTGCTTAGCTGTGTTTAACAACAAAGAAAACATACAACTTTTTGCTCCAAAAGTTTCAAAGAAAAACTGTCATAGTACCACTTGCTACACCTCTGCATGTATAAGAATAAAATCACCATAAAATAAGATGTTCACCGAATGTATGCTGATGGCAGCCTCCTGCTATGCCAACTGTACGTCATGTAGAGTTACTGCTGTGCTCTCGCATGTCAGTGGATTATCTTGCCTGGAGAATGTAGCGGTTAATAAATATGATTAGAGTAGTTTTATATCTGTTATCACTGTCCTTTCAGCTGCCTGACGTGATAGTTTGTGCTGCAGGATTTCAGAGCTTCCACATGTCAACATTCTGGGCTTTCTGCTGTAATATGAACCATTTATGACCCCCCTATTTAACTATCATTATTGCCTTGGATATCCCAGAGGTGAGCAAACTGTAAGTGCTGCTGGAGAGAGTATGAGGCACATTTTATCCCCATTATCCACAATGGTCGGGATGCCCTTAATGAGAAAATTTTAAAGATTTGAGCATGAAGCAGCTCAAAATATCAGGGAAGCTTGCAGGTGTGGATGCGAATCTTCAGTAGTACTTCAGTGGAGATGAGAATTCACACTAAGGGGGCTAAGTTATAAAACTGGGTACAAGAGAATCTAACCTTATTTGACCCTAACAGGCAATTGTAACAGAGCAAAGCAACTGTAAATTTTTAACAACGTCCTGCCTCAGAAGCTCAGTACAGCAGTAATACAGCAGTAGTACGACAGCATTACACAGCCAATAGCAGGGTGAATGAAGTCCCTCTGTTTGTCATGTTATAAACAGTTTCTGTTATGAAAAGACTGTGTTGAATTGGTTTTACTGGAGCCACTTACTGGGTTTGTTATGACTGTGTGTTTGCCACAGGTTAAAGAGGGTAATAATGAGGATAGAGAAATGAGTATTGCCACGAAATAACAGGTGTGGTTTGAGGTGGGAGGTCGCTTGAACCTGCCCTGTAATTGCTGGTCAGACTTGCAGTCTTCTGTATAACCTTACCCTCTTGGTTGGCAGCTTTCATGCTGGATTTGACTTCATGACTGAGCATCCTGAATTGCCAATTTTCTCCTTTCTTAGAATTTTCCCTGCTCCGGATGACATTTTACAGAAAGTACAGCCTGTCACTGGGTGATAAAACAACAAGTAATTAATACTAACTTGTAACACTTCACTTCAGCCTGACACAGTAGATCAGCCTGCCTGTGCTTACTGCTGAAATATTTTCGAAAAGCTCCTCAGCTTTTGTTTATCTGTTCGTCTTCCCTGAAGAAGTCATTTTCTCAGCAAATTAGACGATGTCATTGACAATGGCACAGCCAGAAGTTAATTTCATTTATCTCCTTGTGGGTATTGTTTTCTGTTTTACCTAATATTTATTTTATATGAAACACTAACAATTTAGTGTGACAGCCAGTGAAGTCAATTTTAATGCTATTTTCTGTAGGGCCAGAAACTGTGGGTGGGCTGTGCAAGCAGTCGAGTTGTCTTGAGTTCTGCGTATCATTAGTTGTTTATGTAATTCATGGCAATTAAAAGAAAGATAATTGTGCTTTTAATCGTTTTTCTGTCTGTGTTTGACACCATCTAACAATTAGGATGGAATTTCACTAAATATTGCATAAGAGTTTTCTCTCCGCTGAGTGCCACAAACACACATCCAGCCTGAACTGTGTTCAGCTATCCTCCCGATTTTTCCAAAGTGTTTGTTTTGAGTGGTGCTTTAACACTATCAGATACAACTTCATATTTAGGTGATTCAAAGGCCACACACCCAGCTAACACTCTTACTGCTGGGCTGGATTTGCATTGGGTTGATGTTCCTCTATAATTTATTGTTTGAGTGTAAAATACTTGCACTGTGTGACTGATATGCATTTTTTTAATAATTGCAAATATATTCAGTGAAGCAAGGATTTATTCTTCATAAATACGTCTATTCTCACTTGTGTTCCAGCATTGTTTTGTTATATACAGTCCTCATTTTTTCCCTCCCAGCTGTTTCTACATAGTCTTCTCTTCATTGTTTTGGGATTTGTGATATTTTGATTCATGGCTGATTTTTCTCATCACAGCAGCTTTCTCTAAGAATACAACAACAACAAGGAAGAGCCAAAGCCTCATGAGCAGCCTCATGAGCACCGCATTGCCTTGGTTACTCTCAGTGTTTCACAGAGAGGCATCAGGTGCAGCGCTTCAGTCAAAGTCACATTAAGTGTTTGAATCATGCGACTCTGCTCACCAGAGACAAAGCGAAGTTGCGTAGTCAGAGATAATCTGCTGCACAACAAAGCGAGTGCAAAGTTGTCCTGGTGTACTCCCATCTGTTAACACATCCTGTCTCAGATGGATGAATGAATTCATAAAAGCTGGTTTGGCTAAACTCTACCGACAATGAACTGTGATTTTTACCTACTCCAGTGATTTGATGTGTCCCTTCTGAGTCTGTTATAAATAAATAAATGAAGAGGAATACTTCTTCATTTGGTATAACAGTTTATTGAGTGTTTTTTTTTGTTGTTATTGATCACGAACCTGTAGTCAGGACTTGCTGTCACAGATGCAGTTGTAAGATTTGCGTGCTTGTAATAGTGTTATTGCTCTCAAAATGATTCATGGTATTTAAGTACTTAAATAAACATGTATCTGCTTAAGATAGGATCCTATTGGGATTATATTGTCCAAATTTATGATAGTTTGGAAGAGAAGATTTTTTTAAGTTATGATTTGCAAAGAGTTTGATGAAAAGACCAACACCACTTTCATGTTTGTTTTTAAACATAAAGCC
The DNA here is from genome assembly GCA_029783725.1 of Acanthurus tractus. Lineage (NCBI taxonomy): Eukaryota > Metazoa > Chordata > Actinopteri > Acanthuriformes > Acanthuridae > Acanthurus > Acanthurus tractus. Next base: position 3,563,654 of record JAQNCA010000016.1, read on the forward strand.
ACAGCCCATCAGCTTATCATAAAGAGAAAACATTAATTCCTATATTTCATTTTTTTTTTATCTGTACATAAAGATTTGTAATGATGACAAGTTATGGTTTTATGTAGAGTTTTATGTTGAAACTTTTGTGGGAATCACAACCACAACAGCCTGAAATCACATAATCTCATTGTTATGTGTTAGGTTTGTGCATTGTGTTAATTAAGCCCCATCATTGCTAACCTTTAATTTTGCAGACATCACCTGGTTGAGCTGTATGTGCAAATGTCTGAATCATTTGGCCTGGACTTTAACCTGACAGCTCCCTTGCACTGAGTCTGGGTTATGTGTGATTCAGCGATCATGTGTGAACGGAGCAGGTCATTGTCATTTAAAAAATAACACAGTGAGCGAGTGGGTGTGTTGATGTTTTCTAACTGCTGCTGGACACAGACTGAAACCACTGTAGCTGTCTTTGTCTGGTTGGGTCTTGGTGCACAGGGTCCAGCTGCTGTGTATTCCTTTCTGCTTGTCTGTATATTGCTTTACACTCTTTGTTGAACCAGTGCTCAATTACTGAGAAGCTGGTAGCCTCAGCCACCATCATCATTATGCCCCGTATGAAATACTGACACTTCTGCATCAGACATTTTGGTCATGACTTGTGCACCCTGCCTACCCATTAAAAAGAAAGTAAACTGATATTTGAAAGTCTGTAGTTTTGAATGTGTCATATGTCTTTTTTTATGATGTTAAGAACAGGAACAAAATACAGAGAACTGAATATCAGTTCAATATTTTTTGCAGTATGCTATCTCATATAATTATAGACGCCATATCAATGTAATAAACTATTTTTCTTAATATTGTGCTGTTGATTTGAGCCATATCACCCAGACCTGATGCAAAATTAGGAGTTGCATACCCCTGTAACTACTGTAGCTGTTTTCAGCACCATGCTAATGCCAAGCACAGTCCTGTCCAATGCAAACCACTTAGAGCTGTTGTCACAATGTGGGGAATGCTAGAGATTCATTCCTGCATCAGCTCATATTACCAGTTGGCATTTTCGGCCTCTGAGTGGCATCTGCATAATGGAGAGCAACTGGTGTGAGAGGGAATGTGTGTGTGTGTGTGTGTGTGTGTGTAAGTGTAAACAGTTGTTGCAACTTTCACATCCATGGATTTTAGTTCATATGGTGCATATGTTTTTTTTTGTTTTTTTTTGTAGCTCTGTGTGTGTGTGTCTGTCTGTCTGTCCTCCCAGTCATATTTGCTAACCACAGTCCTGTGGATGACCAAAGAAAATTTTGATATCTTTTGCTGGACTGAACGTAGTCATAAATACAGCTGAATACCATTCAGAGCTGTGTCAAAACAATCTAATATATCAAATTTGCTATTTTTGGTGATAAGTGCTCACTGCCATGGTGTTTTTGTGCCGCATTTCCCAAAAACGACTTGGCAGTCAAACAATGAACATGGTACTTTGGTATGTTTTCCTTGAAATGTCTCATAATGAAGTTTGAATGTTTCTTTATTTTCCTCTGCCACAGTGGTAATCTTTTCGTATTAAGTACTTAACTACTCTAGGCTATCATCTAAAGTAATCAAAATTTAAACAAATATAAAATCTCTGATATGATAGGTTTTGGTTTAGATGATTCAGTGATACTCTGTTAGCATTTATTTACATGAAAATTTAGTTGAATTTTTTTAACAATTTACATCCTTTGCACAGAGGAGATGCTTGGTTTCTATGCAGCCATATTTTCCTCCTACATACAGTACACTTTGTATATATGAGCTTCCCCTCTGTGTCTAAGTGCTTGCAGGCGTATTTATGAGTGTATTTATACTCATGTGTCTTGCCCTGGTTTCTCACCGAGCATTTTTGTATGGCTTGAAAGTACACAAACATACACTCATACACAGAGTTCTTGACGTCACTTGGCTTTGATGAGAGAGCAGATTTCAGAGCCACTGGGGTGTCTGTGTCAGTCTGTTCACCCCATCACAGAGAAATACACAACACCTGCGCTGACCTTAATGATTCATAATCACACACACACACACACAGGTAGATTTTTCTGAGAAGCCACTTGTTATTGTTATTTATTGTTTATTTATTGTCTCTCCTCTTGTATGTCAGCGCTCATTCTGTCTCCCCCTGAATTGTATCTTTGGTCACAGCTTACTGAGCTGTTAAATCTTTAATGTGAATGACAACTGCAACATTTGATGATGCCAATGGGGCTTCACATGTCAGGCTGTCAATAAAGCTGTTGATAGAAATGCTCAGGGATGTGTGTGTGTGTGTGTGTGTGTGTTTGTGTGTTTTTATGTGACACAGTTTTGTGGCTCATGTCAACTTTTGCAGTCTGTTTCTGTGTGCAGTAATGGAATGCTATAGCTGCATGTTTGACTGTGTGATCACTGTTCAGCCCTAAATTAGCAAAACTAAAAACCTGAATATCAGTTGTGCGTAAGTCTTTCATAGCCGGCCGTATCTCCACAGCACTGTGGGAAGAAAGGTCTGGCTTAAACAATTATTATTCTACTATAGGAGAGAAAACACTGGCTTGTTGGTGTTTCTTTAAACCTATCACAAACATCTTGGGCAGCACACAAGTTTAGATGCAGCAATAGTGACCTTGCAAAACAGTTACATACAAACAACAGAAGGGGAGAAAAATGCAGACAGAAACACAATCTACAGCCTTTAAGTCAGAACAGCAGTATGAAGGTCTGGGCTTAAATAAATTCCTTCTATAGAGTGACTTCATAAGATGTCAGGTAATGTCACATTCCAGACATCATCTTTTTGTCATTTTCCAACATTCTAAATGATCAAAATGCTTTGGAAAAGATTATCCACTGGAAAAGGCACAGTTCTGATCAGTATGTATGATCAGACTGTGACATTTTTCGTGACATTTTTGTGACATTTTGTCCTAATGGGGCCACTGAGATGGTGAACATGGCGTGCATTAAGTATGTTTTGAGTGTGTGTCTGTGTATGTGTGTGGGTGCTGGCAGTTAAATAAGCAGCAGTGCACTGGTTGACCTCTGCAGGAATCACATTGCATTTTGGGTCATGAGGTGCAGATGATGTTTCAGTATCATCATATTTAAAAAATTAAATTTTACAGTGTGATTTTCAAGCAGAGCAGTTATATTTGTGTTTGTGTGTGGGTTTGTGGTTACTGGTGTGGGCAGGAAGGCTGCGGTTGCCTTGACGACCCTGGCACACTTGCCAGTGGTTAGGCGTGTAACTGATGAATGATTAATTCAGGGTGGTCAGAGGCGGCTGGCTTTTCCCAGGAGGCAGGAATCATGTTCCCACCACTCACCTGTGCTGAGAGGCTCCGGTCACTCCGAGCTGTTGGTCCCGATTTTGTTACTGGACATCACCTCCAGCAGCTGCCACCCTATGGTTTGTCACACAGAGAGATCTGTGTCCACTTGAATAAATGTATTTGCTTTGCTGAGTACTTAGAATTTTGAGAAAAAGTAAAGTAAAAATGTTGGAAAAAAGTGACTCTTAGTCCTTTTTTTTATTTATTTTTTACAATCTGTAACCCCTGAAAATTGGATATGTACATCAAATACAGAAATACATTATTCTGAGAAATCCCAATGATATAAAGGCTGGAATTATTCCAAAATCTTTCTTTTTTAACTGCTGTCTTAACTTTGTAGTAATTGGTTGACCTGATATTTATGATAAAAATCTCCAAGGTCCCCTCCTGCTGATTTTGCATCTTTACAAGGAGCTAATTGTATTCACTCAGCATCCCTGGCTGTAAATCATGCACTGATTAGATGAGCAGAATGAAAACCACGAGGGCTCTGATGCAAGTACTGACACGATGTTGCGCATGTCGGCTGAATGGTTTGCGTTTCGTCTGTTTTACCTGGTTTTAATGGCACAGGGCTCCTAATTAGACCTCTATTTCGGATAAATTAATGTAAAGCAGTGTCCTGGAGCTAGTGGCCATTCTTAATATTAATGGACGGATCCTCTCAGTAATAATAGACAAAGTCCATAAAGAAATGAGTTGAGGCAGTGTAGTTTTTACTGTGTGTGTTTTGTACACCAGAGGATTGTGACTGTGAAAGAGCACTCTTGTAAATGAGATACTCTTTATTAATTGAACTTATTACTTATGTCAAGGTGACTGGATACAAATACAGACTGAGCCAGCACTCATAAACAAAACTAAACAGACAGTTTTACTGGAACTACTTAGTAGGTGTCCTTTATCAGAAATAAATAGACACCCTGCAGCCAATCAGAATCAAGTATTCCCTCAGACCATGGTATTGCTATTTATAAACTCTTATAAACATTCAAGAGCAGTGTGTGTATTCAAGGTGAGTTATACTGTTTAATATAGGAGGCACAGTTATCTCCTCTGTCCCATTCTGCCTATAAACTCCTGTCTGAGTAGCTCCTGCTTGTAAACACACTCTACTCTCTGAGCAGTTCACTGACGTTGTGTGACATGCCTGCTCTGATCACAGGCAGAGGTAAAAACATTTTGTAGAGCAGTTGGAGCCTAATTACCTAAATATTGTAGTGTGAGTTGTGGCATTCGGTGTAAGTGACGGGAACTTATTCAGAAAATTTGCAGGCACTTTCTCAGAGCCTGATGGATTTCATTGAATCAAAGCAAACAGGTGCCAATTCTTGAAGTTTTATTAGACCAAATTTTTGCTATTGTTTTTTCCAAAAAAAAGAAAAGTCGTGGAGAATTTTTAAAAACCTAAATCACTAAAAGTTTTCATCCCTTTTTAAAATCACTTTATTGTCATAGTTTCACCTTCACAGCCTGACAATAGCTGAACTTGCATGTCGCCAGGAGCAGATATTGCACATGTGATCTGCAGCACGAGCCACATGCTGTCCCTGTAACCTGAGGGGACCGAGCTTCTGTCAGCTGATCGCCCGCAAACGTCAACATGAGCATTCACCACAGGCTGTCAGCGTGTTGCCATGCCGACCGGGCTACCTGAGGCATGTCTCATCCATAATAGAGTGTCTCCATCACCTTACATGTTGGCCTTTTGATGGCAGCCATCATCTAATTGGCCCACCTTCTGTTTGTCAGGTGGCTGGCTAAGTTGGGTAGTTGAAAGGTGGTCTGGGGACATAAACGCTTTGGGTTCACCTGAGTTCAGTGCATGTGGGAGGCATCTGAATGGGGACAGGCCTCTGAGTCACTCCAGTAATCAGCCCCCTCTTTCACTAAGTAAGTTGGATGTTGCTTTCCTGACGAGCAGCATCAGTAGCAGAGTCTGAGTTTACCTGAGATAACTTTCCGGAGTCTGATTCTGTTTTAGTTGCTTTTCTGACAAGTCTTGTGTAACTACAGTTGTTGAAATGCACTGAAGTGTCCTTTTAGAAAAGATATGAGGGCCAAGATTTTATAGCACAAGCTTTTTTTTTTTTCATAGTGTGACAAAGGTGAAAATGAAATGCTCTCTGTGTGAAAAAATGTGTAGAGAAGAGGGAATGAGGCTGGGCTTCTCTTGCATCAGAAGCATGAGAGAAATCTACTTCAAAGAGGAGTGAAATCAAGTGTGGAGAACCCAAAAATAGGCACTGATGCATTTCAGACATTTTAGCCTTCATCAGGGCCTGCTGGTGGACTCCTTATCTTTGCACTTCAGATCAATCTGCGCCATTGTTTTGGGAGAAGTTTAACCTCATTATAGCACTCTGAAGAAGAATAGGCACTATGTTTTTAACGGCACACATTATAAGATTACATAAGAGAGATTTCTTTTTATTTTATGATGCATTTATAAGGCTGACTTGATTCAGCTGCATCATGATGTGGATTAAATTGGGTGGATGCATGAATGAATAAGTTAAACAAACACAAAAGAAATATAACTGGTTCCATACAACACTTTTATTCAACAGCTATATGTATTTCTTCTCAACATGTTGCACTGTGCACATGTCATGTTCTCTACAACAGATTAACTCCAGATGTGTTCTTGAAGGAATAGTTGAACATTTTTTACGCAAGAATGATTTTTTGCAACTCAGCACAGCTTAGCATTAATAGTTAACATGACCGCAAGCCTGGTTGTGACTAAAAGTTCAAAAAACATATAATGAAGATTTCTAAATCTTACAGATTAACACCGAGTAAATCTTTTGTTTAATCTGTGTAGAAAACCATTGTTAAAACAAGAAGTTTGGGTTTTACCATGGGGTATGTGCTTGCTAGTTGTTTCGCATATTATGCTAAGCTAAGCTAACTCTCCTGACTCTACCTTCACATTGAAAAGAAAAACATACCTGGTGTATCAATTTTTTCACCTCACTTTTGACAAAAAAGTGAATATTTCCTAAATTATTCTTTCAGTGCTCCTATTCTGTTATTTATTTCTTGACTCCAATAAAATGAAAGTGATGTATAAGTTTTTTTATTGTTGTTTTCATTTAAGATAGTGTGTCAACTTTAAATGGGCAAGAACCTAAATGCACTGGTGTATTATTTTCTGCTTTGATCCAGAGAACTGAGCTACAGATGCAAACATTCATCCTAATATCTCCTCATGAACAATTCATGAGGCCTTTTTCTCCCTCTTATGATCTGAAGCTCTGGTCAAAATAATAACGGTGCCTCGATAACATCAATAGTCCCTCAGATATTTTTCTCTAACTTTCCTTGCATTACTGTTTCTGTGAGCCCTTGTAGCCCAGTGAACCAACTGTAATGCAGCACTAGATGAATTATGGTGACCGTTCTGTGTCATTATTACAACAAGGAGTCCAAATTGCGGCTCTTTTGAAAAGCACCATCTATGCTTACAAGCAGCCTCGTTATCTGTTAACAGTGAGAGGCTGGGGAGGAATTTCTGTCTTATTGAATAAGGAGGCTGTTGAGCTAAAACGTCCTGCTCTTAGTACTCCTTACATTGGCTGAACACCTGGAACCATCGATCATGAAAAGAAATTATCTGCATTTCATGCACACTCTTTTCATCCTGATTAAAATCAATGTACTTTTTTGGCCAACCCTTTACAAGGGATGTGATTTAGTATGTTTTAGCATTAACATTAGTAAGCTTGTTTAATTTGAAAAGCTCTGTCACAAAAGTAATAAAAAATATCATCCATTTGCTAACCCATTGAGCAGTATCACTATAGCACATGTTTGCTCAGTTCTTTTTGGATGTCATTGGTCTGCTCAGCGCAGTCGTTGTTGTGTTGTGAGTTTTTATGCGTCCGCAATGTATAAGTCCATCCACACACAGTTTCCCCATGACACGACATGCACAGAATGATAAAAGCCAGAAAAAGATTAGGATGATTATTTACATGAGTCAATTTTTGTTTTGATCAGTATATAAAAGTGTAAATTCCCTCCCTGCCTTCGACTGAAATGTCACTAGTTTTGGGCCTCTGATTTCTTACTGAGTAGTGAATGTGGAGCTTTTTTATTCTGCTTTGGCTTTTAAACTAATCATGATTGGAAAATTGGAATATTATGATTGGCTCCATGTAAGCAAAGACAGCAGAGGGGGAGAGTAAGAGGGGAGATAACAACAGTTGCAGAGTAAAATACAGCAGAAAAGCAAAAGAGCCCATTGCTGATTCAGCAAAAACACATTTTTAAGATCTACTCTTTCTCTAGTATTATGAACAAAGGAAGCATGGTCACTGTGACTGGAGCAGTGTATTTTAGGCAGCAGTAAATATCTGCTTTGTTGTTGTTTTAGCTATTTCTGTTTCTTTCTTCCAGGACATGTTATAGAAGATTAGGGGCTGTCTTTGTCCCACTGATTATTTCCTCTTCTTTTTCTTCTCCTATTATGTTTTTACCTCTTCCAAAAGAAGTCCTGGAATACATTGCTGAGCTTAGCCATTATCTATAAATAATCATCTCAATCATAATCTTTAAACTTTGGCGTGGTGGAGTCAAAAATCTGTGTGGTTTGATCCTGTACGTGCAACTGTGGCAACTGATTTGACTGTGAAAGTTGTAAGTATTTTAATTTGACTAATGTATAGAAAAAGGCCCTAACTTTTAGGAAATTGCAATTTGAAACCCTTCTGAAGGTTAGTGGAGATTTAGTGGCATCTTCATGTAACTAATTACTTGGTTCAGGTGGTCTCAAATTTTTCAGCTTGAGACTCAAGAGAGATTTGCCAGGACCCAAATCTACAAAAAATCCTCATAGTAAGAAACTATTCTTAGTGCTTAAACAGAATTTAAAATGTCTCGAAACCTCTTTATTATACCAGTAGTCTCTGAACTGCATACAAGGAAAATATTCCTGTATGAAAGAACTGCAGGAGTGATGAAGACAATGATAACAGTCAGCACTTGTGTTTCTTCATTTGATTTGGCAGACTAGTAGCTTCAGTGGCGTGTTGCTAACTTATACTGTTATTATAAATGTTGCTTTTGACAGTTAATAATATTCTAATATAGTACAATATGTGCTAGTATTCAGTTTCTTTATTTTGGTCCAGACATTATTACGTAAAGTGAGCAGAGTAAAAACAACTTTTTCATCTGCCCCCAGGTCTTTGAGTAGCTTTCTTCTTTATTACAACTATTAATTTTTTACAACTTAAATTACACATTAGAGAGGAAAGTGTAGAAAAAAGGTACTTAACCATTGTCTGTGAATCCTTAGAGCCTAGCTTGCTGACTTACTCACTCCTTGAACTCACTGACATGTTCCCTTTGCAGCTTCTCATTTATATAATAGTCATGTGGCTCATGCTGCAAATACATTTCTTACACACTTCTGATATGTGCTGGGGTAGCTTTCAAGACTTCTATGCATTTAAATCCCAACAAACATTCATGTATATGCAATAATGCAAATTCATATTAAATGAATTTCTATATGCTTTCGCCAAAGCGGTCTCTTTCATGTTTGGAAAAAGGGGTTCAACTTTTTTCAAAACCATCTGAAGTGCTGAAGCTGTTGTTGAATTCAGTGCCCACGCAATCAGGTTGTGCAGTATTCTAAGGCTGCGAGGGAAAAACAGCCTCATAGTGTTTGGTGGCTAAATGTGCAGTGCCACGTCTAAACTGTACTATACAGCAGAGCCAAACGTGGTCACAATGAAAAACGTCCAATGTCAGAGAGGAGAAGTGAAGGAGGGACAGAGATGATTACAGGACAAGAAAGTGGAAAGTAGCCATTAGGAGGAAACAGAATGACAGTAGAGAGCGACATGGCAGAGACAAGATGAGGGACAAGGAAGAATGCAGAGAGAGAACGAGTCAAGATCATATGCGTTTGTGATGCTTCTGATACCTGCTGGTTGATGGGATTTGAATAAATTAATCTTCATGATGGTGTTATCAGGATGATTGCGAGGCATAACTGTAATCGGGTGAAAATATATAATGTAAATGCTGCTTAATGTTTAATCAAATTTGCAGTCCTAAACCCAAAGATTTGGAACTCAAGGCACAAGTTATTAAAGTTTTGAAATATGATTGGAAAGTTTCAAATCAGATTGAAATTTATAAAACTAATATTTGAATGTCTATGTTGCTGAGATTTAATTTAAGTTTGTGCGCTTGCCCTTCTGAGATTCAACACACCTCATCAGAAATTAAAATGTGGCCTTTTAGCCTTGCATGCTGGTGTTTATGACTGTATTTTAACAGGGGAAAGATCTGAAAACTCTGAGGGGAAAAAAAAAAAACAAGTCAAACCAGCCTTGGCAGGGTCAAACAGAGGGCAAAGCAATCATTTTCCCTTTTCAAACCTCAATCACAGTTCATGCTTTTAAAAATCCTTCTTTAAGTTTTATAAATCATGAATTTTGCCCTGTACTGTACATTATGGCTTTACCTAACCAGATTACTACGGCATGCCAGATTAAACCTGAGTGTATGAGTGTGTTTGAAGAGAGATTTGCTTGTTTGTGTTTGCATATGTATGTGCAACATGCGTGGCTGTGCTGTAGTATTATCTTGTGACTTCTGTCATGTTGTTTCATGGTTAAGCTCTTTCCGAGTGTCATCGGGCTTCAATGTGTTTGTCAGTGTCCTCCTTAGTGTATAGCTCGTTTGCAAGTGTCCCAGGAATGTGCATCTGTGTTTGTGATAAGCTATATGTGCGTTATGTGTGTTTGCATGTATGTGTCACATTACTGAGCTGTAGTTTCAGTACCTGAGCAGCCGAATGGAAATCTCACCCTTGCACCTCTCTCCCCAGACATATCTCAGGAGTGTAGAAACCTGACACACATCATCATGTTATCACCCACCGGCTAAGTGTGAGGGGAGGCGAGGGTGAAGAAAGAAAAAGAGAGGCAGCGGGGAAATCCGAGAATTAGACCAGAGCACTTAGCGGTGGAAGATGAAAAATGAAGGAACATGAATGAGTGAACAGGTGGAAGAAAGAGTGACACAGAAACGTGATTTATGACACATGCATAACATTGTGACATCTGCCACATTGATGAGAGTTGGCTGTGATAAATCACTGTGGCAGAATGTAAATGCGTGCATGTGTCTACCTAAAGTCCTCAGGAGACAGGAAGTAGTTAGACAGCTCCAGGGATTTGTGAGTGTCCCAAACTACAAACTACAAACTACTAAAAGGAAGTCTGGTGTAGATGCTGTAGTGAAGAGAAAGAAGAGACAAAAATCAGAGACATGAATTAATTCGTGTTGGCTCTCCTTAAAAAAGTTGCTCTAATTAAAGCAAATAAATTATTCAGTTACTACTACTTCAATTAGTATTTACTACATACGACACTCAATGTTGTGACTTGTATGGTTGCTTAAAGACAAACTGTACATTTTGCGTTTTCTGCTGACCTGTTGTGGGCGCCGACTAAAAGACTTTACCACAAAATTTAAATAAATTAATCAAAGGTTGAACAGTCTCAATGATTACCATGATTTTCTACTTAATACCATTCTTTGAACCTTTCAAAGAAGGTTTTAATGAACTACAGAATATGCCACTTTCTTTCAAGGAAACTTTCCAGGAAAAAAGAGCATTCTTAAATTCTCTTTAAGGTGGTTTTACAACTCTTTTTATCCGTCTATAGTTGAATATAAGATGAGAAGTCTGACAGTATTTGTGAAATAAGAATTAAGCGGTAGCAAATTACTGAAGCTGTGAAGGCAAATTACAGAGGTGTTAAACAATAAATTATGGCCAAGAAATAGTCAGACACATAACCTCTGTGAAGACACAACTTGTTTTTATGGTTTGATTTTTGTCCACATTGTACAAAAAGAAAAAAACAAGATGTAAATCGAAGTCTGTGAGTGATAACAAATCATAAAGGCAGACTTTAGTATTAAATAGAGTCAGGCTCCCGGTCCAATGCTAAGCTAAGCTATCATTTCCTCTTTCTCTCTAGTGTATGCAGATACTGCAGTAAATGAATCCTTAACTTCCATCTCCAAGCTCAATTTCATTTTAAGTCTACCACATCCAAAAATCACAAAGATTGCCATCTTTTACTGTTGTCACTGCCATTTGTCGCACTGTTTAACAACCCGTCTATTGAATTTCTGAGGAGCTCTGTGTGCTGACACGAGACTTGCTCACTGTAACAGAGGCTGAAGACTCACATTTGTTCCATTTTTGAATAATAGTTTGCCATTTATTACATTGTCTTGGCTGGCTAACACACCATGCTTCTCTCTCTGTAGTGAATTTAGCTCTCAGTGCGTATGCTATCCCGAGTAGCAGGACTCCATAATGGCTACAGCAGCATGACAAAATTGTGTATAACAATAGTGCTCGTGTTTTACAGCTCAGCGCTGGTAAATGAAGATTAAAGGGTTTGACAGCACTGAGTTCATTGGGTCTATAAGATTCCTAACTGTTGCCTTTGTGTTGTGTTGTTTCCCAACACTTCATACAATACAGTTATTTTTTTCTTTTTATTGGTTTAATTTGCTTTTTATTGGATGACTTGGTGTTGCTAAATGCAGCATTTGGAGACTCAGCTTGCTGCATTTCTGATGAAGACTTAGAGAGAATACAAAGAGGCTGGGACTGACAAAATTCCCAAAGCGTCTTGTGTGGGGAAGCCCAGGCCATCACCCCCCCCCTCTCCGTGGTCCAAAGATCTGAGCTGTTATTCCCTCTGGCGGCATTTTATTGTGAAGCTAAAAGCTCTATTACACCAGAGCCTTTCGGAGACCAGTCCAATGATGTGATAACAGATGACACTTTGTATTTATTGACGTATGGAGATTTCTCTAATTCTACTTGTGTCCTTTTCCTCACCAAAGTGTCTCTTTAACTGAGCTTTTTTTTGCTTTTTGTCTCTAGATGACATAAAACTGGACCTCAATGACATGTAGTTATTATTAAGGCTATTTAGAACTGGGACTATATATATTTTTTACTCAATCAGTGAAATTTGGCTTGTTGTGTTGTCTGTTTACGGTGTATTTGAACAAATACGATACTATAAGTTGAAAGATGAAAACTCAGGAACTGACACCTTGGGACTGTTAGCCTTATGCTACTCTACTGGGCCAGGTATGGACGTTAAAGCTGTGTTTTTACAGAGAAGTCCAGTTTAGTTCTGTTTTTTTCACATAGGCCAGTTTTTTGGGTTTCCATTATTAGACGATGTGTATGGTATCAATATATCTCCTCCATTCTGTCTTTTTTTTTAACTACCCCTGTAAGGGTACTGAGCAGCACATTGATCCAGGACTGTAAGGTGGAGCAAGGATAATGGCTGTTAGTTGACTGGTCACAGAGAATTTGAGTGACTGGAGTCATTTTGTCTTTCCTCAGACTTTAGATTTCCTAGCTTTACTGTTTTTTTTTTCCTTTTTCTTGCTGCCTGCGGTAATTTCTTAAACTAAGCTTGTCTGCTTGTGATAATGAAGAACCATTAACTTAGATTAAAGAACGTAAATGCAAGTGGAGCAAAGGCAAGGGTTTGCAATAAGTTCTCCATCTGGCTGTAAATGTGCAGTATCGGTTACAGTGTGTCAGTATATAAATGCTGCAACTTCTCAAGACCAAGAAAGGTCTTGTCTGTTGTTTTGCAAACAGTTAAAAATGAAAGAAGATGAGCGTGGAGTCCCAGCAACAAGCCTTCAAACATTTAGGAGTCTGTCTGCAGTGTCTATACTAGATTGAGGGGAAGGGTTTGGGTTGAAGTCCTATTTGTATTTACAAATATGTCAAACAAGTCTCATCTTTAGTTTGCTCTTTAGCCATTAACATCTAAGCTGGAAACATCTAATGTCTCACCATTCCTTCTCTCTCCACTTGTCTTCATCCACAGGCATGGCTCCAGAGGTATGGTTACCTCCCTTCTGCAGACCCCAGAATGTCAGTGCTGCGATCTGCTCAAGTCATGCAGTCTGCTATCGCTGCCATGCAGCGCCGCTACGGCCTCAACGTCACAGGGACTCTGGACAGCAACACTATAGAGTGAGTCACACTCCTTTCAAAATACCTTTAAAGCTGCCATAATATTCATGGCGTCTTACCTCTTTATACATTTTTGAACAGAAGGGAAGTGATGGCAGTTTGCACATTTGGTCTGTGTTATGTAGTTAAATGTTAGCACAATGAAGCAGCACTGTTTTATTTAACAGTAAAAATGTTCATTACTTGTAAAAATCTGCATGTTAATATTAAGTATGGATAAATTAAAGTTTAACGCAATGTGCATTACGCTTTATTTATAGCTTTATAGATTTTCAATTAAATGACTGAAAGCTAATAAAATTATACTGTTTCATAATTGTGATAAAGTATCATTAAATTAAAAACATTAGCCAAAAGCCAGTTGTGTCCTTTTTTTCTCATAAATTGGTGTTATACTCTTTGATTTAGATGACATTTTACAAGACAAATTAACAACAGGCAGTAAAGTAATAAAGATTGGATAAAACTTAAGTTGATCGAATTATTTGTCTTTTTTTATTGTAAGGACTCACAGTGTCGTCCTTAAAAATAGGGGGAAAATGTTTGATGAGTCTTTCATTCATCACCTGTTTTGCATTCTGAAGGCGAGCACAGTCATTTTGCCAGACACAAAGTTACCCTGACACAGATTTAGTCGGGCATTTTAATTTGATCAAAAGGTCCTTTTACAGAGAGTACACCTCTGTTGTCAGATCAAAGGCTGCAAAATGTCAAAGTATTAATACTCAGTGGGAGAGAAGCTTGAGCGGGGAGTGCGTTTGGTTGCTTCTTGTACCATCAGTGAAACCTGAACAGAGCAGCCATAAGCAGCAGTGAGTTTAGAGGACAAACTTACTGATAACTCGCTGTTTTGTAACTATGATGACAAGAAGTGTGTTTCTAATGTTTATTTTAATGTAGATGTGGAAGGTTAACCTACTTTAGAGGTCAAATTATGCTTTTAAAATGATTGAAGTTATTTGAGGTTATTATAAAATAAAACACATCAGTAATATAGAATAAATGTAGTCACAGTTACATGTTTTACTGTAACTACCTGATTCAAACCGTGCTGCCTTAACCTTTTATCCTTTTACCTGCGAATCACTAAAAACAGTGTTCAGTGACATTTGTCCCCACTGAAATACCATCCACGCTACAAAAAGCAATGAGCTCAAATTGGCCACTGAACTGTAACGTGGCGGTGTGGTGGCCAACAGTGTGAACGCAGACTAACAGCTGTCCAACCGCTGGGCTAAAACAGAGTGAAATATGATAAGCTAACAGTATGTCTGTTTTTTTTTCTCTCTCCTCCTTTGCTTCTCTTTGTTGATGTAGCGATAACACAATAAGGTGAGGTGTCTTTTGTGTGTAATGGGTGAATGAATATGTACTTGTGGACAGTGTTGGAACTAGGAGGAATTGCATGTGTTGTGTTTTGGATATGAAAATAACTCAGCTGTTAAAAAGTGCAGTGCATTCATGCGTTATCATGTATGTTTCTCGTTCATCTCATGCCAACACTTCATCCTATTAGAATTGCTTTTACATACAAATGCACAGAGGGCTTGAATCATTCAGCGGTAAAATCTGCCTCCCTCAATAAATGTTAAGAACTATATTTAACCGTAGATGTTTTCTAGTCAGCATGTTTTCATTGTACACATTCGCTCCTGATAATGCTTACAGCAGAATGATTAATGTACCCTCTGAGCTGATTGGTGGCCTCCTTTCATCCTCCCTGTAGGTGGATGAAGAGGCCCAGATGTGGGGTTCCTGACCAGGTAGCTGGTGCAACCAAATTCAGTGTCAGGAAACGGCGGTACGCCCTTACAGGACAGAAGTGGCAACACAAACATATCACATACAGGTGGGTGGTTTGAAGTCATCAAGATTATGTTCGTCAAGTTTGTCATTAAAGCATTTTACAATAAATCGACTTTGCTTCAATCCCCCGAAGCACCTCAACATGCTCAGAAAATCCCAGCTGCACCACTTACTCTCCCCATCAAGAGGGCTTTTGTCAGGCTGTGAAGACATTTGGTCAACAAGATTAACCCAGTGTGGGCCTACAGCCACAAAGAAATAACTGATATCTGCAGATATGCACACGCACATACAGACATGTGCACATAAATAGGGCTTCAAGCCTCAAGCAGTGTCATTGACCTTTTCATTAAGACCCACATTCTTTGCAGAGAGACGAAAAAAGAAGCTGCCTGCTATAAATTTTCATGCATTTTTTGTTTTTTTTCTTATCATCCACATCTACCTTAAAAATAGTATCTTTGTCCCTGATGTGGCAGCTTTCTTAATACTGTAAAATTCTAGCAAAACTTTTGACTGTGTAGGTTCTTGTCTCTCTGCTTTTGTGCTAAAAAAACTCTCTGTTCACACAAGTCGAACAAAGGGGCAACCACTGAGAGCAACCAACATTATTGAGACTTACATACTGGTACAAAATGCTACAAAACCAAAGGTTAAACCAAAGTTAAGCATTAAGCACTTTAAGCCAGACTACAAACATTAATCACTAGACAAAACATGTTCTTCAAACCTCAGATTGAAGATGAACCAGCTTTAACCTCTACAGAACATGTAGCACAAATGAGAAAAGAGTGTGCATGTGAGAGCCATTTATGAGCCAGGGATCTCATCGCCAATTCCATAATTCACAGGAACATTTCTGATGTTCAGCTACATGAGTAATAATAAATAGAACAACATGCTGCAGTTATATAATATTTCTCCGTTGATTTAGTGAGGTTAGTAGCCCAGATTCTGTAATATTCTATATGTACTCTACTATCCCTCACCCCTGGCTCCATGTATCATAAGATAATCCTCAAGAAGCAGGCTTGTTTTTTTTTATTTTTGCTCTGCCCTGAGGATAAATGTATACGCAGTATTACATCCTGAATATAATCTAGTGGATCAGTAACCTGCGGCTAAAGCACAACTGTATATCACTGATGGCAGAACTGACTAGATTCATGCCTGTACATTTTTTCCTATTAAAAGATGACACTGGGATTGGGGTTTGGAGGTAGTTTCATTAGTGCTCGGTTTGTTTGTGACGGGGCAGATTTGAAAAGAAGAAAATAAGCGTGCTTAATGAAGAGTGGAGGAGTAGATAGGTGGGATTGAGGAGAGAGGGTGTTGGAGGAGATGCAGCTGCAGAGAGAAAGAGATGAGCTAAGAGGGAAGGGAGGAAACCCCAGTGCAAAGCAGAGGGTGCTCTCTGACAGATTAGGGTTATGTAATAGGATGGGAGCATTTCGAGAGTGTGTGTGCTTATGTGTCCGCATATGTGTGTCTGTGTTGTACATGGATGTGTGTGCAGCCTCTAGTCAGTCGTCAGATGTGCCTGCAGCTGCTCCTTTTACTTAAAAATAGTGTAATTGAGGTAGTTAGAGAACTCACAACTTTACATATAATGGATAGTTGGCATTAATATTCTTAAAGAGTGTTTGTGTGAGTCATGTTTCCACATTGATAAAATATTACCAATTTCGGACATTAAAATCAAACGTCATCAAGTATACAAGATTTGTGTTACAGTTCAGAGGAATAAATCAGCACAAACAGAACCCATGTTTTTTTAATTAATATGCAATAATATAAAAGTCCCACTTCTGTCTGTATCGTGAGAACTTGAGCTGTTTTTGACATCAAGTTCAAACGAATGCACATGAAATTAGAGAACAGGAACTATCAGCAGCAGGCTTCAGCCGATTTAAGATCTGATCATATAAATTGATAGATATTATAGAATGATCATCTGTTTGTTTTGCCTACACTAATTATGAAGGGGATTTTAACTATTTTAATATAAAAACTAAGATGTTACAGCCTAAAAATAATTCCTTTCTTGGTGCCCTAATGTGCATCCAGAGATGTTTCTGGTGGAGCAGCATGCCTGCCTGCTGAGCCGTTAATCAGCATGAGCAAGTGCATTTTAAATCCTTAATTACAAACCAGTTTGTGGTCTCTTTTCCACAGATATGACACCACAGTTCTCTTGTTCCTGGTCTTTCTGCAAATCCATGAGGGTATCGACGTTATGGATATGCTTTGACCGACTGTAATTTTAAAGATATGATAATAATGTTTAATGGAAGACTACCTTGAGGATTGGCTGTGTAATAACATTGTTGGTATCTGAAACACAACATCCCCAAATACAAAGTGTTTTTTTTTTTTTTGACAAATGACCATGCATTTTTAAAGGCACATCTCATGCAACAGGTCTGCTCTTTTTTTAATCAATGCAGCTCTCTGCATTGCCTTCATGCAGCTGCACATCTCAGCTACATCTCTTTTATCGACTTTATAAAAGTCTAATTGTGCCCTGAAGCATTATGCATTAGGTTTGACTTACCACACAACAACAAGGTTAATGTTTAATAAAAACACACTGACTGTATACATTTATCTACATTTTGCAGCCTTGGCTGAACAGTGTGTTGCTCTCTGGACAGACAGCAGGTTTTGGTTAAAATGGACATTCCTCATCTGCACCAAGTACACTGAGAGCTGTAATTCAGTGCAGAGAACAGCCTTATATTTTTAAAAATACATCGTGCTAGACTGAGAAGTTTCATGTTTTCTGTTCCACAATATAAATGTTGCTCTTTGTTTGTCTTGGTAAAATGTTTATAACATGTCATACGGCAGAACAAGATGGTTTATGAATGTGAATCAGTTTTCCATGATTTAATCTGTACTTTTCTGCTAGTGGCTAGTTTGTATAAGGTAAAACTGTTAAACTGCATTGTTGTGGGTTTGAATCCAGTTTTAGGCCTTTGACTGTCCTCTTGACGAGTCAGTCTCCCTCCCCCTTCTCTCATCCTCGCAGCTATAAGCTGAACGGTCCAAAAATAAGCGTTATAAAACAACTGTGGCATTTGGAAAGTATATCAAATGCATGGCCACCCTGGGTGTGTGCTAGTTTTTATGTAGCCACATACAGTACTTGCTGTGGGGAGCCACTAATTAGCTTTGGCATCCCTACTGTTCTCTCTGCATGCGGGTACCATTATAGCACATGAGTTGCATCTGCAATCATTATCACCTCACAACATGTATTTTAATATTTGATACGGCCTCGGAGCATGCTGGAGTTCTTTCACTTGTTTCTGCAGCTTTTACCTTCATGTGCTTCTCTCTTTATCCATCCTGCCCTCAGAGTAGGGCTCATCTACAGTGAAATGGGTAATAATATCTAATGAAACCACCTTTTTCTTCTTCAAGAGGTTGTTGTTGGGAAGGTCTTTCATTGTAAACCCAGACAAAGAAGAAAAAAAGGACACATATTCATGCAGAACCCTTGAGGTGCCGCAATTGTTTTCCTCATTTTAAGAAAAGGAAAAATACATGTGTACCTTTTTTTGTGGACTCTCTCTGGGTCGGCTTGCTTTAATTTGAAAGTCGAATAATTTCCTTGTTTTTGTCAGACTTGTAGTTTGCATATCTTTATCTGCTCCACATGAACACTTCAAAAGACACATGGGCCATTTTGTGTCACCTCTGAAAAAAGGCCTAAATCAGGCTGTTTTGCTCACTCAAGAGCCAGCCATCTCACGCCACTTCAAACGATGCTTAAGATTGCCTCTGTAATTCAGGAGTAGTGGCAAATCTTGCATTGTGACCACATATTACTCCCTCACTACGAGGCAGTTGAGGACAACCAATTTTCAACCACTTATTCATCAAAATTTAAACCACTTATGGCAAATCTGATAACAGTCAGCAAGAAGCCAACAAAACAAGGTTGTTGTTGCCTGCAGCTGTTGACTATGACCAAGTCCAAAATGCATAAATTCAGAGTAGCATAGACAACTCTTTCACCTCAGTTCTTTTTACAAAGAATTACCAGATGAGAGTGGAAGTTTTGCCAAAACCCATGAGTGGAATTGAAGCAACACTTCGCTAAAGGTAGTCAGCTGTCAACAAGTCGGTATTATAGAGCACAGGAGGAAAAAGAAGCAGTTTGTGGTTTGGTCTCAGCAATTACAACATTTTAAATAAACACTGCAGGTTATTCAGTGGCACTTGATTTATCTTTCATAAGCAGCCTTTATACTTCAAGTTTTCCCTGAGACTGAGTAAATTATGAATCTGAGTTTACATGCAAGATTAATATGCAGTTTATAAATGTGCCTTGCAGCAGTCCATACAGACGAAGATGAGCAATAGTCAAAGACAAAAGAGTTCCTGATAGTGTTTCTGCCTGTTATGGACAGTGACAGTCAAACAGAAGCACTGTAAAGAACTATAATGAAACAAAGAACAAAGGAGAGGGGTTTGACAGATTACACCAAGGAAACAGGATGGATGGGAGGAGAGAAAAGGAAATTTCTGAAACAAGATGAAACACCTGAGCAAGAAGAATTTGGAAAAAGAACTAGCACAGTACTGTTTTGCTGCACACTTTATTTACACCCTGAACTTATCAACTTATCAACTGAACACAAGCCAACCAACTTTCTGTCCAACACTGACACTGCACCACTAGCATCAGAAGACATATTGAAGAGTATTGTCTGCCTACAATCGCTTCAGTTGGATGATGTAAACTATACCTATCTGTCCATCCCAAGAGAGGAGCCAGGTTTTAATAGAGCGTGACGCTGAGATATTTTCGGAGCAAATAAAGTGGAGAGAGGTTTTTCCGATTGCCCAAACCAGACTGGGGCTCTCAGCAGGCAGTGGGCTGTTGATAATCCTTAATTAGAAAATAAATTCCAGAGGCAGGAAATTGTCCCGTCTTTTCAACACCTGCAGCAACTCAAAGCCGGCAGGGGAGGACTCAGCTGTTTTCTCTCGCAAATCGCTTCATTTAGCTCTCTGTTGGCGAACACGAGAAGCGTGAAATGGCAGCATGCAGGGAAAACAGTGATAGTGACAGATTTTTTTATTTTTTATTTCTTTTGACATAGTGGGATCATGGAGATTGACATGCAGGAGTATCTTCCTTTTTCAGCCTTGTGTTGTTTATTTCGAAACTGTTTTCTATCCCACTACTGCTGATGCTTCAGAGGAGTTATTTCAGAGGCTTCAGAGGCTATTTACTTTGACTGATTAAATTCTTATCTCTCATTTTCCCTCTGTGTGGACATCTAGCAGAATAAGCTACTCTAAGGTGTGTTTGTTTTACCAAACAATTGGCAAACCCAAGAATCAGACCAATTTACAATAGATTTGCTCTTACTGACAGTTGAAGGAGAAATGCCGCCCTGTGGCTCACCAGAGCTGATGATAAGAGAAAATCATCTAACTGTGTGAGATGTTTTCAAATATCTTTAGTGTTTCTGCAGTCTGAAAAAAAAACCTTCCTGTACTCATGTGTCTGCAGCATAAAGAACGTGACACCAAAAGTGGGTGCAGAGGAGACCCACGATGCCATTCGGCGAGCCTTTGACGTTTGGCAAAATGTGACGCCGCTGCGCTTTGAGGCCGTGCCGTACAGCGAGCTGGAGAGGACCAAGAAAGACGTGGACATCACCATCATCTTCGCTTCAGGTTTCCACGGCGATAGCTCACCCTTTGACGGCGAGGGTGGCTTCCTGGCGCACGCCTACTTTCCAGGGCCGGGAATAGGAGGGGACACACACTTTGACTCAGATGAGCCGTGGACGTTGGGCAACCCCAACCATGATGGTAAGCATTCATTAATATTCATAGAAGTTTTATCATGTCTTCACAGAGTAAGGTGTCAGGGGTGTTTATGAATAAAGGTCAGTCAGCTTTGTCATCCAGACTGGATTAATACGTGAGTGTAGAATATGTACAGGGTTGATAATTTACATCTAGGCTCTGACCTTGGCGCTTCCCATTAGAAAGCATAGAGCTCAGCACAACAGGGCCTGGGGAGTGAAGAGAATGGCTTACCCCTAGAGGAGACCAGACTCCCAGTTTGCAGGCTGATGCTTGGGTGGGGCTTAAGTGTTTTTGAATTGCATTTAAATATAAAAAACACCAGCAGTGACAGCATTGCCGCAACATAAGAAAAAGCAGAGCACTGATGGCTAAATGGCTAAATGCTAGCACAATATGTCATTTTTGCCACTGGAGGTCTCTTGATCGAAATGAAAAAAAATTGAAGGTGTAGTTTGATGGTGTCATGAAGAAGCTTGGCATCATGGGAATTGCTTATTACACTGTTAAACAACCACCACGGCAAATGAAAGTCTTACTGACTGACTAAATTTGAATATAGCTCAATCAATATTATGGCGTGATTCATGCAAGTGTTGCTTTAAAGTGGATTTCAGACCAACTGTATATAAACTACAGTTTTTATCCCTTTACATGAGTAGTGCAGTCACAAAATCACTCATACTGAAGTCATGTAGAAATGTTAATCATGACAGTGCCAAATCTATGGATGTACAGGATATTTTAACATGGCAAGTTTTCCACGTTTCCACTATATAAACTCCAACTAAACCACAGATTTCAATGGTCCTCCTTGTGTCTTATTAAATGCAGTGTAAAATATGCTGCATGTTGGTTTTGCTGGCCTGCGTGCTGCAGATTTCCGGTCTGTACTTGTATGATTTAAGTCCAGTTTGTTTAGGCTTGCTCAGTCCTCTGTCTTTAAATACATGTACGCCTGCTAGCTAATATCTCCCTTTGTGAACCACAGTAATCACATCATCTCTTACTCCACTGCGACCTCCAGCTTGTTCCTTAGCCGAGTACTTGCCCTCCGAGCTTTACAGCTTGTCAGGCTGTATGTAAGTCTTCAGCGGGGGTCTGTCTGTCCTGTTGTAGTGTGGGTTGCTCTAGAAACAGCTGTGTTGCTGTTGCATAGCGTTGTGTAGTCCAATAGATATCTACTTGTGTGCGTGGCATCACTGGCAGCAAGCAAGCAGTTGACCTGTGGAACTTGTGTAGCCTTCAGCGTGATGATGAAACAGCCTGGTAAGAGAGTCAATACAGAAATATGAGGAGGAAAGAATAGAAGGGTGAAAATATTGTAAAGGAGACACAATAAAGTCAAATAGAGCAAAGAAAATCTAAGAAAGTAATTAAAGTAGAATGGATTCTTGGTTAATATTCTTGACCGGACACTTGTTGCAACAAGGCAGCATGTTTCACATTTGTCTTTCAGAGTCAAAAAGATTCTTCTTTGAATTCCTCATTAAAACTAAGGGCCAAGGCTGCACTGTAGTCCACTGAGACAACTCAAGAGGAGTCAAGACTGTTACTGAGTCATGACTCACAACAATGACAGAAATGAGTGAGCGAGTGACAAGGAGATGCTCATAAAAAATAAGGACACAAATGAGAAAGGATGAGTTACTAGAAGGAAGGCAGCGGAGAGAACAGACAGAGAAAGAGAGGATAAGAGAGAATAGCAGAGTATCTCTAGACAAATATTGAAGGTTCAAGAGCTCACAAGAGAGACTGATGTAGGGGGAAAGACTGAGAAAGTAGCGTAGCGAGAAGTAAAGAAAACATTTGAAGAGGAAAGGGGAGAGAGGAGAGCAGAGGAGATGAGTGGGAGCTGTTGAGCACTATGCATCGGAAATAGAAGTGAGGAACTTGCTGTCGAAGACTGAATTTTAAGTAGGAGCGGAAGGGCTTTTGTAGGCTTAGATAATATACTGTGAATGGCTATATTTAAGGCTTTTGATAGCATGTTTGATCGAAAGAATCACTACTGCAGGTTGAATAACGCGATTGAAGTGATAGCATTAACCTCAAGTAAACTGTTGGCCTCTCTGCTGTTTTATATTGATCATATAATCCACTCATAAAAGCTCATATTAAAAACACATTTAAACACACTTTTGTGCACATGTGCGGTTGAAGATCCACCATAAGCACGTGCACGCTCCATAACTCACATATACACACACAAACACACACGCACATACAAACACAAACACACTGTGTTGTCATCCCTGCCTTAAAGGAAGGAGAAGCAGCTGTCATTGAAGGCTATGATTCACTCCGTTCAACACTGACAGACACACACTGCCTCTCTACCCCTCAATGCAATATTAATACAGCCCTGCTGCGGCCCACACTTCTGTGAAAACATCCCATAATGCATGCAGTTCTGTTACGCACTCTCCAGCTGGCTTTCTTGCCAAATATGAACATGCACTGGCTGAATCCTGACTGCTCGCCGTGGCGGAGGGTGCTCTTATTTCTGCATGATGGCTAGTGTTACACAGAGATGAAATCTTGAAGGCTGATACAGCTGGAACCTGTCCGCAGCTTATATTTTGTGCAGAGATCTTGAATATCTTCAAATTTCACTATTCTTGCAATGAAAAATCCCACAAATATCAGGTAGCCCTTATTGAAGCTGAATTATTTTTGTGGCAAGACATGATAGCAAAACATCTATGTTGGTTTTGGCATAAACTTAAATAACAAAACATAACTGTAAGAAAGTAGCACTGCAGGTATCACCGATGTAACTGTTACTAAGAAAACTAAATTATGCAACAGTGTGCGCTCCTCCACTGCTTTATTTTTTAGCTTAATATGCTATAACAGAGTCCTGTGATGTGACACTGTAACTCTGACTGAGTTTTTTAGAGCAAACTGTCAGTCGACACTGCTAATAAAGTAATGCTTTCTTGATTATGATGACATTTTTTTTTTTTTAATCAAATGTGTCTTAATGAAGTCAATGAAGTGAAGTTGAAGAACCAAGAGCCTTAGCACTGAGAGGTAGTTTGTGTGTAGTTGCATTTGGCTCATTTAGGAACACAAAAGTCTGAATCAGCTGTTACATTTTTTTGTATGTCACATCTCTCAAGTACATTTTTTTTAATGAAAGCATGTAAGTGCTTGCTTTTATTGAAATAGATTCATTTTAATCGAGATAATGTCTCACAATCTCTGCAAATCGTGGTGGATAATTCCATATATTTCAATTCAACTAGTTTCAAGTATTTGTAATCCATCCATCACTCATTTCCTCTGGCTTCCTGCACCCATGCTGTGTAGATAACAGTTGGGAATGATGTAATTTTATCTCATAATGTCTGTATGTCTGGCTTTTCTTGTCTCTTTCTCATCTCTCTTACTTTTTGTTTCCACTGCCCTCCTTTTTATCGTGTTTTATAAGTTAGAACTACACACACAGTGACACACACCAGAGATGAGCTCCTGTCTAGTAAGCTGCCCGTGCCTGTCATACCTAATCTCCCCCACACTGTTGTCAGGAGGGATCAGTCATCGTGGCGACCGCTGCCAGCATCGCACTCTAGAGGTTATTGTAGTTGTTTTGCATGATGACGTCACTGATGCACACTGGAGGATTAATCCTGGTCTGCATGGAGATAAACGCTTGCAAACACGTGTTTAAGTACACACACATGCACTTCCTTTCTCTCTTTCTCACACACATACACACACACACGTGCATGCACTGTTTTGTCTGCACCTTTGCTCACACTGCAAATCAGGCATTTGAGGATAGAGGATTACTCAAAAGTTACATTCAGTGGCATTTTTAGCACACACAGCAGAATAAGGTTCTTACTAGGATCAGGTAATGGCATTTTTTGAAAGAGACTTGGCTAACGGTACACAGCGGCTGTTCCAAATGTGTTTGTGATTTGATGCTTTTATCATATATAAGAGAAAGTGCTGTCTGCATAATCAAACACACTGATAAAGGCAGACAACCGCACTAGCATCAACAAAGTGATTCTGAAGTACTTTCATATATTAATTACAGCTTCTTGTTTTCCACCATGGAGTTCTCATTCATCTGACGGTGCCTGGGTGCCTCTTGGCTGTATTGAAATAACTTCCTCTTGTTGCTTACTGCCTCATCGCATTCATCAAAACAATAACTCGACTGTAGGCATTATTGTAATAATGAATTAGAATCACAATCAATACAAGCACCTGGATTATTCCTCAGATGTTTCTTTTATCATCAGCTTGATCATTTAATTTGTCCTCCTGTCTCTAAATATGGACAAATAAATCGATATGAATTAACTAATGCCATGCAGCGATCAGCATAATGTGAATATGAGTGGAAATAATTGGCTGATTGACTGATGCATGTACGTTTATAGTTCCAACCTCTTAGGATGTGCTGCCTTTTTTGTCTGTTTTATATCACCCCAAATAGATTATATTTTAATAGAAGGCCAACCTTTTTGTCCGTAGCAACCTCATCTGGGATTTTGAGAAAATTCTACACAAATGTTTACAGTATAATAGAACACATTGCTGCAATCATACATGTTAAGATAAGATCTGTCTGGTATATCAAGATCATGGTGGATGAAAATGTCATATGAGTGAGATCATTCCCTTTTTTTGCATCTTGTAATGAAAGTATAACAATAGAGCAGAGGCTGTATTTACTTGCAGCAGCAGTATCACAACAAATGATAGGAAAAGTCTAGAGAAGGGAATCTCACATTTACGCTCGGTCAGACCTGTGTTATTGCCTCTACTTCACACTTGACACTCTCCTTCTTGCTTGGTGTGTGGTAATAAGTGCTGTGGTTGACAGTGGACATGATCACACCACGCATGTCAAACCCCAACGCCAAAACCTTTCATGTGCAGCATATCATGCCTGAAAAGAGTTCAGAGCACCAGAGAGTAAAGAGGGTTTGACACAGATGTTTGGAAAAATCCTTTTTTATGAAGACCAAATGACGGATTTACCCATTTCCATTTTCACCCTCCTTCCCTCCCTCCCTCCTTCCGCTCTCTTGTTCACTACAAAGTGTGTGTCAGCCTTTGGTGTTGCTATAAAACAATGGGGCCGGCAGCCGAGGGACAAGGTTTGTGTAAGCAGTATTTGAATGAACAAATATTTCAAACAGCGGATAACAGAACCACTTTTGGCTTGAGGAAATTGTGGTTTTGTTCCATCTTAATCAAACGGTTCATATGAAACTGGTCCTGTGAACAAGGTGGAACATCTCCACTTGACAGAAAAGTAAATTGGATGTCTACAACCTGGCAGTCGGCAATATGAAGTTGTGCTTGACATTTGCATAGATGCTGTATTCCGCAAAGATAATTATCTTTGTTGGTTTTACAAAATTGAGCGACATGCCTGTCGACATGTGTATTGTTAGGTTTGTATACCCTGCTGAGGTAGATAAAACCACTGTTATGTAGATTCAAACCTGTTGGCTGTGTGTGTTTTTCAGGCTCACTGTCTCCCCTCTACGCCCTTAAATATCTAGGAAAGTCAGTTCTTGAGGGCATTGACTGACATGTTCTGTCCCTTTCTTAGCACATTGCTTTCTCTCAGTCTCTCTCATTTTATCTTTTATTGTGAAAAAAAAAACAAGTTTTTGTGTTCATGGTCTTACAGTGATAGCTGTTAGCTTATTTTAGCCAGGATGATGCATAGTCAGAGACGACAGAGGAGGATTGCTCGGAGGTTGTTGATCAGCCAATATCCCTTTTGTGAGTGCAAAATCTCTGGCGGCAAAACAGAGAGAAGTGCTCCTGCCCTACATTCCTAGACTGCTTGGCTTTAGAGACTGAAGGATGAATAGCTGTGAGCGTTCGGTAGATTAAGGGAAAGATAGATGCATTGAAGAATAAACTAAAGACATATTATGTAGTGAAGGGTAAAGACAGAGGTTGGATTATGAATATGCGGAGAGAGTAAGAAATAATAATGTTTGGATGAAACAACATCAAAAATGTTTCAACAAAGGTAAAATCGGGAAGCAGAGGCAGTGCGCTGGCAGGCAGAAAAGGAAAGGATTGTGGAGGGATTAAGAGTGAGCACGGGATAAGAAATAGAAAAAAACTGGAACTGGAGATCGAAGTGATTAGATTGTCTTTTCATCAGAGCTCAGCGTGCCACTACCACTTTTGAAAGGAAGCGCATTTGCAGAAAGTGTTTTTTTTTTCTTTTTTTTTTCTTTGACAGTTTTCAATTTCTGCCAAACAGAAAAGGCGAAGACGCAGACGCTCATATGTGCTTTATCACAAGGTCATCTTTGTTGGCTGAGGCCTGCCGTGTTTTTCTTTGTGAAAAATCAAAGCGATGCACGCAGGAATAGATAAGAATCCATTTTGACTTTCAGTCACACTGAGGCTGATTGGATTTTACAAAAAAACACAATTTGGCACGGAAAAAAAAAAGTTTCATTGCCGCCACTGCATACCATGACTGTACACAAACACTCAAGTCTCTACCGAGGGTGACTTATAAGGCCTGGTATGTCTTCAAGGACCTCCAGCCTTTAGTTGTGTAAGTGAAAACTATGTAACATAACACAGCATGCTAGCTAGACCTACACACAGGAAATGAGATTCCAGGGCTTTATTATTTTCTTCACCCTTGCCCCAAAAATGAGCCAGAGAGGTTAAAATAACACTCTGTCACCAAGAGGAAAAATACAGCAGGAATTTATGTTTCCCGCTATTGGGATGAGACACCAGGGGCTGAGTTGATGGGGCACTCAGTAACAGAATAATCATCGACTAAGGGAGGTGGATGTCTTGTAGGACTCGACATTGATCAGCTGATTGATTGATGGTCACAGGAGAAAGCTTAGCTCCCTTGCGTCCATCGGCAGAATGGTTTATCAATGACGTCCAATTCTTTAACTTGATACTACATTCAAAGTAGCTGTCATTTTGGGTGTTTTTACCAGCAGACATTAAAAGGAGATCAATCTTTGGCTTTTTAGCAGTGGACAGATCTGGCACTGACACGTAAACTGACCTCTGTTGAGCCAAAGTAGTGTAAGAAAAAGGAAAACAGAAGAACAGCAAAAAGAAAGGAATTATCAGACTGGAGAACTACAGAGGAAAAAAGGAAGAAGGGCTGAGGAGTGGAGGAGCATATGGTGTCCTTGCAGGTTTATTTTTAGGTTGTTACTCCTACTGGGTGATGAGAAGAAGGCAGTGAACTGTCTTCTCCACCCTGTTTCCTTTTTTCTTTCTCCCTTCTTTTTTTGTGCCTTGTCACTTTCAGGCACACTCTCTTTATTGAGTTCAGTGGGTCTGGTTGGCATGACATTTGATATGTTTCCAGAGCACTGTTACAGTTAAAATAGCAAAACCAATCAAAACAAATCTTATTCACATATTTGGGGACTTTTTATCTACAAAAAAGTCAGAGAAAGAAAAGGAGAAACCTGCTTTTTTGGCAATATTTTGCTTGCTGCCCCTCCATTTTTGTGTAGCACTCCATTACATTTGAAAAAATCAGGGCTAGCCGAGAGTGGAGTAGTTTTCTACTTTGTGTTCAGACATCAAAATACAAAGCTCTCAGTGGAAGAAAGATGTTATTTAAGTCCAGCTTATGTTTGGATGTTTTGTTCAATTCCCACAAGTGATGTACTTTTTGGTTTTTCTTAAGCTAGAATTGATCTGATGTCCTGAGTGACATTGGTACATTGCCTTGCTAATCTGGGATTGTAATTTATCTTATCTCTGAAGATGGTGAGCCAGTTACCTAGTGCCCCACACTGCATGTTGTAATAGATGTGTAAATATGACCTGCTCTTCCTGGGTTGAGTGTAACCCATCCATTAGCTCGGTTAGCCAGGCTGATGTGGTCATTCGGTTTAAAAGGGTGAATATTTTGAGCTTTTGATGATGGGTGAAAAGAAAAGTAATAATAAGTAGTAATTTTTACTTCTTCCTTATAGTATATTGTCAGTATAGGTCAACATGGTCCCAATTCTCTCTGTTTGCACCTACCTTTTAAAGACAACATCACAACAGACAGTGACCTTAGTGACTTGTGTTTAGCTGAGGTTTGTTATGTTAACAAGGGCCTCCTGTTTTTCTTTCTTGCAGGATAGGGCTCAATAATGTTAAGGGGCTACTTTTAATGTGGCTCCACATCATTTTAAATGTTAAGGGTACTGACCTCCTGCCCTGCAAGTTTTGTGAAAGCTTTTCTCAGGGTCTTGCAAATGCTTCCGTAGAGTTCTCTTAGCAGAGGTCTAATTAGATATTATCCCACTATCTTTGTTGGAGAGACTAGGAGACCCACATTTTAACCCCATTAATCCAGTGTACTTTGCTCTATAAAAGAATGGAATTGTTTATCTCAGTGACTTTCCAGTAGCAGTCACAATAATTCTCAACATTTTCTTGTGCAATGACATGATTTATTTAGTAACTATTTTTGCAACACCTTTGTTTTGGGATGAGAAAAAGCTCTGAAAATCTTGGAAAGATATATATTGTTTCTTTAAAATTGGTAGTACATGTGTAACCCATGAAAAGTATATGTAGAATTCACATTATAATCCCCAAAGTTACGAAAAGAAAAACTACAAATATAAAATTGTAAAACTTAGAAGTGGTTTCCATTTGAATAATAATGATATTTTAAGATGCTGTTAAGATGCCTTAACATCGACTGTCAGGGTGTTAGTCTGGCAGCAGTAACTGAGAAGTCCAGTTCTTTCTAAAGCCCTTCTTTAATGAAAGGAAGAGTGTTATCTGCATAAGAAAGAATTAACAGTGTTTGTCCTAGATTAGATTAATTATTTGTTATTCTTTTTATGATGTCATGAACTCACATTGACTCAAAATATTAAAAAAAAGATAAAAGGTCATTTCTAATCCTGAGTTTTGGTCTCCGAGCTCTTGCTCTCTTTTTAAAAGATGACACAAAAAGATAAACAATTCCTCATTCTTTCAAGGTTGTTCAGCTTCTTCGAAAACTTTCCTTCCATCTATAAAGATCATCAATCTTTCCTATGTCCTTCTGTCTTTATCTTTGTCCCTCTACCTCCCCTACTCTGCTGCTGCCTCTCTCCGTCGCTTGTAGAAAATAAATGGGGAAAATCAGATACTTTTTCTTAACACAGGAGCAGATTTTTATCTGTTACTGGAGGCATGTGTTTGTGTGTGATTCCTAAGGACATCCAGCATGGCTACATTTGGGCAGGCAGTAGGAAGAGTATTGATGGTTTGGTTACTGAAGTAGAAGAGCATGTAGGAGGACACAGGCGATAAAACTGGAAAAAAACACACATACACACAGAGGCATGCACACAAACATACAAGCACATTTCAGTGGTGCTTGGGGAACTCACACGTTGGTTGTTTATCTGAAGGATACAGTATGATAGCTGGCATTACATGATGTAACACTATGATACTGAACAATGAAATAAAATAGATCAGTTTATGCTACTACAGACTTAGTTCAGCACATTAGGAATGTACTCACTGAAATAAAATACATAGACATATGTTGTATATATATAAATGCAGAGCACACTGAATATGTGAGATTTGGTGAAACATAAAGCTCAGTACGCTCAAAAAGACGCAGTGAGCGCTTTATGGAATTTTTTGCCCTGGGCTACGCCTCTCAGACAATACACAGGCTGTGCTAACATGGGATTGGTAGAAGTTGTTGGAGCTGTGCATGGTCTGACGGGACGATTGTGTACACTATTCAGGAAGCGCACAAGAACTGCCATCTTCTCTGCACATTTTTTCCAGTAAAATATGTACAAGCTAAAATAAAAAACAAACTCTGGCACCACAATTTCATATTTGTCAAAGATAATGCAGTGCTGAACAGTGGTCTTTTCAGTAAAGATACAAATACAACATTATCCATCAATGAAAAAGTATTTGATTTCAGGTAAGGTTACTGCTGCAGTAATACAGCAAATACCTTTTGTGTCAGACTTACATAAGAACGAATGCATGTTCAAATTTACTAGATACAGTACCTTGTTTATTTTTTGTGAAAATATCTCTAGTGGTTATATAACCACTTAAAGTTAATATCCAACGATTAAAAAAAACACTTTTGAGAAAGAAAAATGATTTATACCAATGCTTTCTCACTTTTGCACGTAAAATGAAATGAAGAAAAAGGGAGCAGAGATATCACCATGCGTTGCTGCCCACCATGCTGCCACTAGAAATAGACGGCCGCCTACTGACAGCAGCATCAACTTCCACGTGGGCAGCAGTACTCTCTTCCGCCCCCACACATGGATACACACACGCACACACAAATGCGCTTACAAGCGCACACACACACCAAAAACATGCACCTGGGGAGACATGCCCTCCCACTAGTAAGTCAGATGCTCTCATAACCTCATACCCATAATCCTTTGCAAACAAAAAGAGTAAACAGCCCTGGCTAGGTTATGTTTCCCTCTGAGAACACACACATTCAGCCTAATCACAGTTCAAGGAACAACACTTGTGTCTGCTGTGATGTATGACATGAGCCAGTTTTTGTAATGAAACGATGAAGTGACCAATCTATTATCAATGTTACACTTTTTTAAAGACACAACTTTTTCAAGAATGCCTAAGTACAATAGTAGCCCACTGTGCAGCTCATATTTAATACAATTTTACTCTTTGTTACTATTTGGATCACCAAAGAAAAATTTGTTTCCACAAACCCAGACTGTTACTCATAACCTACTTACATTAAGTCCTCAGGCTTGGAGCTCTGTCACACATCCACAAAGACAGTGTTTGTCTGCAAATTACAGATTTGTAGTTCTGCATTCTGTGAGAAAGTCTCTTATAATGTTTCTCCTGTTGATCCAGTCATAAAAGGAGGAAGGGTTTTGACAACTGTTAAAAAACAGTGAACATTTCATTCTACTGTGCAAGAAGATGGGAAAAAAAAACTTTTCTAAGACCTGAAAGGGTTTGAAGCATCAGTCGAAGTGCAAGCTTTGAAAGGAGAAATATCAGTTAAGGAGAAAGAGATGACTGCAGTGAAAATATCACTTGATGTACAACAAATGAAAGCTGGTGAACAGTGAATTGAAGAGTTGGAAGGAGTTGAAAGGTAAAAGATGAAAGCAGTTGAAATTTCACTTGACGTGTGAATGGTGAAGGTAGTTCAAATTCAGCTGAAATGGAGGCACTGAAAACAGTTGTAACAGACTGAACTCCAACATCTTTCAGTTCTTCCACTTTGACTGCTATTTTCACTGTTAGTGTTTGTATTTCGATTGACACGTCATCTTCAACTATGTAAAAAGAATTGACAAAAGAAATGTCAGTTGGCAAATGTGGAAAAGCAGTGAACATTTTCTTTTATTCCACAAGAACAAAGTAAAAGTTACTGAAGACTAAGAAATAACAAGCCAGGCGTTTGTAAAAAGTGAAGTTTTATTCAATTGTTGGCAAATCCATTTTGGGTAAAGATGGGTTGCTTATTTACTAAACAGAGAATCTTATTGACCTGAGGAGGGTCCAAAGTGATGCTTTCAAAAGAATACTCACAGCAACCACAATAAAAGAGCAACAATGTGAAAGAAACTTTTCTCAGATCTCTTCTATCATTTTCAAACATTTCAGGGTTTGTAGCTTCATTAGAAATGATCTTACCATTATGTTTCTGTCTGGCTCACTGGTACAAGCTGAGTTTAGAAAGTTTTCTTCAGCATTTTTAAGGGGAAATAACATTAGCATTTGTTTTATCCATCTAGACCAGTTGCAGAAGTACTCATGAGTTTGGGAAACACTCACGTGCACACACTGTTGCTTGCAAATGCGTTATTAATGATTAATGATCTCAATGAAACTGTACACACACAGCCCCGTCTAGCTCACAGGTGCTGCACAAAGATAAACATGACAAGAATGTAGGATGTCCTTTCCTTGGCAGCCATTTCACCTCTTTTCTGCTGGTTTATTTGCCTCCAGTCCACAGGAACCGCCAATATTTGGATCCCTGGCAACGTTCCACACACAGAATTTCAGTCTGTAGCAGTCTCTGTAAATAAATAATTACCACAGTGTACATATGTTGTGCCCATCAGCTGGGGTTTTGTTCTCTGACAAGCTTGTGAGAATTAAGTGTAATGGATTCAGCAGCACAAGTGTTGCTCAACCAATGTCAAAAGCCTAGAGCAAGGGGAACTGAGAGAAAGAGGGCAAAGAGTGATGGGATGATGATGATGAAGGGAGGTTTGCAATTCAAATAAGAGACTGTTCTCATGTATAGGCTTGTGTAACTCAAAAGATAGTGTATGGTACTAACACTGCCAGGGCTAAGACTTTGAGTAACACTGGGGATAACTGTACTAACAGTTGGATCATCATAGTTTCTGCTTGTTACTTTGGTATTTTTCAAATATCATAATCTTGATTCATCTAAGTCTTTCTCACTCTCAGGTGAACATAAGCTAAAGTTTGTAAACTTACTTTTTACTACAGAAATGTAAAATTATCTTATCAGTATTGACCATTAGAAGCAGGTAATTACTGTGATTATCAATATCGACTCAATAAAATTATACAACTGTGTCACTTAACTTTTATTTACTTCTTTTTTTGTCTTTCATTTGTGCTACTGTCACTCTGTGTTTAAGAATTCAGTTTTTGTCACCATCATTCTTATTGCCACAGCTACAGTGGCAGATTAACAGTGAACCAGTGTTACAACCCTACTTAAATTGTTGTGGGTGTAGCCTGTGTGTAATGCACTCTTTGACTGAATATTAGGGCAGCACCTCATAATTATTTCATTATTATGTTAATATTAGAAGCAAATCATTATTGATTCATTTGTTGAATATTTTTAACGTAAAACAACTAATCATTTAGTCCATAGAATTCAAAAATAAAATGAATATATAAAAAAGCAGCACATCTTTACACATTAGAATCCTGGAATTAGTATATATTTGACAATTTGCTTGAAAAGTGACTCAAATGATCAATAGATTAACTTTTAGAAAATTTGAAAAATATCCTTCTATCAATCAATTTATTAACTAACTGATCATTGCAACTCTACTGAGGAGTGGAGTTGGGGGGGGGGGGGGGGGCAGATAAAACTGATTTGTAACACAAAAAATTTTCTAGTCACAAATGGTGCCTGAAAAAAAGCAGAAATGAATGACATTTTAA
>JAQNCA010000016.1:3598090-3633848 GCA_029783725.1 Acanthurus tractus
CCTCACACCCCCCCCCCCCCCCCCCCCCCCCCCGCCCCCCCCGCCGGGCGCGCCCCCCCCCCCCCACCTAATCCTGATTGGTACCACTAACAATGTTCTAGTCACTAATGGTGCCTGAAACAAAGCAGAAAGGAATGACATTTTCATTCCATCTTGGACTGGGATAATTCCTGGGATTTTCTTTGTGTTTGTACATGTGGTAGTGTAAGTTGATTTGGTAAAATGCACCGAATGGCACACTGTGTGATTCTGTTTTGTCCTGTGTGGGTATTTTGGAAGCGGAGAGTGTGTGAAAGTGAGGCGAGCAGAATGCAGCCATTGTACTTTGGCTGCATTCTTCACAATGGTCACTCTGTCAAGTCGGGCACACGGCTCTGGTTTGACAGCCAGTAGAGCTCTGTGAGCCTAAGGCCCTCTGAGCCAGGCACTGAACCACTGGGCTGAAATCCTCTGGCAGCTTGTCAGTAGAGCAGCACAGCACTCCTGGACGGCCAGTGCTCTCATTGACTAACCTTCTGTTTCACTGTCTCTGCTGCCTCTCTGGACTCTCTGCTTTTCCCTCTCACTTCACATACCTAAAGCCTCCTTCAGGGTCAGTGTTGTTCTGATTTCTGATGATGTACTGGCTCAGTGAAACAAAATCCAGTGTCAGTATTATGAGCTTCATCTTGGCTAGTTAATAACAGCTGACTTTAGTTCTTTTAACCCTCCCTGCTCTCTACTGTTGAGATCTGAGTCAGGGACAGTAAAATACAACAGCAGTTCTTGAGTATTAACACCATACTTAAGACTGAAACTGGTCAAAGGCAACCTCTTCTATTCAGTGTTACTTACTGATGATCTGCGGTAAGTACTTTGACACAAAGGAAATACTTTTATTGACTCCTTTGACCGTTTTTCCTCTCTGTACTACACAGATTCTTACGCAGCAGAACAGTCAGTGAAATATTGCACTGTACATAGTTTCCAAGAAAGGACACTCTTGCAGTTAGTTGCTAGATCTGTAGATCTGTAAGAGCTCAACTTTTTTTTTACTTTGTAATAGAAATTATGAAAGCTAGTGAACAAGTTGGCATTCAGAGCAGTTGGCTGATAAATAATAATGGCTGAAAAGTTCAAGTAGTTGGATAAAATATGAATTGAGCAGTTGATACAGTTAGCTAAAATTAGTGGATATATAACTAAAGCGTCATTTGTCTCTTTTTAACTGGTGGTAAAACAAATGCTTGAGTAAACCCACCAAAGTTCATGAAGGGTGGGACCATTCCTGAAAGTTCAGTCTTAGAACTCTCTCCACAGAGAGTTGGGACAATGGGAATTATCTTAGGTCTTCTTGAACAAAGAGAGTGTTCATGCCGGCTTGGACTTGGACAGTAAAACAACAGCAACGTGATAACAGTAGTCTGAGATGTGTTTTTCAAAGAAAGGGAGGAGGAGTCAAAAAAAAACTCAGTCTCTACAAAGCATTCTTGGCTGTATCATTGAAAAAGTGAGTTTTTATAGCTTTGTTTGGTGGCTTAAGCTAGTGTAAGGTGTTGATTCGGCATATGGTTGCAAGGGGCTGCTATGTGTTTAAATGCCTTTCTGAGAAGAGAAAAATATATGGTGCCTTGGGAGTGCTGGTAATTTATCTACACTGGGGGAAAAAAAAACAGAGAAAAAAGATGGGTGATAATTAACATCCAGAAGGGAAAACTTGTACAAAGAAATAGAGAAACAAAAAAGTGGGCAGCCTACCAGTCACCCATAATAGTAGCTGACGTCAAATGCCGTGTATCGAGCACCATGGGCCCTTAGTTAAACAGTAAGGATGCAGAGACGGTTACAGGCCCCCGGAGACCTGCGCTGACAACCTGAGCTATTACTGCAATTGAACAGAGGTGTCTAGGGTCCCATATCTGATTTGTGAGCCAGTGTGTGTTTATCTCCGCGTGTTTATGTCTAAAACCTGGTATTCCCATGTCACGTGTGTGTCCCCAGCCAGCAGATGTGCTGTCGCGGCAGTGACATGTGCAGGGAGGCGGTAAATTATGGTGAAAGAGCACGGTGGAGGTTTCTGGTTTCTAATCACAACCTGAGTTTACTTTGCTGCAACCCTGTTGGGAAAGACAGAGAGAAATACATCTGGTCATAAATCTCCAGTGACTCTCCTCCTCCACCCTCTTCCACTCTTTCCTCTATCCTTTATTTTTCTGGGATTTTTTTTTTTCCCATTCTCGGCTACACTTTCTCATTAGCAGCAACCTTGACCTATCGTGAGGAGAGTGTTGGTAAGATGGCTGCTGCTGCAGGCTGCCACTATGATCATTACACAGTTGACATACAACAAAACACGCACACAGGCAAAAAAATAAAAAATAAAATAAATCAACTTTTGGAATTTTTGATATTTGTTACTTGAAATGTCACATTTATGTTTCAAATAGTTAATATTGGATTAGTTATTTTATTACCAAATTCTCTGCATAAACATAGATGGTAGAGATGGAAATGATGAATCAGTGTGGTAAAAATGAAGGATGTACTGTCTCTTCTTTTTCCCTACTATACCGAAAAAACAAAAACAAAAAACCCCACACTCGCCCTCAGTGGGTTATCATATGAGCCCTGCAGTGCTTTGTAATGTATTTCATCTGGCATTGTTTTCTTCAACTCTGTCCTGCTGTTGAAGTCCTCTTGCTCTATTTTCAGCTTTATGTTTTTTTGTTTGGGGCTGAGATACAGCCTCTGGCACAAGGGTGATGTTGCAAATGCCAAGGTCAAAGGCTACAGTTGTATAATTCATCATCTCCATCTTTTCAATTGCTGGAACACTGGAACATCTTACAAGATAACAAATAGTACTGAGCCTTATCGTTTTCCTCGCCTCAGTTTTTACCCTCCTCTTTATCATCCTGTTGTTTTTTTCCCACTTTTCCTCATGCAGCCATCAGTCTAAATGCCCTTTCTCCTCAGTTCACCTCACCTTTTTATCTCTGTATTTATCTACTCTTTCAAATATGTGTCTCCCACTCATCGTCCTCCCTCCCATAAATTTCTCTTTGCCTTCTTGTCACACTATCCCCTCACATTACCTCTTGGTCTCATCATCCTTTGTGCTCTCTGCAACCATCCACATCTCTACCATCCTCTGTGTAGGCTCTGTATACCTTCCAGCTGATAATTAGGGAGGCAGTACAAACTGCCATGGCTTTGTTGGTGGCCTGGGGGCCAACAGGACGTCCCTGTTTACCACAGCATGACTTACATAAGCAACAGACACAAAGTGACAACGCTGACCTCAGATGGCCCCAGAAGGCAGAAAGCAGACTCAAGACTGAGGGATGGAACAAGACAGAGATGGGAAAAGACAGATGGTTCTTGCATTTACTCAAACAGCTGATGTGACCGAAGCATCTGCAGCATCAGGACTTGAACTGATGTACAACCCTGATTCCAAAATAGTTAAGAAACTGTGGAAAAAAATAAAACAGCACAAAGACAACAAATTAATATTTTTTTCCTTTCTACCCAACTGACTTTTGTTTTTTCCGAATGTAATAATAATAACTTTATTCATACGGCACCTTTAAAAACTGAGTTAATTAAGTGATTTGACAGAAAAAGTAAAAAGCAGGATACTCAAGGAGTCAACAGAGATTTAAAGTGGCGAAGAACCAAAAACCACACAGAGGCATGACTGAATTAAGATGAAGTGAAGGAGGATTTGAAACAATGCGGAAAACTGGAAACTGTGAAATATAAAATGTTGATGAAAATAAATACACAAAACAAAAACAAGGGAAAGATGCCATCACATAAAAACAAATAGATGCAAATGGAGAAGACTCTAAAAAGAGGACATTATACAGCAAATGAATACAAATAAAAAGTAAAAGCTATAGAAGCAATAAAAAGCAATTAAAACACAATATTGTGAAAAAGCAAGTCAATAAAAACGGCTTTAAAGAAGTGATTTAAAAGAAGTCAGTGATTTTGTGAGCTTTATGTTTCAAATAAGTTGGGTAAGAAAGAGACATCATTTAAAGGCTCAGTCATTCATAAACAAGGATGGGCAAAGTTCACTATTTTGTGCAATATATGATTGTATAAAGGAAAATACTATGAAAGGCAGGAGAACAATTTATAAACCCACGGAAGTTTGTCAATGCTTGCATTCTGTTCTGTTTTTCACTTTTCACAAACATTAGATTGAAATAGGGTTTTATTCTGTCATGCAGTCGAACATAGATGTGTTTCAAACCTTCATTTAACCCCAGTTCCACAGCCAATACTTCAGGGTCAATTAGAGACCCTATGATTATAAACTCTTGAGTCAGTCTGCATTATTGCACTCAGTAGTTGCACACATTTACTTAAGGAAATGCTTTTGTAGCTGACTTTTACGACAATCCTTTGCACCAAGTTTACATGTGCCCGAAAGAAAAAGAAGAAAATCGCCTCACATGTCAGACACTGTGGTCTTTTTTTTTTTTACAATATTTGCACTAATTCTGTATCACAAATATTCAGCAATGATATTTTGATGTTTAAAACTATTTCATTGAGCACTTATATTCACATTCAACCATTACAATAAGTGGAAATAGCCCGAGAAACAGCTTTGAGCTGCAGAGAACTGTGACCCCGTTTCTTCCACAAGTGATTCCTAAATCACTGAGCTGTTTCTCTCTTCTCCTTATCTTCTTTCCCTTATCCGCCTCTTTTTATTTGCTATAAACTTTATCTCTAGACACTTATTCAATATTTCAGGCTTGCATAAATTTTGCATCACTTTCATTGCTTCTTCAACTTTTACAAGCCATCTACTTTTGTTGGAAGAATTTGGCTAAATGTTAGGAGTTTTTTCAGCAGAACCCTGGATATTAATGCGGTCTGTCCTTTTACACCCATACAGTAAAGGGCTTTAAATCAACTCCACAAAGGCTCAGTGACATTTATACAGCCAAATATCCTCCACAAGGTTGCAATTAAGTGATTTTTATGTGGAGGTCTGGTTTGTAAATTCTTATTCTTATTGTATAGTACCTGCAAAGAAATGATCTGAATGGCCATCTGTATCTGCTGATGCGTTATTCATGTGACAGATTTGCAGCAGATAAGTGCCTCACTTTAGTTGGAATCTCAATGAATAAGTAATGCTCTTTTCATTCCAGTCGAATCTCTCTGTGTGATAAGAAAGAGAGAAAAAGGTGAAGCTGAAGAGTGAAAGCAGCATTGAGGCTATTGGAGGATGACCCTTAAAATCAAGAAAGTCAGATCACATGAAAAACATTTGACCAATTTCAAACTCCAATTCATAAAGCCTTCTTTTAACCAGTATTTAGTGACTCTAACTTTGTGATTTTTATTGCTAAAAGATTAGATCACTAAAAAACAAGAAAATCATGGTACAGTGTAGAAGACTTCCCTTTGAAGTAAAATAACAATATTTAGTTTGAGACATCAGATGTCTTCTTGAAACCGGGTTAAAAGCTTCCCACAGAAGCCAGCCCACCATTAGAAATTAATACAGGACATTTCAGACTGGCCTTAATTGTATACCCATGAGTTTCTCAACAATGATGAGTTTCCTCGTGGGTCGGATTTCCCATCGTGGCAAAAGATCAGAGAGGAGGTTGGGGAGGAGGGGTTTTTTGTTGTTGTTGTGGTTTTCAGTGACGTTAGTTGAGGAACTTGAATGGAGCTTGAAGGGGCGGCCTAAATCCTGAATATCCAAATCTAATACAGTTGGGATTGGGTTGAGGCTTGGCTGTCGGCCACAGAGGGTTTCTAAGTCAAAAGGTCAACCCAGTGTAGTCATCGGCTTACCAAGGCTTGAGACTAATTACAGAGTGCATGTGCTCAGTGCTCTGTCAGGGGGAGTGTGTCTGCGTCTGTGTCTATGTATGTATGCATCTGTAGGGGCCTGTGTTTCATTGTAATATTTCCCATCAGTGGCTGTTCACTGCATAATCCACTCATTAGATACATAAGCAGTGGATTATTTATGCTCATAGCTTGTACGCACACAGTCATATATTGAGATCCATATTTTTGCGAGAATCATACCTTAGCTCTTTATTGTCTAAGCAGGAACAAGACCCAGAATTTTCCCTTAGCTGTTGTTTCTTGAAATCTGCCAGCTCAAAAAAACTTATAAACTTTGGTCTAATTTAAAGTAATGACACTGACAATGGCGCTGCCAACAAAACAGGTGCAACTTGGAAGAGATACAAAACGCTGAAAAACATATTTTATCATTGAACTTGGCAATGACAGA
This sequence comes from Acanthurus tractus, assembly GCA_029783725.1. Taxonomy (NCBI): domain Eukaryota; kingdom Metazoa; phylum Chordata; class Actinopteri; order Acanthuriformes; family Acanthuridae; genus Acanthurus; species Acanthurus tractus. Next base: position 3,604,353 of record JAQNCA010000016.1, read on the forward strand.
CTGCTTTCTTTTTGTATCTGCCCCTACCCTCCCTTTCTGTGTCTAGGTAATGATTTGTTCCTGGTAGCAGTCCACGAGCTCGGCCACGCACTGGGCCTCGAACACTCAAACGACCCCACGGCCATCATGGCTCCTTTCTACCAGTACATGGACACTGACAACTTCAAACTTCCCATGGACGATCTCCTGGGCATCCAGAAGATTTATGGTAAGGCTTCATTTAGATTTATCGGGTAACTGTCAATCCAGTGAAGGTGTAGTTTTTTTAGTATCCACATATCTGCCTTTAAGTGTCGTTAAGGAGGCAATCTCTTCTGTCATTCAAGTCAATTTGCAGTACAAGCACAAAATTGATAACCAAACAGAGCAAAGATCTGAGATTGAGACACAAATTTTAAAGCTGATGAAGCTCAGGGGTGGCAAGTGTATCAAAAATGTGAAATTCAGTTTGACTGTAAGAAGATTTATGCAAGTATCAGTGTAGTCTTCTTTTTTAGATTGTCTGAGTTGAGTTACCTGTACATCAGGATAAACCTCAGGCAGACTCCAGTACAGACTATTTTTTTTTGCATGAATTGTTTTGTCGAAGTTTACTTGCTCTTAAATTTATGAATTTTTAAAATTATTTTCAGTGTTTACATTGTTCTCTCAACCTCGGTTTGACATTTAAAGTAAGAAACTACTTTGTAATAAGTGACAGCATTGCCCCTCGCAGCTGTTGCTGCTGTAAACCAGTCACACTTGGTTGAGATGACTCCAGTCTGTCACATGAATGACTGCATGCACACACAGACACACACACATGCAGACACACACTGAGGCACGCACACAAAAGAACCTGCCATCTGCTTACATGACCAGGCCACATCCCTCAGGGAGTGACAGACCTGGGCAAGCAATCAAATCTCTCCTCATCCCTCTTGTGTTTAACTCCTCTCCACTGCTGCCCCTCCTGCCACCTCCTCCTCCCTGTTGTACCAGGAGTTGAAGGGCAGGACAAGTGATGGCAGCTCCTCTCTCAGTCTCATTTCATGTTTCAGCAGCAGTTGGCCTCCTTTTCTTTCTTACAGCAATAGTAATGTTAGAAGTGGAGGCTAAGCAGAGACAAAGGTGGGAGCCGGGCACTTTGGTTGAATGAGAAGGTGTCGACTTAAAGGCTAAATAGGGCACAAGTGTGGATGGTTTCAGTACAAGTAGAGAGGCAGAGTGAGATGTGAAGATGTGAAGAGATTTGTGAGTGAGATGTAGAGGAAGCGTAGAGTGAGAGAGTTGCACTGAGAAATGATGTAGGAGTGTAAATAGGAAGAAGATGTTGAATTCAGGACTTTGATTTGCAGTCAGTGGGAGCCAGACAGCATCATTCAGTGAAATATGTGAAGAAAGGTCTGACAGGGACAGAACGAGTGTGATGTAAAACTTGATTTACTATTAACCGTTTTTGCACACCTGGCTACAGTTTTTTTTATTATTATTTTACCATACTGCAGGGGGAAGAAGAAATTGCCCTTTGGTGTAATTTTTCCTCAGATCAAGTAAATTCTAGTTTACAAAGACAAAGTAATTTCTCTTCATTAATCAGCAGCTTTGTTAGTAATAAGAAAAAATTGTGATGGACAGTTTACAAACATATACAAGTCATTTTTTATTTCTAGAAAATAATTGAAAATCGCTTTTTTTTAACTGAACTTTAAACAGAAAATCTAAAAAACAGGTGTTACTGCTGTTACACTGCTGTGCACTTTAATGTGGCCAAAAAAATCACAATAATTTACACTTAATGCATAAACGGCGGTGTAACTAGAAGAGTTTCATGGGACATAAAATAAAATTTACATGTTTGTTTTGGTGTCTGTCAGAGGGGTTTACTGAATAATGAGATGCATCTTGGGAATCTTAGGATCCAGTGTCTTGGGATCTTGGGATCAATCCTCAGTGTTCCTCTGCAGACATTTTTTTAAGTACTGAAAAATACTCTGCTATATTTAACATTTCATTTATCCTTTTAAAACAAAACAAAAGAAAAAAATTATAGACCTTATCAATTACAGGCCTCCTGCCACGCCAACCACAGCTACTTTTGCTAGGCTGACTGATAAAAGAACATCAAGATGGTTAATAAGTATAAGAGAAACATGGAGAGAATTAGCTTAACATGTTCAAGGCTCAGTCAGACTCAGACCCAGATAAATAATCTATTGTGCACCAAAATCAGTAACAAGCAGACATATTGGAATTGTAAGCGCACTAAACATCTTTGGTTTGTTCACGTTGCTTGTTAGCGAGTAGCTGGCAGTGGCTGACAAACTATTGTGTGTATACAAACACTCACCCTCTCTACTGACAAATCTGTTCTGAGCTTGAGTTTTTAGATTTCCTTGAGGTCTGACATAAACATAAGAGAAATACATTGTTGAGTAAAGAGTCTTTCATGCAACCCTTATGTGCCACTGATACTTCATTGAGGGCCAATGAAATATCTTTCCATCACCCCTTTCAGGACACTCAGACAGGCTCTTCAGACATCTTTGTTCTTAGTCTAGACTGGTTTCCATCTATGCTCCATTATAAAACAAATGCTTAGGAGTATGCTGATTTTAACTAGAGCCAGTCACCTCACCAGCTGAGTTCCCTGATTAGATTCCCGCTCTTTGGTTAACAGTGAAATGAGCTGCTGTGGAGAGGCTGAAACTCGATTGCACATGAGGGAGCAATGTCTCTAACATGAGGGGCCACCTAAAGAGCTCCGGGTCATTGGAAACATATGTAGTGGTTTTGTGGTTAAAAGTACAGTCAGACTGACCCCAAATCTGCCAAATGCCATGTTTAATTTTGTTTCCCATAATGTTGATGTGTGTGTGTGTGTGTGAAAGTACGTATTTGCATGTTCGTCTACATGTCCATTTGACTGTGAGTCTTCCTAGCGCTTACGTAACTGGGGAGTGCTTTGGCTCCACTAATCTGGGACGTATTTCAGGGGATTTAATTCAGTCAGTGAATGAAATCTCTCGTGCAGACTGCTGATCAGTTCTGCAGACTGGGAGATTTCTAGCAGGTGTTCCCTCTTAATGCCCTGATCAGCTAGTGGGTCAGCTAGTTTCAAGTTTTTCGTTTTTTTCTTTTCTTTTTTTCCTTTCCATTTCTTTGTACAATCAATCACTATAGGTGGACTCTTTCAGTCAAATGATTTGTTGCTCATTAAATTTTTTAATCCTCTTTTCATTCACTGACATTTGAACTATTTGTGTCACTAAATCATTCTTTCTCATAACTATTCAGTGTTCACAGTCACTTTTAAGGTCACTATTTATGAATGCCACCATTGACTTGTTTTATGAATGGGGGCTGGGAGGTTTGCATCTTTAGTATTGTAGTCGCCTTTTTCTGCAACTGTTGTCCTTAATCAGCACATGGCAACTCACGTCCTCATTTTCACAGTTACACAGTGTGTTATTCTTGCAATGTCATGTGCTCAATTATTCATACACACAACCCACTTGTTTGTCCTCCCTCCACCTCTCTCCTCTGTTTTTCTTCTGTATGTGTTTCGCCCTCTTTCTCTCATGCAAATAATGAATGTGAAATGACACAGTGGCATATTTGGGCCTCCATTTGTTTTCTTAATCAATATTTATTTTTCTCTATGTATTTTTATTTTTGTTTTATTCATCTTCTTTTATGGTCTGAGCTGAATCCCTTAACCTGGCAGTGTTAAACTCTATCCACTGCTGTTCACCTGGCCTCATCTTGTTTATCTTTTTGCATGTGTTACTAAATTTCCTCCTAACTTCTCACTCTTTTTTTGGTCAATTTGGTTCAAGTGATGCCCATATCAGCAAGTTTGTCTGCATACTACATCTTACCTTACTCAAGGATTATGCAGTTAGAAGAGGCTGAAATTTAGGTTTTTTAAAATCTGGAGTCCCGTTGTGTTAGTGACTATTTCTGTGCCGACAGCAGTGACTGTCTGGGGTCTTCTTGTCACCTTGGTGTCAGCGTGATGCATTAATTGGAGATTTTCACAGATGCTGTTGGCCAGATATTTTAAATTTATCTCCAGAAAGAACCAGGCTAATTGTGTCCCTTCATTTCTAATTATTGTGCTTAGCTGAACCGACTGGCTGTTGGCTGTAGCTTCATATTTTACTCACAGATATGTTTTATCAGTCAACTTATCAAACATATAGCAAAAGTAGCTACTTCTTCAGGAAATCAGTGTACAGTTGCTAAAAGGGTGTTTAAACTTGTGAATAGAGCCACATTTAATGTTTTCCCATGTAATGATGTTCAGTTATTGTAATGTGTTTACTTCATTTTGTTGCTCAGAACATCACAGCATGTTGTTGCTCAGATAACAAGTCGCTGCTCAAAATACACCACTCTTGCAAACAGTTAAAGTTTAGAGTTTCTGGTTGCAAGTAGAATGTGTTGCAGATGTAAGTGTCACAACAGGTGAGATATTTTTCTCTGACTTCCTCCAGGGCCTCCTGATAAGCTCCCCCAGCCCACCAAGCCTTTGCCGACGGCGCCACCTCCCCGCTCCCACCCTCCCTCAGACCCCCGCAAGCCAGACAGGCAGACACGACCTCCGAGGCTGCCCCCAGGAGATAGACCATCCCATCCCAACGCCAAACCAAACATCTGTGACGGAGGCTTCAACACTCTTGCCATACTGAGGAGAGAGATGTTTGTCTTCAAGGTAAGTGAAGAGGCTGTGATATCAAAACAAACTCGGGGGCATTTTCACATGTTGTTTGTTTGGACCAGTCATTTTTTTAACCTGAGGCTGTTTTACCCCAAACTTGGATTTCTTGGATAATAGCATGAGACGGCAGCAATCAGTCTTCACAGGCCAAACCAATTTGTGAGATCTTGATGAAAAAGTAGCTTCAGACTACATTTCCAAATCAGATGCATTTGCCTTAAGAGAGTCCCTGCATACACAAATTCCTGGCTTTGACCCATAATTTAATCAGCTGACTGGCTGGCTATAAAAAATTTGATCTTATACTGAAGCCTAACACTGCTCCAATTTATCTTGGGGACAAAGTGAGTATGAGCCAACATGTTGGTCAGCCAGTAAGTTTGTTTTCTCATGTTTTATCTGTTGGATCTGTCCAAAATAATCAGCATATGCAAGATAATGCTAGCAAACAGTGGTCACTCAAGTTACATTATGAATCCCACCAAGTGCTGACTGGACATTTTGAGTAGTTTGGTTGCATAGATGATGAAAATAACAGCAAACGATACTGAAAACAGTTTGTCAAAGCGAAGCAGCTGATGAGGTTTGTGTCTTTGATGAGCAGAGTAGACGTTGCAGGCAGCGACTGTATATATCTGTGCACGCCACATAAAAGGCAAAAGTGTAGAGTCACATCTAAGCCAATGTAAAGCACAAGAAGATTTATTTCATTAAAAAAAAACTTATAAATATGAAATTTTAATGAGCAGTGATGAGTTTTAAAGGTTTCGTCAGTGCCTCAAGTGGAACTTAAAAGAATCTATTATGTTGAAAAGAAGCTTTTTTTTGATGTGCAGTTGAGCAATAATTTTGACAAAATTGTTATTTTCTTCGGAAGATGGTGGTAGCAACGGTGTGTAGCAAAGTTTTCCTTTCTACCTACAAACTCAGCCTGGTTTTCATTCCAGTGCAAGGGGAAAAAGTACACATGTCCCTTAATGCATCTTTATCCTTGGTCTAAGCTTGTGAGCACAAGACCTTGGCAACATGCAGTAAGGAATAGAGAAAAACCTTGGGGCAACACAAAGCTGTCCTGTGTTCTCCACAGAAAGGAGAAAGAGTGCCTCTGATGCTTTATGTGACTCTGACTGTATTTTTCTGGAGATATAAATAGATAGTATTCATTGGAAAAGTAAGAGGCTTGTGGAGCCGGGGGAAAAACCCTCTCTGTCCTCTCCACCACCCGTCTCTGAGTGTGTTCTGTAAACCTGAACAAATAAATCTCAGGACCAGAGCTGATACCTGTCGAGATGTTTAACCAAAATTAGACACAAAGCTAACACTGTCTCCATTTTGGTGGAAATAACATTGGCTTGTTACAGTAGTCTAAATGCAGCTTCAGTCTCTTTCACATGGTACCTGTAGTTGCATCTGTTACCCGTGACTGCTCTCCGAGGATCATGGGATTTCAGCTCAGAAGTACTATGAAGGAAAAAAAGGATGTTTAGCAATCAGAAAATCTTTTTATGAGTTTAGGAAGTCAAAGACACATGGCCAGCTGGGCTCTGAAACATCTCTGGTGTATCTTTTGGTTTGAAATTGAATTTGGTTGCAACAGCTCGTCTTGGCACCGCTCTTTAAAAATGAATTTCTGGAGTGTGTGCAAAACCAGCCCATCCACCTTTCTTTGTCATAACTAATCAAACATCACTTTGATATTGTTTACCTCAAGCCTTTTTTTACAGACTGAAATCAAATAATTTTTGTGAGGCTGCCTCTCACAGAGAGCAGCATGTTTAATAACCACCAGCTGTTGGACAGTTAACTGTCTTTTTGGAAGGTTTATTTGTGAGTTGATGTTTTTTTTTTTTAAATAATCCTGGCATTTTCCCCAAATTTGATCACTTGGCGGATGTTAGAACCTTGGAAATGCGTATCAGGGGTCTCTTTGTTTTGGTGCCATGCCAGTTAAGGAAAATGAGTCTTTCTCCTGCTGTACCTCTTCCAGTCCAACAGTGAAAACACAGCGAAGCAAACTGCTTCCATGTATTTGGAACAAAGCACTAAAACACATTTGAAAACCCTTTGATATGATTATGCCTGATGCTGTACATCCCAGCATATTTGAATCGAGTCTATAGTTAACATTTTTATGTGCTATAACTATTAGAGTCACAGTATGTACTGAAAGTTGTTATTTTCTTGAATGCTAAGATGTCTCTGATGTTTTTTGGCTAGAGAGTTTTTTAGTCACGAAGTATAGAAGCAACAATTACATATTGATTTTGCGGACTTATAATTCAAACATACTTGCTATTGTTTCTGTTGCATTGCTCTTAAACTCACTTAAATGAAAGAAAATAATAAAATGAAATTTACCACAGTCCTCAGTCCTTTGTGCCAAATGAGTCTCTAAGCACTCTTTTAAGGTGGTTCCATAGGGGCCACCCATTAAAAAATGCTCTTCAGAATGATCGGCACAGTTCTCTCTTTTTGTTTAAACTTTCCACTTAATACAGCCAGCCTTCCAATTAATACTGTAAATGAAATGTACATAATTAACCAAGGCAGTGAGGTAAGGCAGTATGCGGCTGAAGTAGTGCAGTTTGTTATATGTGCTGTATAGATGGGTGGTATAATTTACACACCAAAGAAAGTGTAGAAGCAGAAGAGATGCCCTTGATCCAAATTTTAAAACAAAATTTAGCGTAATATGAAAAGAGAATTAATCACAATGAAGTTAAATGACTAGGATTACCTGAAATTGCTTGGCTTAACTTGGCATCAAGACTGGAGTAAAAAAGCGCTTTTTCCTCCATCATTTGAAGGCTGCTGTTACTCTCTACTGACTTCTAGATATAGCGGCAGCTCACATTTTTCCAAAGGTATGGAGGAGAGGAGGTGAAAGACCGACAGAAAAGAGGTGATTTGTTGCAGAACACATGCAAGTGCAGTTGTAAATCCACTGTGTTCACATTATTAGGACCACCAGTAACATTATGACTCATGGTGATTTGCTCACCCTTTCGCATAATCCACTTCTCAGCCAGTGAATCAGATGTGTTTAGTAAAGTGAAATCAATAAGGGATCACAGGTTTGACTTGGATTCACTCTCTAAGTGTGTTTCACAGGAGGAGCAGGTGGTCCTAATATTTCTTGATTCTCACTGAGTGTTGTGCCAATTTTCTCAGTGGAAGACTGAAGTATCATGTTAATGCTTTCTTTTCTCGTGGTAGATGAAGTTACCCAGCTGTAAAATGGTTGATCTGGAATCATAATTACAGATGTTTGTGTTACTGCAGAGTTTGATATATTTCCTTTAGAGCATGCCAAAATCCATGTATTAAACCAAAGACTGGTTAAAATGAGGTTTTTTTTTGTTGTGTTTTTGTTCGGCTTTCCTCCTCTCCATTGTTCAAGTGATTGTCTGCTTGGTTACTTCATGCCGTAGGTCCGCTCAGCCTGTGCTGCTTGGCCATGCTCACCATTCCCACTTGATTGTTTTGGAAGAGCCGAGTCAAGTAGATGCCAAGTCATTATAACGGGGATCTCAACAGCCTCACAGCCCCTGAGGTCCACAGGTGGTCCAGCAATGAAAAAAGTGGAGAGTTTTGGAGTGAAGACTTTTAATACTTGTGTGATTATAGGGGAGACCTCATTACTGCCTCATCTCTGATGATTACCACTGTCAAAACTTTGGACGTGATTATTCCTGCTTGATTCCTGAAGATTTGTGGATTTCCTCCATAACCATATACATGTAAATCAAGCAGATTTTTCTCAATCTACATGGATATATGAGACTTCTTCAAATTGCATTTAGTCTTTTTCATCAACTTCCTTCATCCCTTTGTCACTGGTGTCAGTCTGAAAGTGAGCAACAGGCGACAGAAAGAAACACACCATTACTTTTGATAACTTTCTGGAGTTCTCTGAGTTTGAACATTGTTAAAGACAGCTCAGATTAATGTAAGCACGCAGCTTAGCCAAATAAATACAGATATATAATATTTTTGTAGATACTTTATTGCGAAAAATGTTCATGTTATAAGTTTAAGGGCAGTACTGTCCTCAATAGTGCAGAGAAGTGCCTGATTTATTCAAGTCACTTAATCTACAAAGGCAGGTTGGGAGTCATGCTTGTTAATATGGTAGTTTTATGGTGGATCATTTCTCTCAGAGAGGTGACAGCGGGTCACTTAAGGTTCACTGATGACTGTGTATGACCGTATAGATCCAGTGTAGCCAGTAAATGCCTCACTAAAATTACACAGCTACCACTTTTATGACTGCAGGCACTTAGAGTTCAACTTTCTGTGAACCCTCGGATCATATGGTGTTCCACTGGATGTATATGCATGCATGCATACATGAACAGAGCTTCTCTCAGGTAGAGCTGCAAGCCATCTTCTCTCTTTGCTATACCAAAAATACTCTTAACTTACACTGTCAGACAAAAAGCCAACAGTCAGTTAACAGAAGCCCGCGTTTTTTCCGGCAGACTCTGAGGGCTTTATCGTACACCCGGCGCAAACGCGGTGCGCCAGTGCCGCAGGTGTCACTGCTATCTTACACCCAGCTGTTTACTAAAACCTTTGAGTAAAGGCAGAAACTTATGCACACTTTGAAAAGCAGTGGTTTAGGAATGTTTTCCATGTACATGTATCCATGTATCCATTGTTGGGACCAATTGTTGAATGCTCAAAGGATCTATAACTGAGTTTACCTCTCTCATTTTAGACTGTCTCATTACAGTGCATGGTTTTCCTGCACAAAAGTGTGGAGTTGCAGACTACTGCCTAAATGCTTTTACAGCCTCTTGAACTACCCACCATCCGTTATAATAGAAGGGAAAAAAACACTTTCTGCAGCAGTCCATCGCCCAACCCATCCTGTCTCATCCTGAGACAGTCTAGGATAAAGAAAACTGCTATTCCTCCTTCTTCCTCTCTTGAATACAAAAAGTTCACTGATAGATCTTCCTTCCTTGATGTGGACAGAATTAGAGCAGGGGATTCTGGGACGCCGGAGGGTGCCTTGCTGTTCAGGATTGGCCACTTTGCTGCTGATGCTTGAGACATGCTTTGATTCCAACATCCATTAATGAGAACACAGTGACCAAGCGGGCAGTGAGCTGTCCACTCTTCTCAGTATCTTTCTCGTTTGTGCAACTGCTAGAAAAGAGATGGATAGTCCTACAATAGCAGGGTGTCTGAGAAGATATTTTTAGGGACTTTTCAGAATCGCATGTCAGATTTTTGATCACTTCTGGAATTAAAAAAAGGATAATATAGCTAAAATAACTAATTAGAGTATCAATTTAATCAGTTGGAGTTTTTTGATGTTATTAAAAGTCTCTCTTAGCCAGCTCTATGTCCACAGAGTTGTGTCAGTGCTGGAGAAGAAGGGCTCCACCTGTTAAAAATCTGCCAGAGGGGAAAAAAACTATTGGCTTCTTTGCATCTTGGGCAGTGTAAACCCTGGAACAGAACCTCTAAACAGTGATGTGCAGAAAGCAGATGAGGAGGAGAACACTGGCTGAAATAGTTGGCCAAGAGCAGAACTATACCCAAACTCAATCCCCAGGGACAGACTGAGATTCTGAAATACATTACATAGAGGAAGAAGCACAAAAGGCAAGAACTTTAGGAATGTCTAGCAGTCAAATTAGTCTGATACCAAGACTGGAAACAGAGGAAATCAGCTGGGCTGGCTCTGTCCACATCCAGCACACTCCACATTTAGAACCACAAAATCTAGATGTATTAAAGTTATGATATATCTTTTTTTTTTTTAATTTGTACAAATACAGAAATTTAAAGTTAGGCTGGCTGTTTTGTGAGGCCCCTTGTCTTTTTGTTAAGCTTGGCCAGCCCAGCTAGTTGTTGACCACAAAGGCATTATAGTGATATTGATCCTCTCAACTAACTCTCATCAAGAAAGCAAATATATAAAGCTCCTATGATGACCCACCATTTCTCTTAACGTAACCACTTGTTTCCCCACAGCATGTAAAATGGGGGAGCCAAAGAGGATTCTTATGGTGTGCAGAGCTTATTCACACTGTAGTGATTACAGCTGTCATCTCTACACTGCTCTATATCTCTATTAAAGATGAGTAGGAAAGTATGAACTAATAGGAAAATTCTGTGTGATATTTCTCTGGATATTCTTCATCATATGTAGGCTTGTTTTGAGCCAGAGAATCCTAGGTAATTAATCCAAAACTGTTAACAGTTGTCATTAATTTGAATATGTTTTTTTATGAAGAAATACAGATGAAACACATAGGTGAACCTTTTTAAATGAGATAATCACTGCTTTGCCAAAACATTAATGCAGAACTGCAGTCATTTTAGCTTGCTTCTTATTCAGTTGTTTTAGTGATAGGAAGTACTTGAGCATTGTTCAAGAGTGTGTTGTTGTAAATTGTATTAATGTTTTACTTGTTACACACCAAACTTTCATGCTTACATGTCTGATTAACCACCTGTATGTTGCTCTCTGCTTTGCTGACATTTATTGGATTTGAAAATTGTAATATAACAATAATAAAAAGAAACAGCTGCAGGTTAAAAGTTTAACCGGTGCTTATTGCTATAGTGACTATTTCAAGGTCAGTTTTTATTATTTATAATGGTTTCAGTTATGTTAATGGGGTTTGGAAAAGTGTGGTTCCAGCCTCTCAGGTTTCACGGAGACACAGAAATTCACAACTGCACACATGCTAAAAGCCAATCGACTGCAGTTATTTTCCTCTGTGAAAAAGAGTCGCTTCTTGCAAGAAATCCTGAAAAATACTGGGATTTTAGGCTTAAGCCCTAATCTTGGTCCCTCTGAATTATTTAAACCTGCATTCTGCTCTCACCTTAGCCGAGCAAGTATGTGCATGCCATTAAACAAGAGAAAGGGTCAGCGGGGGAATCATCCTGACACCACAGTCTGTCATGTTCTCACCTCTTCACTCACACTCATGGCAACAGCAGCTGATGCTTTAATGGGCTCAACCTGAATGTCAGTGATGAAGAATTTTAGGCTCAACTTTATTGTTTAAGTTGGGTTATTTGTTTTTTTAAAAAAAACAGAGTCTTTTTAATACTAAGTTTGCTGCTGGTTCGCTATTGAAGTGTAATTCTTGGAAGTCTATTAATGGGAGGCCACTTTTTGGTCTTTTTATGTCACCATACTAGTTAAATGCAAGGTGATGAGGATGCCCTGAAATCTTTATACTTAATTCAACTTGTAACTATGAAGGTCTAAATGACAGTACAAATGGCAGAAAATAAGTCTAATATGTATAAATGTGTTATATATACAAAATAGTTGTGAAAAGAAATAAAGAATTTTGCTTTCAACACATTTGTATATTAAAATATTTATATGTTGGACAAATTATGTGAACATTTGTAGTTGTTTTGTCTCTTTTGTAGTCATGTTGTTTCTTTTAGTTGTTTCGTGCATTTCTTTGCTGTCATTGTCTGAATAACTTTTTAACAACAAATGTTAACGGTAACTTTAAACAGGCTCTCACTCAGGGGATAGACCCGTCCAGTAATCTCTCTGTGACCTTTATGTTTGCATAATGAGTTTTGCTGGTCATCTTTTACACAAACCTTACAGAAGAGCACAATATTATCTCCTCTCATTACGTGATTTGTGTACAAATACCTGTTCATTTAAGTATTGACTTAATGCAAACATTAACATTTTTGTCCGCTCTGAAGCTGCAAGTTATTTTTCAACTCAGCAGGAAAGAAATCTCCTGCAGTACAGTGGCGTGTTGTACTCTTTTAACTTTGTGCTCAAGGAACTTTCCTCGACACTGACAAAAACGCCTCAATAGGAACAGTTTGTTAATGCCGTCGAGCAGTTCAGAATTTGTATTCCTGTAGAGAGCATATGTTAATGCAACCTTATTGCTCTGCATGCATTACCATGCACCATGAGACAGTATGCGTGACAAACTCTGCACTGGCCTCGCTCACAAAGCCGAGAACATGAACAATTTGAGGTATAATATTTCCAATTTCTGCAAAGACTTAACTTGTTTTGATTATTCAAGACGTTCCTGTAATTGCAAAGTGTCCGCCAAAATGTTCTGCAAGTAAAGTCTGCTTGTCTGAGCTTTATTTTCAGAGTAGGAGTGGGACGGTAGGGCGGTAGAAAGAAAATTTTCTCTTTCATAAAGTCAAAAGGATTCAAATGGGTTGAATTTCACAGTTTGATCTGTTTTCAATTACTGGGCCGGGCCATGTAAAGATGAAAATGCTGAACAATTGAAATCTATGGAGGAAGTAGGTAGAGAACAAGAGAGGGAGAGGAAGAGAGGAGGGATTGGAATGACAGACAAGGGGAAATGAAAAGAAAGAGGAGGAAGAGTCTAGGGAGAGAGAAGAGTCCCATAGAAACAATTGGATTAGACAGAGAGAGAAAAATAGAGCTGCAGAGAGAGTGTTTGATAAATGGGCTGTTTATTTAGCTTTCACTGTGAATGAGGCTGGGTAGGATGATGTGTTGCCCCCTCTCCCTGCCTCTGGTTGCCTCGCTATGAGGTCAGAATTTTTGGCCTGAGCGCTTTGTGCGTTTTGAAGACGCAATTGCCCGATCGTTGCCAAAAGGCGGGACTTCTCGCTGAGTCCTAATGGCTTTCACAGCTGGGTCTCCCCACGGTCCCCATCAAGCAAAGACACACCTTTCACTTGGACATGTTCACGTTTTCGCCTCCCCACCCAAGGTAATCAGAGACTCATGGAATCTCATAAAGCTCCTGGCTATCACTTTGCCCCCGTAACTGTATGTTTTTCCCAGGATTTTCATTAAGTTGTGTTTCTACATGGTCTCATTTGACTTAATTGGCACTCTAACAAACTATATGTGGATTTCAAAGGGCATCAAACCAACCAAAGCGGTGTCCCATGTCCATCATCATCGGCAAGCTTTACTTGTTAGAGCGGTGAAGCAAGGAGCTGGCCAAAACTCCCAAACTATCAGATGCTACAGTTTTACTGCCAATTGTTTTACTATATGCAGTATTTCTTATGATGAGTAACTTGAACTGTGTAATGTGTAAAAATCAGTTGACTACCCTTTAGATTACATCTGATCTTAACAATGTCCTTCCATGTCTCTGTTCAGGACCATTGGTTTTGGCGGGTGAGAGATAACTCAGTGATGCCTGGATATCCCATGCTCATCAGTGTTTTCTGGAGGGGCCTGCCGCCAAAGATAGATGCCGTCTACGAGAACAGCGAGGGCAAGTTTGTCTTCTTCAAAGGTAAGCACACATGCTCCACCACCACGATTACTGTTGTCACCAAATGGCTGTGTGAAGCTCTTTCTTTCTTATCCACCTTCATCTGGTCCAAATATTGTGTCTGTCCCATCCTGTTTTACATTTGCCTCTCATGTTATAATCTCATGTGTTATAAATTCAGAATGTCAAGTTATCTTTTTGTATAAACCAAAATGCTCATGTCTTTTAAGGACACAGCATGTGCTTTTTATATGTTCATACTTAGAAACAAACCAAAGAGTATTATCTTTGATAAACGCTATATGCAATCATCCTCACCCGAAACACTGCCGTGATCTTATCTCTGTGTATGTTCAGTGTGAATCTGTGGAAGATTAAAGCAATGCTTTGCTAACATGGCTGGAAAATCTAACAACGTCCAACAGTTATGTTTTTTAATATTACTGGGTTAAGTTTGGTGGTTGTGTTTTACCTTTTTTATCGGTCTAGATATTCAAATCCAGTCTTAGCTTGCTCCAAAACACTGAAATGTGATGCTTGTTATGCTTCAAGCTGAAAAGCCACTCACAAGAAACAGCAAACAAAGCAGTTTTCATAACTTATTTCCATCCACTCTAGAAAGAGAGAGTGTTAGAGAGAAAGAGAGAGGGTGCTGATGACAGGAGATGTAGGTAAGCAATAAAAATCTGCTGAGATTAAAACTACACATCTTCACTCAAACCCATTTTTTATTTTTAACACCAAATAATTCCTAAAAATGCAGACTGCTGCTCCTGTGTGCTCCACAAGCTCTGGAAGTTTCATTCTCTCTCCCTGGGCTGGGTAGCAGTGAGATTGCACAAAGATTTATAAAATTCATAGCAACAGAATGCCATTTTTCATTAAAACATGCACAGCTCATCTCCCAGAAGGCTGTATTTTGTCTGTCCCCATTTGGAATAAAGAATTGGGAAGAAAGTCGGTCAAAAAACAATATGCAGCAATCTAGGTCTTTGTCTAACCAGCCGTTTTGAATAATCTCTAACAGCGCTTTGTCTAAATGAATTCACAGATGGAGGCTTTAGAGTCTAGTTTGTACTGAAGTCATGGCTGAGACTCTGATTAGCTTAGTGCTGTAGTGGCATCTTAGAGCAGGTCAGTAAACAAACACCATCGGTATGTACATCAGAGAAAGATTCAGCATGTGTTCTTCCTTCCAACAGTACAGCTTATTTGCAAATTTGGAGTCAGTTCTTCCCTCTTCTGAAAATCTGAATATGCGAGAATGCAGTTTGCTTTTCTTCATGTGGAAATTTACATGCAGCTGTTGAATCAAGCCAATTGTCAGCTTTGCCCATCGGACCCTTCTTCACAGAATGACCATTCTCAGCTCAATGACAGCATGCAGACAGACTTTAAATAAATACGGCTTAAAGCTGCAAATACAAAAATATAATGATTTGATTAACCTTAATCACAAGACCCGAGGCTGCATTATAAATTCAGATTAAGCTCATGGAATTAAATTTAGGCAGTAATGTTACACAAAAACACATTCTGCATGCAGCAAGATCCATACGTCAATATGCATTTACCTCCTGAGAGGCAGGATCTAATCAGAGCTTGATTGGTGCTTTTTGTGTCAGGGGACAGACAGAGCTGCTTGCTTCATTTACCTCATGCAGACATGTCTGAGAGCATGTTATTTTGGATTATAGTTAGACCAGTGAATTGCTAATTTGTATGCTGATATGAGCTTTTCACAGATGTAACTGAATTGGTGTGTACACTCTGAGGTAGAAATATGATGCAGAAATACCAAAGATGTTATTAAAGTAGAGGCTCACCAAGACATAATTAGTTCTTGCATGTATCTTTTGAATCCCTGAGTTACTGTTGGTGGCCTATATCGGTTGAGCCTTTCATGTTGGCCAATAAAAAGATGACAGTAGCAGATACACCACTTGAGTGTAATAACACTATATATAATTTGAGTAACTTTTGAAAAGCGGGTTTACAAGGAGGTCAACAAAAGCAAACCTTCCATTAAGTCAAGCATTGTGAGTTTTGTTGTCTAAAATGACAACTGAAACCAAGTCTGCAGCTGAATTCATTACAGTTTTTGACTGAATTTAATTTTACCAAGAAAAAAACGACTATATCAATAAAACATGCTAAATTATAGTAATCCTTAGATGGTTTGAGTGCTTATTATTGAGTACGGTAAACATAATACTATCTAACCCAGTTTTGTTGCGATGGGATTGTCAATTTCCCCAGAAAGAAAAGTGAAGGACTGTTTACAGGAATGCAAATCCTAAAATCATCTATGATTATGACGTCCTCAAGGTGCACATTTCAATCCTAAACAGGTACTTTACAGGTACTGTAATTCATAATCCAACGTGGTAAAATAGCTAACATGCTTCTTATCTTTGTTATCTGCCTAACTGATCCAATACACTTAAACTTTTTTTGTAGTTTTGTAAAAGCTTAAGCCACCAAGGAAGCAAATGTTCCTGCTGTTAAGGCCATCATTTGACCTTTTTAGCATGTGGAGAAGTTTGAAGTTTGAGAGTCCTGAAGAAATGAAGGTCAGAGTATGTAAGGAACCTCATAATTTGTTGACTTCATAGGAATAAACCAGTGTGTATACTACAAATTTGTAAATACGTTCTTTACATTTGATGGTATTTTAATTCCAGCTGGTCTATGTTAAACAAACCAGCATTTACAAATCAGGAACAAAAGACATGCAGAATCCCAGAAAAATCAAGTCTTTTTAGCTTCAGGACACAACAAGAAATCTGGTGCGTGTGCGTGTGATTAAGCGTAATAATTTCCGTACTCACATGTGTGTCTCATTTTGATGTACAATATGTGTTTGTGTGTGGCCTGTGTAAGAAGGAGGGGCCTCTTTTTGAGACAAATCTTCATCCTATACAACACTCTTCATACACTGTGGAGGGCAAGCAGGGGATTAGTCGTTACACTGCAGCAGATGCCGGAGCCGACACTACATCAAAGCAGCCCTCACAGCTCTGAAGATGAAGCCAGACTTTTATGTGGAAGGCTAAAAGCAAGTCGACTCCAATTGGGGGGGAAAAAAGGAGAATCCCATCTAAGTAGGATAGAGAGCGAAGAACAGGTTTTTTTGTGAATTAAGTTGAAATGATTCCTTTTTGGAATGGGAGACTATTAATCTCAGAGTGTGGTGTATTTGTGAGTGTGTGTGTGTTCGAGCCAGAGGAAATGGGACCCAGAATGAGAGCAGTACTGTAAGAGAGCGAGGTGAAATGACAGGAATTTCCTTCCCAAAAAGGGGCCACTACATTCCCAGTTACATTCAGCCAGCACTCTGTCCTACTGTTCCTTCCTCCTTTACCTCAGCTGCAAAGTGTAAATACTACTTAAAGGTTAAATGTCAGATGTTTGACCTTTAGGAAGCAAGAAAATAAGCGAGTGGAATGAGTTCAAATGTTGTTGGGATCATGTCTGCTTTATTTCACACCCACATCCTGTATTTGTTAAAGAAAAGGGTGCAGGTCATCTTAAAGCAGACCTTACAGGAGGGGTGTATGAATCCAGTTCCAGCTCTGATTAAACTCTCCAAAAAAAACAAAATCTGTTATGTCTGTGTCAGGGTTTGTCTGCCCTTTAAGTGGAGATAAATGTAACTCTAAACCTGATTTATTGAAAAAGATGATTATACAAGTACGCAGCATGTTGTATATTTATCTGCTGCTCGTTTCCTCCATCTGTGAAAGTCAGACATACACATACACACCCTCCCTGTTTTCCCTCTTTGTCAGCCTTTTTTATGTTTTCTCTTCTTAGTTTCCGTCTTTATTCCAACAAAGCTTTGCTACCTGAGGAGTTTGGATCCCAAAGAGAGACACATTTATCCTCGTCAGTCCTGAGAATATTGAAAAACCACATATCTCTGTTGTACAGATGTACATCAGATGTATCGTATTTAAAGTTTTTGATTGTTTTTCCCACATGGAGTATTGAATATTAACAGTCTAAGATCTAATACCAAAGATTAATCAAGTAAAATTATTTTAAAGGGGCACAATCAGATAAAGTAAAAACTTGGTGACATACATTTTTCCTCTCTGCCTTTGTCTTTCCACCTCTTTCTTTTCTCTCTCTTCTAACACACCACACTTCCGCCCATCCCCCACTTCCTCATGCACTCTCCACCTCCACCAGGGATGAAGAAAAGCACTTCCTGGGGTCACACTGTGTCAGTTGAGCCTAATTGCTCCACAGGAAGTAGCATTGAAAGGAAAAGTTGAGGAAGGACAAACAGAGCAAACTCACAGAATCTTATATGACCAAAATAATAAAACAGTTTACAGTTTTTAGCTTTTTAACTTTATCAGAGTCCTCCCGAAAATTCCTAATGTGCAGGTACTTGCTTGACTCCATGGGGCCAAGAAACTTTAAAAAGTAAACCCACTAGGGTTAGTGCCTTTTCTCTTTATCTTAGCTGAGCAGTAACCAGCTCAGTTTGCCAGGACAGAAAAGTTGCTAAACTAAAAGGATGTGTGTCTTCTTTTAAAAATTAGGGAACCTCAATATAAAAACAGTAAAACAAATCAACAAGTTATTGGCTGCCATATGTTAAAGGCTGATGTCTGTGTAAATCCGACCTTGTGTTGCTTCTAGAGGGAGACCCCAGCTGTTGCTTGACCCACTCTTTCTAAGTATTTTTCCCTGTTTTTCTGGATGTGCAGGGAAGCAGTTTTGGGTGTTTAAGGACACGGTGTTGCAGTCTGGATACCCCAAGGACATCTCCCAGTTCGGCCACGGCATGCCGGCCCAGAGCATCGAGGCCGCTGTGTGGTGGGAGGATGTGGCTAAGACCTACTTCTTTAAAGGGGACAGGTGGGTACCACAGCAGTTCTTCACAAAACATAAGAAGCCTTCAAAAAACAGTATGTTACTTCTGAGGTCTTTCCATCACAACATTGAAAACAAATAATGTAGTTTGATAATGTTGTGAAATGCTGGGAATCACAGAATTTATTTATCTCATTGTTAAACAGCTACCATGCAAATGTATTCAACTGACTTGCAGACGAGGGCATGTGTTAAAGTTAAATGAGGTTAACTTTAGTCACAGTTGTTGACTCCCTTCTGCAAATCTGATTGGTCTTACAGTGTAAAGTAACAACAAATGACAAAATGAAATTCAAATGCTTGAATACATTTTTCGGATTTCTCTGGGTTTAGACATTGTTTGAAACATTTGGGATACTGTAAATTAACAACTCAATAACAAAGATAAAATCATTTTTAAATGTTACACATTGTACATTGAAACATGCTCATCACTTGTGAGCCCCCTAAACACAAAAACTATTCAAGTATACCAATAAGTTATCCTGTCTTACAATCAAACCCACTTTACTTGTGTATTATTAAGCGGGAGGTAAAATAATAAACAAATGTAACATCTGACCTCATGTGCTGAATGCAGGCTAGATTTAGAGTCATTGGCTTGGCTTCCTCTCTCTGACTCTAAATTGCGGGTAGATGTAAATGTGAGCATGAATATTTGTTTGTCTGTATCTGCCTGCCCTGTGATGAGCTGATGTCCCATCCAGGTTGTACCCCATTGCTCATCCAAAGTCAGCTGGGATTGGCTCCAGCTCCCCCTACGACCCTGCAAAGGATGAGCACTTGCAGATCATGGATGGGACGCCTATAGACAGTACCTGTTTTTTCTTCCTGTGGCTTATCATTTGTTCCTGTTTAGGTACTGGCGCTACAATGAGGAAATGAGAACCATGGACCCCGGCTATCCCAAGCCTATCACAGTGTGGAGAGGTGTGCCTGACTCACCGCAGGGGGCCTTCGTCGACAAAGCCAATGGTACGTTTTGTCCTGCCCAACACTGATTTGGCAATAACAGCACAGTTCATGTGCCAGGCAGCATTGATTTCAGCTGGTCACTTGCACACACTGTGTGGGAGGTAAACCAGAATAGCATTGATTGAAATTTGCCCCAGTTATTACACTGAGACTCAGTGAGTGGCACACTTCCATACATGCAATATCAAGGGAAATAGGCTGATAGAGTGTGTTTTTTTTACAGCAAATGAAAGATGAAAAGATACCAGTTTATCCAGCAAATGCTTTTTTTTTTTTTTTTTGGTCTGTGTTTGAATTGTTTCACAAGCAGAATGTTCCGTAATCAGTCCATCCTGCTCAGTGAGCTATAAGACCCAGTTGGAGCAGGATTGTGAAAAGCAGAAAGGACAAGACCACCGCTGGGTGCTCCTTCCGGTTTGAGCCGGTTGGTCTTGCCAAGGATGGGGAGGCGGGATTTAATATTCTTAAAGAGCTCACACCATTGGTCTGTCATATGGTGGTAGGATGAAAACTCTTTTCCCATTGGATACATTATACCAGGTGGGTTTGGGTCTGGTCTTGGCATCGCCGGGGTTGGAAAAAGCAGACCAGGTGGTGCTGAACCCTCAGGCCATCTGTGCAGCAGATTAGCTGCCAGATCCGTGGCTTCGGTGGCCAGGTGGAGCGAGCATCAATCGGAGCATGAAGGGTGGATTGATATCCAAGGGGATATTGGGTGTTTGTGTGCATCACATGTATTTGCGGTCGTATATGTGTCGGCCTGCAGTTATTTGGCGGGCTTGCTCTTCGCGGAGACAGTGTGTCAAGTGGCACGCTCATAACATTGACCCAGATAACCAGCCATAATTGAGTGCACCGCTGCTGCCGATGATAGTGTGCGTGAGGCAGCACGTTTCGGTGAAGGGGCCTCAGGGTGATGCTGACCTGGCTCTAACCCACAATAACTCAGGCTGTCTCACCTCTTATCCTCCCTCCTCTCTCTCTCTCTCCCCCTCCAAATATTCATGCTCATCACAGTACTGTAAGTATGTGTTCAGGAACCTCATCTATCTGGTGCTTTGACTGGATCTTTCTGCCTCTTGGCTTGCTTTACACTAAATGGTTCAAGTGACCCAGTTCTGATTTCTTTCCTCCCATGCGGCACATATCGGATATGTATTATGAAGGTGTAAGCAGGAAAAAAGCACACAGAATCGGATATTCTCAGACCCGTTTCAGGCCTCATTCATGTATTTTGAGGACCAGGTTTTCCCCTCTCGTAAACCAAACTACCTGTTAACTTTTGTCTCTCTGTGTTTCTCTTAAAGTTTCATCCAAACAAATTTATGTTTTGATTGAAGACCTGTGTGTGTTTCTTTTAATGATTTTTAAACTAGAGCTTAAAGGCAACTAGCTTAGCTTAACTTGAGTTGAACTGTCAGCCTGGCTCCCTCCATGATTTAAAGGTTAACCTACCAACAAAGTTGAAGCTCTTAAATTGAGGAGACAGATCACCATTTTCTATTCTTAGCATTATCAGAAATGTACATTAAGGGAGAAATTACAGTGTTGCTGTACTAAATCTAAGATCCAGGGAAGCCACTACTGGAAACAACGGAAGAGATGCTAATTCGCAAGCTTTCCATTAACAGAGCCAAATTAACTGTTTTACTTGCTTTCAGTTAATTTCTCTGGCAAGTTTATCACTTCCTGGCTCAATCTCCTCTCGGCAATAAAGATAGAAAGTTATATTTCCATTACGGTGCCTGTAATTTCCTACTGGTCAAAGATGAGTTGTAGGATATTATTTATGTCAACAAAAATATTACTTGGCAGCAAAACACTGGAAAAACAGTGAATAAAAATAGCAAAATAACTTAATTGTCACTAAAATTATGTTGTATAAAAACTCAGTGATCTGTTTTAGTCTCCTGAACTCACAGCAGATGTCATGTGCAGGGGGCCACTTTAAGATGAATCTTTTAAAGCTGCTTCCTCCTCACTTTCTCTCCAGAGACATCTTCACCTCACAAGTGATTTAAGAAGCCCTGGCTTTACAATAGCCATCTCGCTGTCTGGCTTAACAAAAAAAAAAAAAAAAAAATCGAGCATATTCTCCCTTATTTTCCCCAAGAAGAGTGTGCATGAATAATAAATGGCAAGAAACAAACTGTAAAGAGTTTCAGAGAGGAGGAGGAGAGCCTGAGAATTCAGCGGGGCTGTCATACTCCGTTTTACCCGGCATCTATTTTCCAGCCGACTTTTTCAGAAGCAGTGACTCGCAGGAGGCAGTGAAGTTACTGTCAGGCCATACAGACACAGCATTCTCACAATGAGTTATTATCACGGCACGGAAACATTTGTCACATAAAGACTCTCAAATGTCATTTCACCACTTTTTATGCCTCTTTTTCAATCTGAACAATGTTGCTTTACAATTTATTCATTGCCAAAATGTTTGCTGGAATGGTGTCTGTGTTTGATAGAGTAAAGCAAATATTCTTCCAGCTTCTGTCATCAGTCTCATTGCTCTTGACACACAGAGGGACCCAAGTGAAATAACCTTTACTTTTTTCATTTAAAAAAAGGAACACTGACTCACTGGGCTAAATAGACTTATGAATTTGTGTGACACTGGGACAATTGCCTCCGCATCCTTGTAAAAAAAAAAAACCAAAAACAAAACCCTGCCACCCTTGTGATTTGAAAAGCACCGCAGCAGCTTGCCTTTCGATGACATTTGTTGTAGTGTTGTGTGATATTAGCTGTGGGGTTTGGCTCCTGCCTGGGTGTGTTTTCTCTTTTATGACCAGATATAATTAGTCCTGAGGGACAGTCAGGGACATCTCAGCCGAACAATCGAGCTGAAACGGAAACAGTGGCTCAGCAGCAGAGCGGCACACTGAATTGTTTGAGGTGTGTTTGTATTTCCACACTGGCAGGAAATCGTCACCTCGATTTCAGTTCAATCCCCCCTTTTTGTTTTCTGATGATAGGCAGGGCAGCTGTCCCAAGGCAGAGTTTGCTCTGTATTTAAATTAGAAAGAAAAAGCTCTCCCTGAATTCAAAGTGAGCTGAACTTTGTCCAGCTTGGCAAACATATGCACAACCTTAATCACAGACACACTGCTCGCCAGATAAGGAAATCAATTGTACTTACGTACTTTCTGTAAACTAACAAGAGCTGTCAGATAAACATACTTAAGTACTGAAGTAATTAAGTAAATGCATTGTACATGTGCACTGTATATGTTTTCATTTTCTAATACTTCATATGTCTACTCACTGCGAATCACAAGGTATTTATTATATTGATATGACTTCTCTTGCCAGTTTAATCATAAAGATTTTATCAACACTTGATGTAAATTGTAACCTTTTCATCACTTGAGGCATCGTTGTATTACCCGTTTTTTTAAAAAAAGGAAAAAAGTGATGTCTCTTTGTGTAGATGTCCCTGCGGTTTATCTTGATTTAAATCAAATTACATTTGCTAAGTATGTTTGCTAAGAGTAGCTAAAGTTGTTTTTGTTGAACTCTCTTGGGTCAACTTGCTGCAGTGACTTAGGGGTGCACTTCAGGTTTTTTCCAGGTCACTATGACATCACTGCTGGGTGTGGTTCAATACGCAACCGATCTAATCAAACCTTTTTGTATTGCTGGGTGTGGTCAGAGCTGAAACAAACATGGAACTTAAAGCCAGAGAAGTAAATACTCCTTTCCAGCCTGGTTTTACTCTGTAAATCTCTTTCTGAATCTCTCTTTGTTGTCCTTTCTCAGGTTTTACTTACTTCTACAAAGGGAAGGAGTATTGGAAGTTCAACAACCAGTTCCTCCGAGTGGAGCCGGGCTACCCTCGTTCCATCCTGAAGGACTTCATGGGCTGCGAGCTGATGCCCATCGACCCCGCCCGACCGCCAGCCGACGACGGCAACACGGACGTGGTGATCGAGCTGGACAACGAGGCGAGCACGGTGAAGGCCATCGCCATCGTCATCCCGTGTGTGCTCGCTTTGTGCCTGCTGGTGCTGATCTACACTGTGGTGCAGTTCAAGAGGAAGGGTACGCCACGCCACATACTGTACTGCAAACGCTCCATGCAGGAATGGGTCTGAAACATGAGAAAGAGCAAAGAAGGTGGCGTGGCAGATGAGACAGGTGAAAACAGGATGACAGCCCCCACTTTCACAGAGGAGGACGGTGGACTTTGGACATGTTTAGTGAAAACATGCAGCGCTTCCTCCTCCTTTCGGGTGATCTGATACCTTCGTTCAGACCTGCAGAAACAGCCCGACAGCCTGTCGGCGGCCCCTCACACACAAGGTGACCCCAGGACTTATAGTTGACTCTGCTAACCCCCAACCTTTTTAACAAGCAGGGGGCAGAGGGACAGTTTGTGGGGGTCTGAGCCTGAAATGACCTTCAATCCCAGTCAAAAAAATACAAAAAAACAGGAGGGTTGGCTTCACTTGGTATTTCAGAAACTTGATTTCCCTTCCCATCCCTCATTTATTTCTTTGCCCGTCTGCTCTTAATCAGGAGGACTTTCAGGGGGACACGCACTCTTCTCAAGGGGCATTGCATTGTCATCCGCTCATCATATCAGGTTGTTGATTGAACAACACTTTTATATTTTCTGATCTTGGTGCCCCCTCCCTTGCTTCTTACTTTGCTCAAAAGATAAACAGTCTCAGATAGACTCAACTTAATCACGTAACAAATCCATTTTCTGTTCTTTTTCCCTTTTCTGTATTTTAATTTTTTTTTTTTTTTTGATTCTTTTGAGAGAGAGGAGGTCCTCACTGTTCCCTTTAACACACTCCTGAGGAAGAGACCAAACAAAACCAAATAAAATCAATTCCTCTCCAAAGAGGATCACTGTTTCTTTTATTTTGAGTTTTTTTGAGTTCTTTCTTCTTCTTCTCTTCTCTGGATCCTTGCAGTGATTAAGAGTCGGGGAGCTCTGACTGTTGTGGCAGTCTGTTTGAGACACAGGGGCCAAATTATTCTGCAATATTTTAACTCGCCTTAATTATAGATCATACTACTTGTGCTTGGTTTGCTGTTCTTGGAGTTGTTTTTTTAAATTTGTGTAATGCTTTTTTCTGTTTGTTCGTTTGTTTGTAACAGAAGCTAATTGTGAGCTTCCTGTGATTGTTTTTTTTTTTTTTTCCTGTATTTTATTACGTTACCCAGAATTCTCAGCACTGGCTTGCTGAGCCATTCTGGACAGAATAAAAAGTAGGGTCAGCCTGTATTGAATAATGTATCGTAAAAGATGTCAGATGGTTCTGGAGTTAAGCCACTATTTTTGTGTGTTACTATTACTTTTATCATCTCCATTCAACTTAAATTAAGCTAATTATGAGCTTAAGAGTCTTGTTATTGGCTTTACTGATGTGTTTTTTTATTAGTTCTTGGTCCACATTCCCCTCCTTTTATAGAAATGTGCATCAGAAATGGTCGTTCTGTATGGTTACTTAAGAATGGGCGGACCATTTTTAAAAGAATCCTGTTGACTGCCTTGTTTGAGAGAGCTCACAGTTCCCAGAATGCTCTTGTCTCCTGACTTTGGACCCACAAAGTGAGACACCAAGTCTAGATCAGTGCCTGTGTCAACGTGCATGCAAGCATTTACATACTGTACATCCAACTGGTTCTGCTCAACGTGGCTTTGAAACCTCTCAGAGGCTGAAGAGGAAGTTTTCTCTTGAAAAATACTCTTTGCATTTATTTTTGTACATTTTAAGTGTACCCTAACTCCCCTTTCCTAACCTCTAGGTACAATTCAATTAAAGAAAAAAAACTTTAAAAGATTCAAGTGGTACATTTGGGGAAATCTTTGGGTTATCTTACGGCTAATCGGCAAAACAAATTGGCCTCAACAAATGAATAGTTAGCTAACATGTAGTGTCCTCGCAGTCGTGGCGAGCAGTCTTTGAATGTGTGTCTGTTTTCATGATCACATACTGGTTTTTCCTTCTTTTCCTGTTTTCTGGTCAAAACAAATTGGACATCTCACCATGACTTCTTTGTGTAAGACTTTGGGACAACAAGGAATTGTGTCCTGACAGAATGAATAAATTGATCAATATATGATTAAGAGCTGCCTTCAAACTCTCTGCTCATCTTTTAACTTGTATGTAAAGTGTGTGTTTGTCCCTGCTGTTTGTATGTTTGTGCTCCCAGCGTCTGATTTTGCTGTGTGTCTGTCTGTTTGGGAGCTTAGAGTTGTTTATTTCCAACTCTTAGATGATGTGGAAACAGCAGTGTGGAAATCAGATTGTTTTTAACTTGGTCAGAAAGATGAAGCGTTGTTTGGATGCTTGGAAAAAAAGAGGGAACTGAGACCACGGAATTCTTTTCAACCGCTTTGATAAAATCAGTTGATCTCATGATGATTGACTTGGAAAAGTCAAAGGAAATTATTCTAATGATGCCATTTTTATCAGTTGCACTCCCATGACCCTGCAAAGTATGCCATGCAAAAAATCAATAAATAAATAAATATATAAAATTAAGAATAATAATCTAAAACTGAAAAGGAAGCGGCACCATTAACACTCGATATGTTCAGTGTTCTTTGACACTGAAGTCAAAGTCAAAATATGACCGGGAGTTTATTTACACTTGTGTTTTTTCCCAGGCCATTATTTGGAGACTGGTCCTTATTTGTTCATGTAGACACAGCTACTATTTATCATTTAAGACGCGGCTTTGACTTGACAACCTTTTTTTGTCCTTATTAATCTAAATTGTAATTAGTACACAGTTAAATGTGTTTTCCTGGACTTAACTCAGCTAAAGGAGACACCAATAAAACATTCTCATGTCAAAGTCAACTACAAATGTCAGTTTGCAGGCTGAACTGCTAATTAGATCCTCAGTTGTAGCACATTAAACATCATGTAAACATGCCAAATGTCACGTATTCTATTGAGTGGTACATTCCTTACTTTTCATTAACATTAACAACACGTTATCTGCCGGTGACATATAGGCTGCAGCCTAAGTTTGTTTACTTGTGTCTCCTGCTCCCCCTGCCAAAGTTCAGCCTGCCAGCCGCTGTCAGTCAAAAACAACACGCCCCCTCCAGCCAGCTGGTATTTCCCCAAAAGACCTTTTTTTCTCTCTGTTCTTAAAAAATAATAATAACAACCATGCCATTATAACCACAATATTATAATAATAGTTTTGACTGGAAAAGGGGATGACTGATTGTGATTTCAGTTGGATTTAAAGCAACCTGAAACTTGGCAGGAATCATCGTGTCCTAAAGTTTAGAGCAAACAGATGGCTGACATACAGTACATAAGGATATTGGCTCAAACTACAGTGATCTGTGAACTCTAGAGTCAAACTCAGCCAGCCAGCAGGCCCCAAAAAATGAAAGGTTGCATTTGATTATGAGAAAAAAGTATATGTCGATCCAGGCCTGAGAGCTCAACTCCTCTGGTATTGTGTTTTGCTGTATTTTTGGGTGGCATGATAAAAATCAGTGCTGTGGAAGTGTGATCACAGCGGTGCAGTGCTGCACTTATTGTGCATTGAATCTGAAACAAGAGCCCTTTACAGCCCCGCTGATGTTTATTCTAGCTTTGCTGGGACACATTTAACATACAGTTACTGACAACAAAGAAGGTGTAAGTAAATCCACGCAGTGACTGTGGTCATTCTTTGTATGTGTGTGTCTGTGTATGTCTGTGTGTATGAAATAAAATTACACTCTTAGGGATAACACTTCATTGGTTCTCATCACAGGGCTGTTCAGTGGTGAAATTGCCTCTCTGCTTTTAGACAAAGGCATTATATGCTCAGCTATGTTTAGATCGGTGCTTTTTCCTGAGGCTCTAACTCATGGTCTGTTCTCTCTCCATCCCTGTAAATACAGACTGTGTCTGTCTGTTTCAATGTGCCTATTTGTGTTTTCCCTTCCCCTACAGAAGATTTGTGTCCTGTTTGTACCAGTCTGTTTTAAGCAGTTTGGTGTTAAAGTGAAAGTCAATCAGGACTCTTTCTTTGACTTCTTTTATCTGAGTGTCCATGTGGATAGGCGTGTGTGCTGAGCAGAGTGCGGTCCAGGTTAAGGAGTAATAAGCTGCTCCACAAACCCCAAGTTGCTTTGCCTGCCAAGGCTCATCTGTGTTTCTGTCTGTTTCAAAATAAGTGAATCTCTTTCTGCATCTTGATCCTGTGCATGCTCAACAGTACTGTGTATATGTGTGTGTGTGTGGGGGTGTGTGTGTGTCTGGCCTGTGTGTGTATGTGTGTTTTTGCAAGCATGTCAACATCCCAACTAGAGCCTGAACAAATCCCTGTGGGCCCAGCAGCCTCTTTTGTGACTGCCAGGCTAAAACATTGGTGCTAAACTGACCTACACTGGCCAGGGCTGTTTTTTTTTTTTTTTTCTCTGGTGCTACATCTTTTTGCCCTCCTCCTCCTCTTTCTGCTGTCATCAGCTCAAAACTTGAGTGATTACAGCAGGAACTAAAGTAATATATTTTCATTTAACCTGAGTCTGTAGGTTAAGGACCATATATCCTTGCAGTGGTTATTAGTGCAGCAAAGTGAAGCAGCTGAAAGGAGCTTGTTGAAGGTCAACAGGGGTCAAGCTGTTGCTTTGGCCTGAATGAAAAAGGTTCTAGTGGACTCACAGAGAGATTAATGGGCATGGTGTCACCTGCAGCATGGGAACCAGTGGACCATCCATATTTAGAAATTCATCAAGCATTGCAACATTGCTTGCCAATATCTCCTCTCGCCTTTTTTTGTTCTGTTCAGTTCTTTTTGGAATTATTACATTAGTTTGATGACATTTAATG
Source organism: Acanthurus tractus (assembly GCA_029783725.1). NCBI lineage: Eukaryota > Metazoa > Chordata > Actinopteri > Acanthuriformes > Acanthuridae > Acanthurus > Acanthurus tractus. The sequence goes on from JAQNCA010000016.1 coordinate 3,632,951, forward strand.
TGTGTACTGTATGTGTGATATGTTAGCACCTCCCTCTGAACTCACTCAGTGTCAGAACTGACTGTTCGCTGAACCCCATTTCTGTCAAGCTTTGGATTTCTCCACACACCAAAGTGATGTGCACACAGCTATATTAAGAATGATATTCTCTATTTAAAGAACGGTTGGAGTTTTTGTTGATGTTTTTTACTAACTGAGCATTGCAAGTAGAACATCACTTATCACATTCAGGTATAATTTTAATTATTTCTGAGTGTAACATAAAAGAAAAATCCCTGTCAAAGACAAGCACATCTGATGTGTAATATCTCATCTCTGTGGCAGCCAGTCACGGATGCAAGTTTAATTTAATGTTGACAGCTCCTGCTCTTTGTTGGATTGGGACAAGTTACCACTAATGAAACCCCTTAAAAAACTCAAGCAATTAGGCATTTATCAAGTATATTCTTAGTTCATAAACTAGGCAGCTTAACATGATTATTAGGATAAAATAGGTCTTGTCTTTCGAGGTGCAATTAAAGACTTCTGAGACTGTTCGTATCCCATGTGACCAAAGTTGTACAAGTTGCAGATGCAAGCTGTGATTTTCTTGAGTGAATAGCGTGTGCACATTTGAGATTCTGTCACAATTTTCAAAGTTATTATTAGTACTTGTTTGTCTATAAGGCCCTTCCATACAGGGGATAAGTCAGCTGTGAGCATTATAAACAGTTTTTTAACCACTTAATGGAGCCTGTGGATCAGCTAAATCAGCTGATCAGATCTTCAAGCTACAGCTGTCTTTTCAGCGAACAACATAAACAGTCTAGAAATGAGTCAGAAGCAGACTTTTGTCCATCTTTGTCCAAAATCCCAAACCCTGTGATTAAAAAATGACTCTGACTTTTGAGGGATAAGA
>JAQNCA010000016.1:3633948-3649808 GCA_029783725.1 Acanthurus tractus
TACATTATCATTAACCACATGTTTCCCATTCGAGAATGGAAAGCTTGACAGGCACAGCAACTGTGGGGAATGGCACTCAGCAAACGGTCAGTTCAGTCCAGTCACGTCATTGTGCTTTGGAGGGGGACACTGGGATGATACCGTTTAAGAAAATGAAAAAAAAAAAAATCTTTTTTACCATTTTTCCACTGAATGTCTCTCTGCTTCATTCCTTTGTTGTAATCTGTCTTTTGAAGCTCCACTCTGCCGATCAATAAATACATTTGAGAAGATGTTCCCATGCATTCTGTCTTCTTCATGTTCGTGTTCATGCATGCATGGTCTCGACTCACTGCCATTCTCTGCAGGGATGTGTCGAGTTTATTCAGTCATGACATCACAGTGTGACATTGGAACAACTGCATATGATCAAGAAAAACACTTCCTTAAAGTTCTCCTTACAGATATTTAAACATGAGACAGCCATGCTTGGGCTTTGAAATGTATTTTCTAATGACCTTACTTTCCATTTTTCCCATTTGTTCATATGTCAGCCTTTCATGTCATTCCCCCTACATTAATTCAGAGATACCATAGCCTATCATTACTTCAAAAGAGGTGAGCAGAGCCACCATTTTTTTTTTTTTGTATAGAAATTGAATAGTTACTGTCACTGTGTGGAGTGTGACAGATGAAAGCCATTTCCCAATCTCCCTCTAGTCCATCCTGAGGCAGAGAGCATTCCTCCTCTACCACAGAATGGACCATCTTCATATTTCTTTGGCAATAAACCACCTCTGTAATGGCACGAGAATTCAGACTGAGGCTGAAACACTGAAGTTTCTCGCACTGCACCATGTAGACTAGAGGGATACTGAATGAACAAAAGTGAAACCTCCCTGCTGTAACTCACCGGACTCTACACCTTCAAAGACCCGCCCATTCTGTGTCTGTTGGCTGTGAAAGAGCTGCTCGAACTAGACGAGCTCTTAATCTGTTTCCAATTTCTATCATTTCCATCATTGGTTCCAAAAGGGTTTTTTTCGTCCGAGCACCTTCTCGCTAAAATCTGCTTAGAATAACACTCGTATGAAAACATACTCAGGGTATACTGTACATTCCAGACACTCAAGTGAGACACAATATGCTTATGTTGAAAGTACTTCTGCACTGTTGTAACAGTATTGGGTTCCCTTTTCTAATTGCTGACATTTTGTTCAGATTTCCCATGTTTTGAGTCCGAACCTTCGTGTTTCAGATTTCCCAGCCGTCTCTGACACTTTTCTTAAATGTGCTATATTTATATCATTAGCTTTAGTGTAAGTGGGGCTGATGAACTGACATACAAAGGAACAGTTGTTCGATACAGAACAGACTTAAATGAAGTAGAGAACAATTATTTTCTGTATTTTCTTTCCCTTGCTCCTCTTTTTTTCCATTTGTTATCCTTCCCAGTAATCATTTGGTTCAATGGTACTGAGGGCACAAGATGGTGCATCCTACAATAAGGCTGATGGGATGTGAGCTGCAGGCATTACCTTACTTTGTAGATTTATGTTGTGTAGACTATTTGCTAAGAAACCTTAAGAGACTGTGCTAACTCAATGAATACTGATTTCAACTAAATAAAGCTTCATTATTACCCAAAACTTTTGCATAATATGCCGGCTGCAAACACAGCAGCTGAGAAAAACAATAAAATCTTTGAAAATTTCATTTAAAAGCAACATTTTTCCATATTCAGTAGTTCAAGAGTTAATGGAGTCGTAGAACTCAGCTGACTCATGTTGTCAGCCTTTGTGCTAGTCCTTGTGGGCTTATTTTTTTCTCCTCTCCTGCACGGGTCACAAGTTCATATTTTGCAGGGGTCATCCTGAGAAAACCAGCCTCAGGAGGCTTCTTGTTTTAAGTCGTATATCAAACTGTAGTCTCAGGTGGCCTTCGCAGCCATGCAACCTAAATTCAAAGAGAAGGGCATCACACATCACCCCCTCCTGCTCTTAACTTGAACGCAAGGTCAACAAAAGATGCTTTCCTTATTGGTGCTGTTGCATAAAAATGTCTAAAATGTCAACTTTGCAAGGGCCTGGGAAAACCAACCATGACCTTACACTGACCCCATCTAACCACAATGCGTTTTGTGTTGTGAAAAGGCTTCACAAATCTAAAGGCTTTAAAAACGCTCTTATCCACAGACAGACATGTGTGACTGCAACATACAAATCATCAAGTTTTGATTTGCTTCTTTATGTGTTTAAAGGGTCGAACCTAGTCATTTCTACAGTATGTGGAGTTTCAGCAGAGATTTTACTAGATCCAAAAAACACAAAACAATAAAAAAAACACTCAACAGCCTTTCAAACAGAAAGGTCTGTAACACCAGAGATGATGGTTGTAAGACTGTCCCACACACACCTCATCTGTCATCTGTCTAATTTATGCATGTTAAGCAACCAAACCGCCATGTAACATTAAACAAGGTGTGAACTTGCATTTTTCATCAGACGCCTCAGTCTTTAGTCACAATATCATATTTGCAGCCATCAAGCACATACTGAAGACCATTTACAGGGTTTCTGTTGTAAAAGGAGTCAGCAGAATGTAAAGGTCAGTCTGAGACTTCAGTTTCTACAAACTTGTGGGACTAATGTTATCTAGCCAGCTAAAAATATCATCTGCCAGAGACAAATTGATGGTCTGTTGGTACAAATTTTACATCTGATTTAATCTCCTTCTTTCTGAAACAACGATTTGATTGTTTGAAGATTTACTATGAAAACAAGTGATAATCAGCACTATTGTTGCTTATAGCATTTTGAAGGAGATGAGCAAGCAATTGTGAGGGATGAGGCCCAGCGAACAGCTTTGTTACTCACATAAATTTGTAGTTTCTGAGTAAAAAAAAAGAAAAAGAAAAGCTTTGAAAAAAAAATTCTCAAAACTTTTTTTTTGACTCATATATTCATATCTTGAGTTCAATATCATTTTTTTAAAATCAGTAAAGCTGTTAATTACCAAGATTTGATTAAATTATTTTCCTACAATTGTATTCAGTTCAACGTGAAATGGAAACTTTTCATCTCCATAACTGCAGACTTATGAAACCTTGTTATGACTCAGGTAACATTTTAAGTCAACACAGCGTCAGTGGTGGACACTGCGGAGAAGGTCACGACTGCGTAACCGTCCGCCATGCTTTCAGCGGCTGCTGCAGATAGCATCTCTGCGTGCCAGACCGCAGTCCCAGATGACTCGTAGCCTGTGACTTTACCCTCCACTGTCCTCTGTGTCTCTGGGGGCCTCTCATTAGTGAAGCAAACACATCCTCAATGCCTCCACATGGACAGCAGGAAGAAGATGAAGAGCGGGAAGTAATGATCCACAGTGTCCAGGTAAAATTAGCTCCATTAATCACACCATTGATTGGTCAGCTGCAGAAAGCAATGCCCCTTTCTCCATCTCTTTCACAAGAAGCAGTTATGAGCTCTGGAGACCGGCACCGATGTGTGGTAAATTATAAATGATTTGTTTGGATTGCAGAGAATAGTCTATGCTGAGACGTCTTTGTTTATTTGGAGGCTCTTTTCTATGGTTGCCTTTGTTTTCCAGTCTTTAGGGGAACAGTCAATACCTGTCTCTTTGTAGATTAAGAAGAATTGGGTTTGAAAACTTCCTCCATCTCGTGCTTATTTAAAAAAGTGAGTCTCAACAGTGATTTGCCTGAAAACTTTTAAATCTTACTTTCTGCATCATCACCTTTGTCCTTTCTCTTTCCTCCCCCTGATGGATTTCCTGCCGGTTTCTTGACCCAGGCATTATGAACTGTTTTCACATTTTAGCAGCCGGGTGGGAGGGACAGAGCTTTCTCTTTGATTGATGCCCACCTCACAGAAAGATGCATTAGATTTAAAAATCCAGAGGCAAATGGGGCCATTACCAGCAGCCATCAGCAATCGAATTGTTACCTCCTTTACGCACAAATACAATGGCACAAATGTAGGTCTGTTTCACTTTTACTAGTGCAAATTCTCTCTGTCTCTTTCTTCAGCCTGTATGATTCTAGTTTTTCAAACAGTTTGTTCAGTAAAATGCAGCCGAACAGTTGCACCTTAAGTAAAAACCTATTTGTTCAGTCACCGCCAACACAGGCTGACAGACGATGTTGTCAAATAAAGATATTTTCACTTTTCAGGAATTAAGGAAGTATACCTAGACTTCAGATGTACATATTACTCTGTGTTGTCCAGCTGTTTTCATCGCCTGTTCGGTCCAGCACCTGCAAGGCACCTGTGTTGAAACCCTGCACTCCAGTTTGACATGCCACATCTGCACATGGAGCCATGAAACAAGCAACCCTCAGCTCTTCCGTTCATGATGTATTCCTCCTCTGCTCAGACACAGTTAGGAGGTGAACAGCTAAAAAACGAGTTTTCTACTTTCCTTTCATTCTGTTAAATGGGTCTTTAAAGCTACATTTGTGGAAATCAGAAACTCATCATTTATATCTGATGACAAGAAAGACAGTAACGTCCATTTCTTTTCCTCACCAGCATGAAACATCATGAAAACCTCATATTTCCTTACTGATTATTAACTAGATGCTATTTTTGTCTCTTATTATTACATGTAGTGTAGTTTCAAAAAAGCATTAATCAATAGTGTCTAGAATTTTCAGGGACTTGCAAGTACAAAAAAAGGAATGATCATTCTGATGCACCAGAGAAGAAATTGCCCTGATTTTTATTTCTTATTATTTTTTTCAGATCCCAAATTTTTAATGATTCAATCACTCAACTTGAGAAAACTGTGATGACTTTGGAAAGACTGCTTTCACAGACTAATCGTATTGAGTTCAACGAAGCTGATGTGTAACATTAGTGGAATTTCCTTTTGCAAAAGATGCTTTAAGGCTATTACTCTGCATTTTGACCTTTACAGAAGTGGATTCATGAGCATGAAAACACCAGAAGAGCAAAAAAAACAAAAAAACATCAGTTTATTTTTCCTTGCTCTGACTTCACAGCGTCTTCTGACAGCGATAAAGTTTTATCAGCAGGAGACACTGGATACAATCTCTTCATGTTGGACGCTACCATTTCTGAGGACCTCAGCAACAAATCTGCTAAATCAACACACCCCAGACATTTTCCATTTTTTTTTCTCTCTTTTTGGTGATTATTTTCAGTGAGAGGAAGTTCAGGCTCAGGAAGTGTTTCGCATTTCAAACAGTCCAGAGAGGCTGGCTGCATGGCGACCCGCTGGCAGTCCATTTTTACTTGCTTTCCTTTGCTTTGTCTCGAACTCTGATGTGCAAATAATATGAAGGCCCTGCTCAGGACTTTATTTTAGCACTGCAGACATGATGAACCCCTGTTTGTTTCAAGTGACAGAATTCTTCTCGGTGCTCAGCAGAACTTGACTCAAATCTCAGGCAATTAGGATAACATCTACGGGACATTATTAGCCTCTGTCAAACACATCTACATGTCAAAAATAAACATTTCACTCCTAGAAGTAGACTTCAGCATGGATTAGGTCTCTGAGGAATATGTAAAGAAAAGAAAGCAGGGGATAAAGTAGGATGACAGCAGGCTGTAGGAGACAAATGACTGTGGGAAAGACGGAAAGCTCCATGAAGCAGTCAAACTGATGTAAATGGCTCTTTGCAGACAAGATGTGGGCTATGGCCTTGTAACGCTAAGTGCATGTTATGTATGTTGTACTATATGACCACAAAGGAGATGACTAAGAGCAACGAAGGGTACAGCCACATGCTGTTCGACTTACAGGACATATGGTCAGTGGCCTGAATAGCCTAAAATATGTTTCTGTGTGTGTGTGTATGTGTGTGTGTGTGTGTGTGGCTTGCGTGTAAGTGTATCTGTGTTATGTCTGTCCTTTCAGCATGACTCATGGTTGTCCTGGTGTTTGTGTGTGTGCATTCTTGCGTGTTGGGGTTTGTGTTTAGCCTCAGTTGCTGGGCCACACACACAACGTACTCATGGCCTTTGGGATGTATATGTATGTAGGAAACACGGTCCACAGAGTGTGAATTAGGTCAGTTTACAAACACAGATCAATGTCAATAGAAACACACTCTTTAAGGGTTGCAGGGTTCATGAAAGTGGAAAAAAAAGATTTATAATGCATTTTTTAACTGGACCCTTTTTTTTGTTTAAATGTTTCCTGTTGAATTTTGTAGTTCTACTCCTTCTTGTCTTTGTTTGCTTCCCCCCACCTTTTTGATTGATCATGAGTTCCACTCGTCCCGTATTTGTTTTCTGCGTCTCTCCCTCTTTGAAGTTGTCATTTCATCAGTTTCTACCTCTTGGTTCTGTGTCAGTCTCAGTCCTTCCTGTTACAGCTAAATTTGACATATTGCAGAAGTATAAGCATTAAAATAATTATTTATTCATTTCTTTTAATAAACCATCCACAACAGTTACCAAATAAATGTTATGAGTAAAAAGTACAATATTTACCTCCAGAATGTATTGGGGAAGGAGTATTAAAGTATCAAAAAAGTTTGACATAAAATTATACTATACTAATTATATTTTTTATAACTAAAAAATAAAGCCTTTAAATGATATACAGAAAAAGTAAGCAGCTACCATCACACATGACCTGATCCAGCCGTGAATACACAAATACAAAGCATCATTTGTAATAGTCGGGTGTATTTGTACACACTCTGTCAGGCCTGCTGTTTCACTGCACACCTGAACACTGAATGTACTTTTGTTGCCTTTGTTATTTATAATGCAGTGTTTTATAAGCGAGCTAGCTTGCTGCTGGTTTGATTGAGGAGTTTGTTTTGACACATTATGTTTTCCTCCCTTTCTCAAGCCACAAACACTCCTAGTCGGACACCTGCACTTTCAAAGACTCTTCAGGAATTATTCTCAGCTGTCAGGATGCCAGAGCCGCTGCTTTACATCAACATGTTAAGTATGTGCTGCTCGTGCTAAACTTATCAGTGAATAATTGCTTTGCACAGTATTTCCTCCCTTGGTTGTTTGCAGGGTTCCTTGGGACAGGGAAAATATATCATCTAAAGGAATCTTGCACAGAGCCAGTTCATATTGTTTTCCTTGATTTGGCTTTAGTTGTCACACAGTAGGCCGTGGCTTTTGTTCAATACACGATCGATCGTTACACTCGCATTTTCTATTTTGTGTTCTACCGAGCATGATAAGAATATTTCAACTCAAGACAATTGTTTTATGTGTTAGTTTGCATGACTGTTCTTCGTATTAATGTAAAGTGTTTAGTTCCAATTCTTTGGTTTACTCTAATGCTACACATATTGCCAACCCAACCATTTTTTTTTTTGCCAAAGCTAGAATCTCATAATTATGGGTGTAAGTTAATTATTATCTGCAAGATGAAGCATAAAAAACAGATCAGAAGTCCTTAATTTTCCATCTAAATGTATCAGATGGTGTAGTCGCCAAGCTGGTGGGGATGCTGTCTTTTCTGTTGTTGAAAGCTGTTTAAATACCAGTTTAATTGTTACATTAAAAAAACAAACAAAAAAAAATTATCACAATTTAACAATAAAAGTAATTTGGGCTAAAGTCCTCCATGTCCCCTTCTGGATTGTTACTGACCAATGTTTGTTCTAGTAGTTGAAATATTTTGGGGTCTCTTGAAAGACCAATCAGAGGAGCAGAACAAATGATGTAAATCACATGAGACATTTTCTCTACATGTTTCTAAAATTCCACAGCACAACAGGGGCTTGAGACTAATAAGCATTCCATCATCCCAGTCTTTTTGAGACAAAGAGATGCATCCAATGGAAGCTTTTTTTTTTTTTAGCTGTCACCTCACCATTGACAAACTGAACCAAATGCTGACTACAACGGAGCACATTTTCTTATGCTGCTACTATGGTTAACGTTATTACTGACAAGTTTTAGCCTACAATGCAGATGGAGATCCCGAAATCTTTCTGCATCATCAGTCCATCCATCACCTCAGTCACAGACTACTTGCTGACAGGACCTCCAAAATATGTCGAGCTGCTTAAACTAAGAGCAGCTACAGACACTTTACATAGGTGTACATTTTAGTAAGCCTTTGACAGAGATGACCAGATGTTACCAGGTACAAGCAGTGAAGGGGTGATGGTTTCAGAGCACAGAAACATCAGTGCAGAGACTGAGGAAATTTATTTTAAATTCTGTATAACAATTATTCCATGCCCTTATTTTTCTTCAAAGTTCATTTTTTCACAGTTTACTTTTGACTTTGCAGCTTTGTTTAAAATGTTTTTTTTCATTGCACTGAGCAAATAAAAAATTCTTTCTTAACAGTTCCTAGATACTTTTGTTGTGCTACCATTAACTCACATTTACAGAGAATAACGAAGTAAAAAAACTTTATTTTAATTAGTTACCTGTGAGTGTCTCAAACCAGAGCATAAACCCAATGCCTCCTTGTCATCTCTCAACTTGTGCACACATGGCATGACTTTATGAATAGATTTAAGACTTCATAATGGAATTTTCATTATTAATGACTCAGTGGCAGGCATGATAAAACTGTGGCAGAGCGCCACGGACGGCCTTTTGCAGGGGAAACATTAAAGCGTTGCAAAAGTCATTGATTGAGCATCTACTCCTGACTGGCTGTGACTCTGTTGTCACCTGTGCAGCGCGGACACAGAAAGATGTCTGTTTCAGTGGAAAGCAGTGCTGTGGAAATGTGCTGCTCAGCAGATGGTGTGTATTTATAGTAAGCGGCTGCGTTAGTGGTGAGTAGCTGTGGCTCTCTGACAGAGTTACTTAGCAAACCCCTGTGGGCTCAGACTATCTATCCCTTTTACAGAGAAGTCATTATAGAAGTGGATTATACACGACAGCAGAATCTCATTTCCAAACCTCTCAGGAACGCAGGCTGAAACGTTTGGATTAAAATTCTCGGGCAAAGCTTATTCCAAATATGAAACATAAATTTGCACTCAATCTAATATGCTCTGTATGGTTAAATTTTTAACTCACAGACGTGTATTTATCAATAAGTAAGCTGCATTTCAGTGGAGCTCCATTAATTCACCCCAGACTGCAAGCTAAAGCCTCGGACATTGTTTCTTGTTTGATAACTGAAGGCATCTCAGATTCTGATCTGATTTAATCTCTCCTCTAATCCCACCGCACACAGACACTTTGACCTCCCCAAATTTATGAGATGATTATCCAACTGTCTCATTCCCTCGATTTTTGTGTGCTTGGGAATTAAGGCTTCAGTGATGTCAAGAAAGTGAATAACAAACAGTGTTTTCAAACACAGTTCTGTGAGAGGATATTTAAGTTAGGGTTAAGATGTCAAAGCAGCGGTTTATTATTAGAAATCGCATATCAGCAAGTGAACTCAGCATTGCCCTTCATTTACTCAGAAATAGAAATAATCCCCGTTTAACGAAAACACATTAACCCAAAGTTTAAACGCCTTTAGCTTGACCACATATTTGAACTAACTCAGTGTTTTGTGAAAGGATTTTGAAAAGGTTCAGGGAATCAAGGTCAAAGTTTTGACATAAACGAAACAGTAAAAATGAGGTGAAAGCACCAAAAACTGAGAAATTAAATTGACAGCAGATTAACTTGGCTGAGGACCAACTACAGCTGAAACGAACACTTATTACCACTATTGATATATATTTTTTTTTAATTAAGCCATTTAGCTCTAAGTATGAAGTGGATGAACTAATTTATGGAAGGTCCATTTTGTAAATTTAGACAAAAAAAATTGGAATGTAGTTTTCATAAGCATGCTGTCTGTATGTAGTGTATAGTACCAAAAACTGAAAATGGTTTTGTTTTTATGAACTTTGAATGAGACTTTCATATCTACAGAGGGAGTAGGTCCTCTAAAGTCTCTAAAGTTTTTTTTTCTTTTTAAATCATATCTTTGAGCTCTCCTCAGCAGATGGAGTTGCTGAGGTTCCATGGAGATGTTGTCATCGTGTGACCAGAGTGTGACGTTTTGATCAGGTGACATCAGGTCGTTGGGTATGCTTGTTGCATTGGGATGTAAACAGTCTCCTTTTGTTTTTTCTTTGATCATTTGTTGTTGTCACTGACCTTTGACCTCTTTCCAGGCAACACCGTGTCTACTGTAATGTAAAATATGCTGCATGCATGATGGCTGAGCATATTTTCATGTTTTTCTGCTTTTAGAGGTAATGGAAGTGGCTGAACCCGTTGCAGGGTCATTTATCCTGCACATTGACCATGATTTATAACTGTAATAATGGCTCGTCTGTATTTGCTTTAGCCCCACTACTTCCTGTAGTACTGTTGCAGTATTGTTGAGCATTTTAATAAAGAAATTGGCTGTATCTAAATCAGGTCATTCCTTTACTTCAGTGCTCCCAGCGGTCACAAAAAGTCCCTGTCTCTCTCTTATTGCCTTTATGAAAATTACTTTCATAAAAGGGGCTAATTAAAAATTGTACTAATTCTAACACTGACTATGGATCTTATCTCTGACGATCAGTGCACTGCGTCAAAAGCAATTAAGGAAACTGGAGGGGCTAAGTTGGCTTTTGTTCCCCAGTCAGTTTAATTAGAGTGATGAATTGTGTAAGAACCAGGATCTAAATGCCATTCAGCACAGAACTCATCGGACAAAGGCTGCTATGTGGAATTTGAGAAAAAAAGCTTTGTCGTCATTCCATTTCCAAAGAAGAAGAGCGAATTGTACAGAGTCGCCTACAAGTTGATGCATCAGACTGGTTATCTGTGTTATGTATCACTCTCTACAATGTTGGAAACCTAATGCAATTGATAACACAAGCCTTTTGGCCTGATTACATTATCAAGATATGGAAAGCCTCATCCTGCACGCTGACAGGATTGATTCCTTCAGTATCTGACCTCTGAAGCGACGCATGTTTGTGAAACTCACATGGGTAACCCAGTTAGAGGAACTACTCATTTATGGATTGACTGCTTGTTTTATTCAGGATATGTCTTCAAGCACATAAAAAGACGTCAATTTTTTTAAGCTTAAAAATGCAATATTAATCGAGGAAACATTTTAAATATGAATACTTCTCTAAAGCAATAAATAACTCCATTAATGCTAAAAGAAACGGTATGTGTGTCTTCTTTGTTAGATAATCAAGATTGTAATATTAGAATCCTGGAGAATATTTTTCTGTTGTCTGTTTATCTCTTATCTGTGATCAGCATGTCCACTCCCACAGTCCCATCTGTCTGTGGTTGGAATAATTCAGTCTCACTGATTTCTGAGACTGTGGTCAATGTGGCCCTGAAGTGGACTCCTAACGACCATTATTCGTGCTGCTGTATCGGATCTTTTGTGAGTACAATGCTGGTACAATGGGCCTGTGTGCTGAAAGCATCTGTATGTGTGTGTGCATGTGTGTGTGTGTCCTACCCTTTCCCATTGAGAAACACACACACACACACGCACACCCACACACACACACACACACACACACACACACACACACACACAGACATCTTATTTACTCATTTCTTTAGAAATATTGATCTGCCTCCAACCATTGGAGTAGTTTCCAGATTATAGGAGCGGTTCAGTAATGGGTCCAGCTCTGAGGAATTCACATATTGGCTTCATGTTTCAGTGATTCCCCTCTGTGATATCTGAGCTGGTGAAATGTAAACGACTGTAATGTAAGTACGGTGTTTCCCATGAATGATGCAGCTAAGTACAGTGATGGGCAGTATGTTGAAAATGTGTTCCTTTATGTTTGACAGTATGCAGTATTAAAGTGATGCCTGAAATGTATTTGTGAAATATGTGTGATTTTATTGAGCATTTTGTGAGGCCGTAGGGATATTTTATATGGAGGCTTAAAGTTTTCCTATTTTTCCCAAATCACAAAGAAATAAAGTTAGTGTATCTGAAGATGCTAGGTGAAGGGGTCAAGGCTATGTTAACTGTTGCTAGCATTACACATACAAACCACCTGATACTTTAAATCAGCTGTCAGTGGCCCTGTTGCATTGTGGGTAATGCAGGATGAAGAATGCATGGGATAAAGACACGACCCTGGCTCCACTAAAACGGTTTTAATCCTTTTAAAAGGTCCGTCTGTGACTCTGACACTGTTGTAGGAGTGTAATACCAAATCGATGGAGTGCTGTTTACTACCATAATGGCACTGCAATGTTTGACACGCTTCCTCTCCTCCTTTCATGCAGTCAAGCTCATGTTACACCCAAAATTTCACTCTGTGCATGCGAGTCTCCATCATGTGCCTCGATGGAGACTGTCTCTTAACTCAATATGTAATAACATGTGTTACCAGGGTAAAAGATTTCATCAGATTTAGTTGCATCTTGAGGCAAAATCCAATAGAGTATGACAAATCTATGATGTTCAGTGCTTAAGAACAGCACTCTATATGATCCTGTGAGAGGACTGAGCAATGTGTTGGTAATATATTGATATCCTGATATGAGACGACATATTATCTTATTGTTACATCCTCTTACAACGTCTTCTCAGGTATTGTAACATGTAAAATGTTGTCTATCCTGTTTTTTTCTGAACTTTCAAAACTTTTCAAATACTGTTCTCTATCCACTTAGTCACTAAACTTTTATCCAAATAACTAATATTTATTATCACAGAATTCACTGTTTTTATTTTTCATGAAAGCACAAATAAACAACCCTATATTATTGGCACAATTTCGATATATCAAGGTATTAGGTCATAAATATTGTGATAGATGACCTAATCCATGACCTCCTTGGCCCTTTATTGTTATTTACAGTGAAACATCAGCCATTAGCCACTACCTAGATTTGTTTCCCATGGTGAAATTCATACTTATTTTCTGAAGTTTCAAATTTCTAATATATACAGGAGCTTATGATGTCTATTCCTGTTCAGCTGTAAATATTCCTAAAGCACCCTTTAAATAATGCACCGTGTTCCAACAACGAGAGCTTTAGCCTTCGTTTCTGCTGCGATAACTGACTTGAAATCCTTAAGCTACTTAAACTGACAACCTAAAGAGACATATAGGGAGATGCAAGTCATTTTATATATTTATTGCCACAGGCGTTTTCCCGCTTTCATCAGTCAGTGAGGTAGATATACCGAAACGGACACAGGGAGGCAGATGTAGTAAACGTTTAATAGCAGGACAACCGCTGGTGCTCGTTCGTACAGCTCCACTGATATCCCTCAGGTCCTGTTAAGCAAGAGTGGAAAAACACACAAACAAACACTGTCCTAAACAGACCGCGCTGCACTGATATGTAGGACATTCACAAATGAGTCAGATATTATGTTTAGACTCGCATCAGAGCCTGAACAGCCACGTGAATGATTAATGATGCATGGGGATATTCAGCCAGCTACCGAGACAAATGGGATACATGACTTAGAATAGGATGTGTGTGTGCGCGCGCATGTGCATGTGTTTGTGTGTCTGTGAGGTTCACTACCAGTCATCACAAACACATACATATGCAGAAACGTCTGCAGCCACGAGGGAAGATGGATCATCGAGATTTCCTCTTTAAGAAAACATGAACACACACTCACAAAGGCACACAAACACACACATATAGTGATAGATAGATGTCATTCTCCGGCCGACCCGGCCCATTTGAGCTGCATGCTATCGTCCTTTTCTTCAGCTTGGTCCAGCAAACCTCACCCAGAGGGTCAACAACAATCTAAATTTCAATTAAAGTGGAAAATGCCGCTGATAGAGACCGAATGAATGTTGATGCCACTTCGTCTGACGGTTCAGGTTTCAGCCGCTGCTTGGGGAAAAAAGCATTTGGGGCAATTATTTCATTATCTCAAATCCGCTCGCAGCAGGCTAGGGTCACAGCCCCGGCTGAGATTAGGCGGAACCACAATTATTATTACAATTAGAAAGCAGACAGCAGCAGCAGAAGTGTTTGGCCCTGAGAAAAACTGAATGTCAACTTATGACTGTTATTAGAGAGCTGAAGGTGAGGAGAAGATTGAGAATGCAAAGAGGAACGGGGCAGGTTTGAAAGATGTTTTTTTTAATTTTCTGTTTCCATGCTGTTCACAAGCTGCATGCATTTTATGCTTCGAAACAAAGCCTGAAGTCTACGGGAGGATTTAATGAGGTGAGGAAAGGAGGGAAAATTTCTACAAAACTGCCTCACATTAACTACAAACTGAAGTGCACAAAAGCTAAAAGGATTGATCTTAGAGCTTATTAAGTGAGAGTAGAAGGTATAACTCACTGATAAAATTCAACCTGTCAGGGTCTGTGGAGGTTGAACTGGTGAACTCACCTAAAAAAAATCCCACTGTCAAGCTTGTATTCATTGACTTTTTGGGAAAAGCACAAGCAGAGGGAGCTTTGATGCAGAGAGCAAGAGGTGCACCCTGTACCTACGTAAATCAAATTGCATTTGTATTACAAATCAAGTCCAGCGGCATTTCACTTGCATCATGCCTCCCCAATTACTGTTAACAAAATAAGAGTGCAGTGCAGATCTGTCAGTGTGAGATCAAAGAGGAAAGAGAACAAGATGTGAGGTTATGGAGAGGTAGAGAAGGTGAGTGGAGATATAAAGAGGGGGGATCCCGGCATACGTGGCTGTTTTAATCACCTTGATGGTAATGTAAGAGAGATAATAGCAATTAGTGTTGCTAATTAAGAGTAAATGGTTGTATTTTTGGAGCGAAAATAAGAGTTTGCTTAATTGCCTGTTGACTGTTTGCTGAGTGCAGTCACATTTTATTGTTTATGATATACTTACAGCCATAATACAGCAGTTTTCATTATCACTAAATTTGGTAATTTCCATTTAACTTTATCAAGACTGTGTGTTTTCTCATTTATTTTAAATCCGTGACAGTGCTCTGTCATGTGGTGAACAATTAAAAATGTCAAAAAATTTGAATTTGATGCCATTAATTAATTTGATATTACAGCTTGAGAACATGACATAAGTGCAATGAAGGAAACTTTCATTTTCAGGCAACGCACTTCCTTGTTTGCATTGCTTAACCATGAACAAACATATAAGGACTCATACCTCAATGCACAGACCTTCAACAAACTTGCATCATGCATCTGCTCTTGAGTTTACCTCCATGTTTTCTCTCAAGTGTGCTGGTGTTGTCTCCACACAGCATCATCTCTTGTCAAAACTTGACACGTATATATTCCACAATGTAACTCAGCTGCTGACAGTTTGGTCTGAGCCCGTAGCCTCGAGCAGAGATGAGGAGCAGCCTACAGAGGTCTGGTAAGTTCAGATTATTTTATTTTGTTGTCCTCAGCCCATCTTCAAGTGACATCACTGGAGGCGGTTTATGAGACTTTGCACAGCTGCCCCTGGAGTCGCATGATACTGCTTGTTTTCACACATACAGCAGTCCTGTACACAAGATCTGTACACAGAATTGATGTGTAAAAAATGTCTGAGTTTCCCTGTAAATATGGACTTGTGACTGTATACATGTCGCAGTGCTGCTTGTTGGCTCATAACAATCCTGTCTATCAGCCGCTGCAGCTCTCACATGGGTAGAGAATTGATTGACATTCAGGTCTCAGTCTACTCCTGCATGTCTCCATTTGAAAAAAAAAAAGCACAAGAAGATTGTGTTTGGCAAGTGACCAATCACCAGCATCTGTTTGTTATTGCTGTGCTGTTATTCAGGCAAGCGGGAGCAGATTGCATTGCAATTACGATGTCTTTTGTTGACAATATTGAAACCTGTCAAGAAAACATTTAAACAGGTGAAAAACAATCTGTGAAAGCAAACACTTTTATCTCTGTTTGTGCTGTGATGCTAGTGGGGGGGGGGGGGGGGGGGGGGGGGGGGGGGGGGGGGGGGGGGGGGGGGGGGGGGGGGGGGGGGGGGGGGGG
>JAQNCA010000016.1:3665329-3678421 GCA_029783725.1 Acanthurus tractus
GTTTGTTTTTGCAAATAACTGAGTCACTGGTCTCAGCACTCGGTGAGGAGCTGCTGGGGAGTGCTGCTGGGTGGGGGTGGGGGAGCTGCTGTGCTTGGGAGGTGAGCTGAGCGGCGTGAGGCGACTCTCATCGTCCCTTTGGGTGTTTTTGACGCCACCGCTGACACTGTAATTTGTTTCCTTTCTGTTGTTTCATTTTGTCATCCATCTAATCGAGTCGCTGTGCCGGTGTGTTTTCTTCCCTGCGCCGACATGTAATTGGTTTGCGAGGTGGCTTTTTGTCTGTGACAGTTGTGCAATTTATGGCAAAAGATTAATGGAAACTGTCCTAAGAATCCCTTTAAAAACTGTTGCAGTGTGGTGGCATTAAATGGGTGTCTGGTTCAAGGAGTTCAATACGATAGAATGAAACTGTGGTTTTCTATTTGTACTTTTACTACCAGTTATCAGCTGTGCTCCTCTGTGTCTGCCGTATGATGCCTCAGCATGTCTGAGATAGGAAACAGACAAGTGAGCCAATAACATCGGTGTTTCCTATTTGTGCACTCAGAGAGGCTTTTATTTGATGAATTGCTATCAGAGCTTCAGATAGTAAAACAGGTATGTAACCAACCTGTATGAAACAGTTAATTTCACAATGTCATTATACATTTAAAGTAACAGACTGATGAACAAAGACTTTATAAGTCATCCCTTGCTCCATGTTACCTCAGTAAAAAGGATGTCAATCAGTCCCATGCAAGAAGATATACAAGTTTTAAGGTGAGAAAAAGTTAGCATTGCTTCGGTATCAACAGATACTATTAGTTTGGGCATTATTTTGTTTCCAGGAAAAAATGAGAACTGATGCATTCTTATGTGGGATTTGGCATGTTCAGAATTTGGGCAAACTTTCCAACAGCCGTTGGTGAAAAGTCATGAAGAACTTTGAAAGCAGACAGATCGAAGGCCTCATTGTAAGGGCAATGTTGAAGATTTTCAATAAATGAGCTGATGATGCCTGACCTGGGTCTGATTTCAGACTTTACTGAGCAGCAGGTTGCTGTCTGTGTTGGTCCTGAATGCTTTCTCATTATTTTAACAGTGAATCTGAGGGACATTTTGTTACCCTCAAAACATATTTGTTGTTGCAGATTAGTTCGCAAGAGATTAGTGTATGAATGTAATAGGACAGAATTGCTTTTGTAGCGTGATGGAACTGCAAAACCCAATAATACAAGATTCCCTCTGTTAAAGGCAAAATTTTGCCAAGAGCCCATATAACTTTTATTAGACTAGATGCCAGTCTTTTATCAGCTGAAATTTCTTTATTACCAAAAAGGCATTAGTTTCATGACCAGAACAGGGTAATAATCTCACACTTTCTATCATAAATTAATAAATTCACAAAATGGGCAACCCTTCTTATCCTAAAATTGTTTTAGGAACATGTTTCTCATTGGAACTTTTCCTTCTGTTCTTGAAAGAATCTTGAAGTGACTTAGCTCTTAAGGATGAAATGCAAGATATCTTTTCTGGGAATTTCTACTGAAGTCACACAGTTTGAGCGACAAAGAACCAAGAGGGTTCATTACCACAATTCACTCTTCTCTCCTTGTCTGTGAGCCTTAGAGCATCCCGTGTCGTTATCTGTCCCTCAGATTGTTGGTTAAGTGACAGATAGATGGGCTGAGAAGGGGACAGCAGAGGGAGGTAAAATGACACAGAGGACTGTGAGACTCAAAGTTTGAGGGTGAAGTGCGGAGAGGGTGAAGAAAGTGACAGAGCCTCAGAAGGACAGGCAGGCCATTGAGGAAATGAGTAGGAATGTCATGCTCATGGGCAGAGGCATGGAGGAGAGGAGAGCTGCAGGAGACGAGAGCTTCAGAGTGACAGGGAGGGATGAGAGGAAAAGATCTAATGACAAAGAACTACAAGAGAACACAGGCCTTTTGATGGAAGAAAGGACTGAAAGAAAGAAGCCACAGTCAGCCAGCTCTTTTCTACTCAGACGGTAGATTTCAGAGTATGTCTCCACAGGGAAAGTTGCAGTTGCTTCTTAGTCCCAACACAACAATTTTAGAGCCATTTAGCTGTAAAGTAAACATGAAGCGGTTTCAAGTCCATTACCAAGAAGACACCAAAGGAGCCTTTAGTTGTGCTTACCCTCCACATAGCTACAGTTCTGCACATTTTGATGGCTAATTGAGTGTGGCAGACAGTCTTATTACCATCATCAAGGAGGTTATGTTTTCAGTTTTGGTTTGTTTGTTTATTAGCAGGATTATGGAAAAACTACTGGCCCGATTCTGATGAAACTTGGTGGAAGCATGTAGCATGGGCCAAGAAAAGTCTGCTTTAATTCTGGAGGGGATTTGAATCATGGGTGGACTGGGAATCACTTGGCATCTCATGATTCAAAATGATTCCCATTCAGAGTACTGCAGTTTGATGATAAAACAATTACAGATGCATCTTGATTTATATAAATAATTCAAAATAATACCAGCTGCACAGTTAGCTCCAGGAAAAGCCATCATTTAATTTGACTGGGTGAAGGTGACTGAGCATAGAGTTTTGTTCTAAACCTCAGAGTTCGCTTGAGTTACTACTGATACTAAGCTAAAGGCTTGCAGAACACTTAAGATGATGTTCAGACATTAAATTAACACATGTGCTTGCAATAGCTTCCTGTTGGAAAGATGTCAAATGTTGCAAGGTACAAGACGACTTTGAAGTGTGCATGTAACTAACATTTCAATGAAGATTTCTGACAAATATAAATCAAAACTAAATCCTCTACATTCAGCATGGGCGAGACACACTCTTCACACTAAGAAACACTTTTAGCCCACTACCCCTAACAGTTACACACATTATTTTTCACTGTCATACATCTTGAAATCCAGCAGATTGTGGTAGAAGCATGCAGTTCATTTTTCAAGTTCATATTTCCAACCATATTTTGAATAATTCCTACAGTTTTGAAAAGCATCCAAAAACACATAGTGGTTGTGCTTGCAGATGTTTTTTTTTTATCTTAAGAGTGGATTATTGGTCTTGGCGGAGGTCTGCATGTGCCCTTCTAGTTGATTCTGTAATTGGTGCTGGCACCGCACCACCCACTGTATAACTAATCCTGTCCGCATTGGGCCAAAAGACCACAGCATCCACCTAAAGCTACAAAAGGTCTCATGCAGGCCTCAGCAGGAGCAGTGGTGTTTCACAATGCATGTGGGTGATTTAATATATTTAATGTTTCCAAAGCTGTTCTGGGAAAGGCAGTGAGGAATTCATTCATTACTCACTCTTTATTTTTCCTTATAAAAAGGCTTCATAATCAGCATTCACCAGTTTTTTTTTTCTTGCAAAGGTGCCATAATTGTGTCACATTAGCTCTTTAATGACTGCGTTTTGCAAAAAAAAAAAAGTAAATAAATCCAAATTTATGGTGAAAGGATTTAAGAGCAAATCTGTCAGTGGCAGCCTTTTGATGAATGACTCATGTGACTAGCAAAATATTGGCAGTGCTGTTGCAGTTCAGACCCTTGCTGCACAGTCTCTAACAGAAAAGGCTTCCCCTGCTGCCTTCAAAGTATGAGGTAAATGCTGGTTTGACACCATTTAAAATGGTTCACTTTTCCTTTGTGATCAATGGATTTGCTCGCAAGGGCTGAGTTCAACTTTGGTGAACTTTGTTCCATGAATTGACTCCATATACCCACATAAAGTCATCTTGACAGTGTTGACCTTTGAGGGAACAGACTGCCTGAGAGTAAAAAAATTGAGATCTTATTTTATTAGCAGTGTCACTCCATTCAATTTTATTTACCCTCCTCTGTCAGAGTATAAATAGCTCCAACATGTTTGCAGACAGTCACAAAACAAGGGTTGATGATGCAACTTAACTGTCTAAACTTACTGTGCTGTTTGCTGTTTGCAAGCTGTAACTGGCTCATGCTCACCTGTTAGTGGCTGCCAGCTAGCTCAAGGAGTGGTTACTACATCATCGAGCTAATGGAAACAATTTGCTTTTCAAAGATGCACGGATGAATTTTGTTTTTCCACTTTGTGGTGCAACCTGGCCTTAATGCAGACACTCTGTTGACATGTTTGCATCAATCCCAGTCGACAGAGTAAACATGGGCAGTGCAGTGGTGCTCACTTGGGGAGAACAATCAGTCTGCTGCCAGTTTGCTGTTTCAGTTTACTGTCCCAAAAGCAACAGCGTGGAAAAAAAAAAAACAGCTCTCAGAAAGTGAAATAGGGCCGGTGCCATGTTCTCCTTCTGTCCTCTTTTTACACATACACACACACAGAGATTCTCATCGCTCTCTTAAAACCATCAAATTGCAACCACAGTGGCTATTAACCTCTGCCACAAACCATAGACCAACAAGTTGGCAGCCGGTCTAAAGAGTCTCTGTGTCTTTGATGAGGTTTTAAGGTCCCTGGTTTTTCGTGCACAGAGGAAACACTGAATCTTAGCACAGCGACATTATGGTGCAACAGTCTGCAGTTAATCGTCTTTCAGTGTGTTTGTTTTCCCATTTGCATCTCCAATTATCTTGTGAATATTTCTTTTTTTTTTTTTTTGCTCCCTCCATGAGCACTCATTACTCGGGGTTTAAACAAACACTGCAGACAAAGGAAATTAATTTGAAAACTATTTTTTATTGTCTTGCTATTTTACAATTTTAATTGTTTACCAAGTATCCACTGGAGAAGCTGCTTTTGTAGCATATGGCACTTGATAATATAAGGATTTTTATTATATTTTAGGGGTCATGTTCTGAATAAGTCTTGTAAGTGTATTGCATTATTCATGGAGTTCTTTGTTACATTTCATGAGTCTGACAGTCTGACTCTCCTGTTTGATAATGGGGAAAAAAAACACTTCAAATGAATATGTAATAACAATGTTTGGAGGTGAGCAGTTTGGACTTTAGTTTGTATCGCTTTGAAGTAAAGAAGAGTTACAAAGAAGAACTTATTTTCTTTTTATGTCTGGATTGCAGTTGAAATGTCTGTTCTTCACAACATTTCTATAATTAAACACATAGCAGATTAACCATCATAACCTCAGGCCAACCCAGGACCTCTCAGTCCATTAACTTCCCTCCTCATTCCACTCAACACCAGAGAGGCAGTGAAGCATTAGACTTCAGCCCGGAGGAAACTACTGCACCAAAGAACTATACTTGTTGGTTTGGATGATCAAGGCAGATTGTGTTTGCTACCATATGGTTTTATTTTTCAGCTGAGCCAGTGACCTCAAGGTTGAACCAGCTCCTCTGTTGTTTTTACATCATTATTTTATAAGTCTGCCCATATTTCTGAATCTAGAAGTAGGCTTAACAAAGCCCAGAGGGTTCACTTGACCATCTCCCCATCTGTGTCTGTCAAAGCAGGTTTTATATTCAGAGATATAAATCAATCAAGTGCTTAGGCAGATTTATTGGTTCACAAAGCTGCAACATGTGCAATTAATTTATGAATAATATTTTCTCATTTTCATCATGAAAATAAATAAAAAAGATTTAATTCAACAGTGAGGTTTAGGGTTTGATCTGGTGAAAATATCAGTGGGCTAGTTCTGCACCCAGAATAAAAGTACACTGTGAATGTTGTAAGCTGGCTAACCCTTATGTCCCTGAGTTAAAAATGCGTATCACTGGACTTTGCTGATTTTATTCAAAGCGTTATTTTGACTTGTTGAACTGTGCAATATCTATCTCCGCCACTAGAAGTCTCTCTATCAAAATAATGAAAACAAAAGATGTGGTTGATGTTGATTTTGTTAAGTAGTGTGGGACTTTTCGGGGGTATTTTATTGTTGAACAGTCACTATTGCAGATGAAGATCTATCAGACAGATTTTCACTAAAATGTTTAATTAATGGTTGAAGATGAGAAAATGTATTAAAGTTTTATTCATCTCACATTTTGTGACATTCACTGACTTCCTTCCTTATGCTCTGATCATGTTACCCCGTGAGTTAGCACTAGGCAACAACATGAAGTGCATCCTCATTGTGAATAAAATAACAGAGTTTTAAAAATGTTGGAAACATTAAGGATAATGTACACAACTTAACAGTTTTTCGACTTGAAGTAAATTTTAGAAAACAAGCATAATGAACTTGCCATTTTGGACATTTTTGTGGATAAACTCATTTTTTCTCTGAAAGAGAATTACATGAAAATGGACCCCACTTTATCATATCTTTTTGTGAAATATAAGGTTACAGCCTTAGTTTACGTCTTTGGATACACTACCAATAATTACATTATTTCCAGTCACTTGAGTTTTTGCATACCAGAGCTGCACAGCTCTCATTCAAGCACAGCTCTCACTTGCTTGGTTATATTACAAACATATGGAGGAGAGCAGCTAAGCAAACTGTTATCACAGTAGGTATTGTTTACATTTATTATTTTCACATGTAACTGAAGAAGTGTGTCTCAAATGCAGGATTATGACCCAAAACAAGTCATGGGCCCATTTTAATCGCCATTAGCAGAGCAAAACATAATGAAAAATGCTAATCATATTTCAGAGCCTGAGAACACCAACAGAAGAGCTCAGCATTGACTCTGAGATGTGAGTGATGGTCTGAGAGAAGTTGTTGTGAAGATAGCCTAAGCATCTTGAAGCAGAGTATGGAATTAGCAAATCAGTGGTGTATTCAGGATCTCAATCATTTAGGACTATAGCAATGAATTTGGGCATTTTACAATAAATTCTATATTTCACGGGAAACCAGTGCAGATGAGCCAGGACAGGAGTAATGTGCTGTCTTCTGTTTCCACCTGTTACAAGTCTAGCAGCTGCAGTTGGGTCATAAGACTCCAAGTCACACAAATTTAAATGGCTCTGAAGAAGAAAATTGGGAATTTTGTGTTGAATCACGTTTCGAGATAAAACAATAGTTCTTTCCACAAAAACCTGTATGTTTCCCATGTACAGCACCTCAGCCTTTCATTTAGTCTTGACTACCTGCTACGTTTGGATTTGTATTTACCTGTTTTTTTTGCGCTATAGTAAAAGCCATCATGATAAAGTCATCTTTGATTCACAGGTCTATGATGTCACAGTAAATTATGAATCTATCTTCCTTTACTTTTGAGACTCATAATAACACAGGAGTGACAATAAATAACAATAGGCTGACATCTCATTCCATTTTCCATCACCTGGGTCTTCAGCGCTATAGAGGCGAGATACACAAGTGCGAAGTATCCACATCAATCTCATACACACACACACGCAGATGCTGCTCAACACTCTCCACCTGCCTCGCCATGTCTGCCAAATTAATCTGTGTGAGGAGATGAGTTTGGGATGAATTCATCTCTACTTGATGAGAGAGCAGCTCCCATATGTTGGCCCTGCTGGGAACCTGAGAGCCGTATCCTTATTTCCCCTGAGGCAGCCGTCCGTGTAACCCAGACCAAGGCATGGCGGCACTAAATGGAGTGGAGATAGGGGAGCGTTATCTGTGGAGACTGCTGAGAGCACACACACTCTCACACACACAGCCAAGTAGAGGTTCATATCCTTAATGTGACCTGCTTCTCCTTATGTTACCTGCTGTTATGATAGCTTCTTATCTTCTATCAGTGAGCCGGTGGGGCATCTGAGGTGAACTTTACTGTGGAAGATGTTGCCTTGAATTCAAATCAACAAAGCAGCAGAACAAAGCAGCATACAATGTTCAAGAGAAGCACTGCCATGGAAATATGAAAGAGCGGGTTACACTTTGTGAGCTGAGGTAGAGAACCAGAATGAAAAAAAAAAGTCCAAATGCAGCAGCGCAAATCTTTAAATACATTTGGAGGTTAAGTGTGTAAGATTTAATGGCATCGAGTGGTGAGGTTGCAGATTGCCACTAAACTAAATATTTCTCCGCTCACCCTTCCCTGTCAGGTGTAGAGAGAAACCTAGAGTGGCAAAAATATTTAAAAAAAATGCAAAAGCCCTCTTTAGAGCCAGTGTTCAGTTTGTCCGCTCTATGCTCCTGTAGAAACATGGAGGAAATACAAGATGGACTCCGTAGAAAAGGACCCACCCCCTTGAACTCATTCTCACTATTGAAACACGTTTGCATGCATTTTATACGATTTCTGCCATATTCTGCCAAAAGATCCCCTTTAATCTCAGATGCTAGACCCTTAAACATGAAAAGATTCATTAAGGTATTGTAATGTATTGATTTATTTGGGGCATATCAATTTATCAGGTTAAAACTAACATACTTTCAATTAAATAACTAGTGAAGCTATTTAAGCTTTGGTTAATGTAAAACAGTTAAGTAAACAAGATGAAATGGGCATAGTGCTGATTTATAACAGTGGTTGAGCCATTGGAAACAGCTGTGTTTTGTGTGCTCAAAAGCACAATGTCAACAAACTATTCGCCAGCCAATAACAGGCAATTACTGGCCATAGTGTAAAAGATTGTACTCACTGCTAGCCACAGCGAGTAAGCGTGGTCTGCTGTTGAACACCACACAATCTATTATGTGCTAAACAAGAAGTGAGTCTGAAATGGGTGTGTTTGCGTGTGTGGGGGGGTAGTCTCTAGAGGTAAAATGTTACTTATTGTGTTAAAGTGTGGACATGAATCAAAGAGTGTTGTCAAAATTTAAGTGAAATGGATTCATCATCCACCACTTCAGCCACATGCGTAACACTTTGTGTTAGGAAAACAGAATTCTTTAACTTCTTAAACACGAAACATCTTGCAAGTAAAAACACGTTGTAAATAAACTTCAGGCAACCGGTTCAAATGTTGTCAAGTGATCTGTTACGTTAAACCTTTCCACAGCCCGACCGCTGATGTAATTTATTTGTGTTTAAAATCAGAGGAAAATTATAAATGAATTTCTTAATACGATGGAGCAGACACAGAGTTTTAGCAGTTGTAATGTAAAGCCTCTGCAAACATGAGAAACAAAGACGGCGTACTGAGCCCTCATAAATTATACTTAACACAGCCATGTCTGGATATGCTCAGCTTCTTTTGTTATGCTACAGCTGTAACACGGCACAGTACCATATGGAAGATATCACAAATCCAAAGCCAGATTTGAGATTCTCAGAATTAGCTCCAAGTCTAATTTTCTTTTGCTCGACACACTCATGCAAGAAGTTTTACATCCAAAACTGCCTTTGATCAAACAGTCGTCTTTTAATTATTTCTCTCTGATTTATTCAAATACCCTGAATCATCTTGCCATCTTGGCACATGAAGCGAATTCTCAGCCATGACCCCTGATAACAAGGACACACATGTCCATATATGACTTTTACTGTAGACATTCATAACTCAAACATGCCAAACTGTGATGAGGGGAAAACATTACATTGAGATATACATCTAAGCTCAGACTAAACACAAGCTAACGATTTATCATGTAAATATTATGGCACAGCTGCAGTGGAGCTAATTCTTATACAAAATAACTGTGAGGTTGTGGCACATTGCTGCATAAATCAACACTGGAAATGTACCCTGTGTAGTACAACTCCACATGTAAATCAGATATAACTGATAGCCATCTAATAGACAGGAAATTAGATCTATAAGTTTGGTGCCAAACACAGCAAAAGCCAAAAAACAAATGGGTCGAACTGGCTTATTTGTTTTGTCTTCTCTGCTAAAGTCATTCAAGCTCTGTTTGGGTGCCTGCAGTCTGTAGAACGGAAAAATGAAAACACAAGCACA
Source organism: Acanthurus tractus (assembly GCA_029783725.1). NCBI lineage: Eukaryota > Metazoa > Chordata > Actinopteri > Acanthuriformes > Acanthuridae > Acanthurus > Acanthurus tractus. The sequence continues at coordinate 3,675,038 of JAQNCA010000016.1, forward strand.
GAGACGCAGATACAGAGAGACATTCAGTATAGGAGCAAACATGCTCACACACCGACACACCAACACAAAGGCTAGAGTATGATGAATGATGTTTGGGCTCGGGAGGTTGCACTTCATTAGGGAGGAGGACAAACTTTGTGCCAAGTTCAGTGCTCTGTTTATCCTTTCTGTCTTTGACGAGCCAGTGGAGACAGTGGGAAACAATGTGAGTGTCAATGGGAGGGGGGGCATACTGTATCTATGACTGAGCCAGGCACTCTCATACTCTCTTTACTGTATTGTAGTTTGTCCTCATGGTTCTCTGAAAGTTAGCTGGTCAGCACTGCGATGATGGATTACCTATAAGGAGAAGAAGTCAAGCTGGCTCTCATGTTTCCGCCTGTGTCCTATGTTTGTTATTGGACACTGTGTGGAGTCCTCTGTCAGCAGACCTGCCTCAGGCCGTGTTACAGAAACAAACAGCAAGTCTACACCAGCAATGTTTGACTAACCGGCCACATCAAGGATTATGTTGATTATTCGACTGTAACATATATCTAATGTGTGGAGCTGCTATAGCTGCTGCTTACACAGCTGTGTTGTGGCTGCTACATGTTGTGTGACCAAGATAGAAATTGCTTATGTCATCACTGGGGTATCAGATTGTGTGTAACTTGAGGTCTTTCTTAAGCTGTGCTTTTGTTTGCACTCTTGTTCATGCAGAAATGTCATTGGTTTCCTACCAAATGCTGTCCAGAATATAAAGTCATTTAGTCAAGGATGCTCAAATGCTTCAAAAGGTATTTCAGCAGGCCTTCCTCATCAACCAGGGCAATGGTCTTATCACACGAGTAAAAGAATGATAAAATTTTGTGGTGCTATCAAGTTATTCCATGTTAAGGCAAATCTGCGTGGTTTTTATATGTAAATTTCAACTTTGATGTTCTTCTTTCTTTGCAGTTTTGACAATCTGTGCAATTTTCTGCTGCTTCAACTGTAATGAAAAACTTAAACTGGGGATGTTGAGGACCAAGATGTTTGCCAGAGGTGGATCGACATTAATAGAGAGGATTTTGTTCTGGATAACAACAGGTTGTAGACCTAATTACTAATATTGGTTAGTTAGTAGGTTAGTTGCTAATATTAGCACACATATATAACACAGTGAAATAGCATTACTTTAAATGTGGCCATGTTCAAATACTCCTTTAACCCTCTATTCCTTTGTTCTATCCTGCCTAACCTAATGTCTAAAATGTAAAATAATTTAAATCAAGATGGCCACCCATTTCAGATCCTTCATCAGTAACTGAAGGTCAATATCTAATGTTGTCAGTCCAGCTACCCATATTGTTGTCACTGTTAGTAGACACTCATTCACTCAGTAAAGACTTGCCACTGCAGTAATGGCATCGAGGCAAGATGGCAGTATACACACAAATTGCCGGATTCGTCCTAAGCTTCCAGAACCAAATAAAAAGCAAAGACTTCTTGTGAGACCAAGTTTTTTATAGATATGAGGAGAAGTCAGCATCCATCTCCATTCCTGGATCTGCCTCATCTGGAAAAAGAATTGTTTAATCTGAAGGTAAAGGAAAGGTTACCTTTTTTTTATCCCACAGTTGACATCTTACAGGAACTAGAACTAAAACTAGCATTTGAAGTATGAGAGCATTTAAAAAAACTGGTCTGCATTTGTAGATTTCCTTTGCTTGGATGCATTTAAGCAAAAGGAGTGACTGACCGTTTTCTTCTTCTGTTTGGTTTGCAGTAAGGTACTTGGCTGCACCTTAAACCTCTGCATCCCCCATGGCAGCAACAAACACCAACAGGTGCTAAATGAAACTAATCTTCTGAGCCAATGCTGTTTTAGAGCAGAATATCATTCAGAAGGCAACTGCATGCAAAGTGGAACAGCTTGTTCCCCTGACAGCGAATTGAAAAGTGAAACATTTGCCCCATTGTTTCATTTTTTTCAAACAGAGGAAGCAGTGGAATAAAACATAACAAGGAAACACAGACAACATTAGCTGCCTCCTCATATGAACTCTGGAAAATGTCCAAAGAATCAGATCCAGACAAAAATCAATCAATACCATCAATAATTCATTTATTCTAACTGCAATATCAATGAAATAGTGGGACAATAACAGCGTTACAGTGCATTTGTGAAAAGAACTTTGGTTTCTCTTTTTCCTTTGTTGCCAGCTAGTATAAAGCATCACAGACACTTGTGGTTGCTGGGTCATATCAGTAACTCTAACTGTGGTGAAAACTGTAGTAAAAAGCATCAAATGAATGTCAGTAAACACATTATGTCACAGGATTTTTTGGGTATTGACGTTTTCAGTAACCTCACTGACATTTGGAGCTGCCAAATGTGCAGCAAATGTTAAAATTTGTCAAATCGATCTGTATACAGTTGCATGTTCATATAGATTTAGATTTGTGCTGCAGATTTCCCTTTTCCTGTGTGTGTGTGTGTGTATGCTGCCTTTGTGTACCCTATTCATTTTAAATGATGACTGAAGACATATTGGCCTTGGAGGCCGAGTAGCGCTCGCGCTCCAGGATGTGAGGTCATAGGAAGTATGTGTTATATTTAAGGACCTGTCAGCACGTTTCCTGTTGACACCTCCTGCGGCAATAGTGTCACCACACCTAATGAGTCCTGTGGCCTCCTGGGACATTTTCACAGGGTTTAGTCCAAACAGCGGAAATGACTTGGCTCTCACCCTCCTCTGCTGTACCTCACCATGGCAAACAGGAGGTTGCTGAGACTCAGCAAACCTGTAAAGTGCTGAGGTCAGAAACTGTGAATTTTTTCATGTTCATAATATAGTTTTAGAAAATGTTTTGTCACTTTGTGAATTTTAATGGAGCAGTTTTTCAGTTTCTTGTCGTGAACTGTCAGCTGATTTAACAAGGTTTTTATGGCTTTTTCCCAGCAGTTTCCCAGTTTAAGGACTGTGATCCAGAAACTGTCCTGCTTAGGTAGCTCCCAGTTTTATTAACAAAAGTCTGGAATTCTTCCACTCCACATCACCACTTAGTTTGGGTAGAAAGCCACACCAACAACAACCTCAAGGGTGAGCAATGCGATTTGGTTATTATTTTGTAGTTTATAGTTTATTATTTTCGTCTAGACTGAAATATCTCAACATTAATTTGATATATTGCAATGACATTTTTATACAGACACTGATGGTTCCCACAGGATGAATTCTTCTGACTTAGAGGGGCTGCTGACCTCTCATCTAGCTCCATCTTAAGGTCAAATCTTAAGTTTGGCAATTATTTTGGCTAATGATCAAATACCTGACAAGTTATGTCATGGGCTAGGTTTCCATGCAGCTAAACACTCCCAAAAAACTCCAGAACACAGCCGATGAATGCTTCCGAAAT
>JAQNCA010000016.1:3693156-3721156 GCA_029783725.1 Acanthurus tractus
CTGTGTGGGCTGAGTTGTCTGACATATCTAGGCCCCCTCTGGCGCGCTTGCTTGTTTTGTGTGTGTTCTGTGTGTGTGTGTGTGTGTGTGTGTGTGTGTGTGTGTGTGTGTGTGTGTGTGTAAGCATGCTTTTGTGTGTGATGTCTTGAGGAAAGTTTTTCCAGAGAAGGCAGCAGTCGGAGTGAGACCCTGCTAATTCAGATGAGACCTCAGTCCACCTGACACCTGACAGGAGTGAATGAGTGACATGCTCCTGTTTCCCTTCACTGTCAGTCCATTCAGGCAGGACAGGTGGGGGGGGGGGATTTGTTTCTGTCATTCAAAATAAATATTTGCAGGAGAATTTTGAATTGTCTTTCATTTCTTTTTCTGGATTTTCTCAAGGAGTTGGTGGCTCTATATTAAAATATCCACACTACTTTTTTCTTGTTTTAAAGATCTGCTCTAGCATCAGTAGGATCAATACATACAATAGTATCAGTTTCTCTTCTCCATGTTGTACCTTTTGTATGTAATCAAAGAGTAGAACTGTCTGTGCAATGCTCCTGTGTCCTAAACATATTAGTGTGTCTATTCCTTAAGTTGTGTTTGCACTCGCACGTGCTGAAAACCCTGACTGGTTTCAGACATGGACCATCCTGATATAAAGCATTAAAAGTAAGCAGACTGATTAAAAAACAGTAAACTGTATTCAGACAATCAAAAATGCATTCTCAGCCCACTTGAATTTGTTGTGAAAGGCACAGAATTCCCATGTTTACCTTGTTATCTTGGTTATTTCACCTACAGGTGGTAAATTTCCAAGAAGCCTTGCAGGATTGATTACATCAATCATGCAACTTCTGTGTCTTACTTTTCTCTTCAAGTCACGAGCACTGTGGTTTGTGCAGAAAAAGGAAAGAATCAAAATGTTTGCAGCACAATCTGAACTTTTATTAGCTCTATACGCAGTCCTTTACACATAGACTCAAACAATCAAGACACGACAGGAGTGCTTTTTATTGTGAATTGAAGCTTGAAATGAGCTGCCACTCAAGACTCCAAGTAAGATGGGGAGAGTTGAGAAAAGATTTAAATTTATAAAAATTTCCTCTCAAGTATGGGGCCGACAACTTTGCGACAACTAATTCTCTCATGAAACTAAGGCAAACTTGTTTCCCAATGTACTCTACCATGTTACAAAACAATATGGAGGCATTTTCAATTATCACAGTCGACAGGTCTTCAGTTGTGTCTATTTTATTTAAACAAGCTATTAGGGCTAAAAGTGGCAACGAGGGAAAACAACGTCTAAATTGGAGCCTGGTATTTAAATTACATGCTCAGTGTTAAACACGCCTGCAAGCTTCAGGCTCAAAGAGAGAGCCTGCCAGTTTGAATTCATACGTGAGAAGGAGGCTTTAATGCACCTGTCTCTCACACACCTCTTATATTGATTTCCAGACCTGTTCTCGTCTTGCTTTTGTCTGTTCAATTCTTTCAGTGAGATTTCTTTCAATTTTAACGTCCGTTCAGCTCACAGAATGGAACTCGCTGGGATTACTGTCTGTGAGGACGCAGGAAGCCAAGAATAAATGCAACTAAAATGTAAATTATAGAAAAGTGGAAACCCATTATTTTAAAGTTAATAATGTGATTCATCTTATCTTCCCGATTCAAAATCTACTTAATAGGGGTACGACTGGCAGCGATGCCAATCCAGCTGAATAAATTGATGCATCCCCACATTCTTCTGCCAATAACCGGGACAAAACTGGATTACATACCTGCACAAGACATTTTCACTACATTCTGGATGTAAAAGAAAATTCCTTCCTTCATCTCTCTGTGGGAGGAAGATGCTGGAGGAACCTTTTATGTGAAAACCACACACACACAATGTTCTGTGTGATCATAACGGTTAAAAAAGTTACTCAGCTAATTATTTTTTTAATTTTATTTTTTTTCATCCGAATTTGATTGAGTGATCCATGCAGTTTCTGTTTGACATGGTGCAGCGTGAAGCCTTAATTGTGATGTAAGTTCTGAGACCCGCAAACTGGCATTTGTGATTGACACCAGGCGAACTGGGTGAAGCTAAAAACACTGCTTTTACTGGTTCGTTGAGGCAGCTCAAGCAATTACTGTCTGCATGCACGACACATGTTTAAGTCATCAATCATTTGTCTGTCACACTGTGTTGGCATGGTGTATACATTCAGGTATATTTTCGATCACACTGCCAAAAAACGAACCCACTGTTGCTCAGTTCATTGATTGTCTAAGCAGAGGGGGCTAATAAGGGGGCAAATCATCTTCTCTAATAGCCCAGTATTAGGCAGCTATTACCCTGTTTGAGCCCTTCAGTGACAGTAATGAGGCCACTGGAACAATAAGCAGTCCATAATGTAGCGTGGAGCCCTGGCACATAGAGCAACAGTGGAAAAAAGATGAAGGGGGAAGAAAGAGACAGCTGAGAATTCTGTGTCGAGGCCAGATGCCAACAAACACGCAGACTTTAGGAGGAAATGAAGTCTTTCCCAGAGGATATATCACATAACATCAGCGTACACACACTGCTGCTCAACCGCTGATGGCTCAGTGGGAACGTTATCCATTGCTACCAAAGCCACACAATGCGTAGCAGATTGTAAGCTTTAGCACCTGCATTTCCGTAAGAGGCGTAAGAATGATGGGCCGTCCCGCTCAATAAAAAGACAGTGTAGGAGGACAGCAAGCTTGAGCCTGGACTTAGTCTTTACGGGATTTAGGAAGGAGGCATGGCAAATTGATGATCTATGAATGGATCAACATGTTTTACATATAATGCATCAGGCTGGGTGGATAAAGATGCCTGCATGTCCAGTAAATTTGATCCTAAGTCCTAAGTACAGAAATCCAACAAAACGATCTGTGATGCCTCCGCGTAGGTGTGCCATGAAAATTAAACTAAAGAGGCCAGTGGACAAACAGGACCGTCTGGACATTAGACACAATATTCCGATGGAGTGTCCAGAGTTACAATAGTCCAGGGTATCTGATTCCAGGACAGTCTGCTCCAGTTTGAAAGCGTGGGAAAGGGAAGCTCCTGCCTGAGTCAGGCCAGCCAAAGGGCCAGTGAGCTTTGTTTGCATGTGTGTGTTTTGTGTGTCTGTGTGTGTGTGTGTGTGTGTGTGTGTGTGTGTGTGTGTGTGTGTTTTACAGCTGTAGCATCACAGTCCTTTTGTCAGGCGTATCCAGTGATATCATAAACACAAGGGTTGTGTGTATCAGGCCTGTGTGTGTGTGTGTGTGTGTGTGAGCTCATTATGGAGAGATCTGTACATGAGATCATTGTCATACTGTCAGCACAGACGTTTAAAGCCTTCACACCTACCAACTGAAGTCTCTTGTTGAGAAAAGCTCTCTGATATTTACACACAGCCTCTCTTGTGAAACATCAGTACTTCATCACAAGTCAGACAGTCCTCTGCTATTGAAGTTAAAACAAGACACTTGATAATAATGAACTAATAATAAACAAACAAAATTACTGCAACAAGTGGCAAACCATAAGTGTTGTGAATGCTGTTTTCATCATATTCATTTTGTGAAAAAGCCCTTATTAATTTACCACAAGTTGAGAGACAACTTATATTACTCTAATGACTCAGATGGTAACCAGTTAGCTTATCCTAGCCTAAAGTCTAGAAACAGTCAGCCTGACTCTGTCCAAAGGTAACAAAATCGACCTACAAGCAACTCTTCAGCGACTAATTTAACTGAGGCATAAAATAACCATGAATTGTTTATATTACTTATAATTTTATTCAATAAATAAATGAATACTGTATACTTTGTTAAATTCTTATGTACAAACTCCAATCGATGGCTAGTTAGACGAGGTTTGTTATGACAGCAAACTACACAGTTACCTTTACCAGGCAGGCTGCCATGCTTGCAAAATAACTTATTTGCATGGTGGGCTCTCTGGAATTGACGTCACTGTTAAGAACATAGATTGGCTGGCTTATCAGAGTTAACATGGAGGCATCAGTGACAAATTTGTGCAGAGGTGTTCATGATACTAAGCATTTGTATACTCTGGATTGAATTTTATTCAGGAAATTAGTCAGACACCATCCAACAACAATCTTTCTCATGCATGATCATGTTTTGATTTAGATTTGCTTGGTGAGAAGGGACTTTTCAGTGACAGGTCCATTGTCAATGTGTTTGTCAGGAAAATAAAGAGCAGAGGCGCAGCAAGAGGGTCGGACTAAGTTAAAGCTTTACACATGGCCCCACAGTGAAGTGAAGTTGGGAATCAACACGATTTTATTGGGTACAATGCTTACTCTACAGCAAATTGTGTTTTTTCAGCACATACAAAACACAGGTGACTGGCAGCACTGTAACATACACTCACATGCACACACGCCAAAGACACAGAGCTATAAAAATACACATATTTTTCTCTTCCTCTCTGAGTCAAGATGCTGGATTATTGCCTATATCATGACATGCAAATGTCAGAAATTAGATTAAGACAGAAGACGGCTTTGTTTTGTGTGCGTGTTTGGGTGTGTGTCTGTGTGTGTGTGTGTGTGTGGGTGTGCGTGTGCGTGTGCGTGTGTGTGCTGTGCTGCCAGTCACCTGTGTTGTGTTGGTGCTGATAAGACACGATCAGGCCGCCTTCCTCCTGTCAGTTGGTTAGCTGTTATCACGCCATCCACTCCATCTGTCTCTTATTTTAATTCATCCTTTCTTTTTTCCCCTTTTATCTCTTCATGCATTCTTTTCCTCTATGCCTTTTTTGCCTTTCGTGTTTCTCTATCACTCTTATCTCTCCTCATAAAACAAAAGCAGTTTAATCAAGTTTCCCAGCAGGTGTGACTATCCAAGAAAAGATAAAAAGAGACAAAGCTGACTCATTATTGTGTGTGAGAAACAGCCTTTTTAAGTCGAGTAAAAGTCAATGCCATTGTTGCACGCTATTTCAACTGTAAAAAACTTTCTTCTGTATATTTATAGGAAAATGCTTCAGAATCTATCAACAAATCTGCAAAACATATTCTTTGCTTTTGAAAAAAACTGAAGTTCCAAGACATGGTTCAAAGAGAAGGTTTAAAGCTACTGCAAAAGGAAAAAGTTATGATCTTAATGTGGGAAAAGAAGCAGAAAGCATAAAAAAACACATGCTTTTGTTGCTTTTTTCATCACCCATCGCAGGGTCCAAAACTAGCACCTGCCAATCACCAGATGCAAGTAGAAATCCATGTTGGAAGATAAAATTAAATGAGATCAGCTGCCACGGCACGTTTCCACAAAGGCCTATTTCACCTCAAACTCTGATCACTGCAACACATAAGTCGATTAGTCACGTTTTGTTTTGCATCAACTCTGCACAACGATGGTAGCAGGCAACAAGTTATTCTTAATATCTGTAGATCAGAGCAGATCAACCTAAAAAGAAAATAAGAGCATTATGCAGCCTGAGGATATCCACAGAGAAGTGGTGCTTCACAGATAAGAGCCAGAAGACAGAATGGTTTTCCTTATAACAGCAACAGCAGCACAATGAGCTGTAGTGTTTACTGCAGCTGATTTTCAATTCTGAATGAAATTGCACTCTAATCAGTTTTACAGACATTTGAACAAAAAAAACTTTAGTCTTTGAATTTTTTGGTTTACCAGGCATCAAAGGATAAACGAAAAAAAGACATCTGCATAAATGGTGATATAGAAAAGTTTTCATCTTGCATCAGAAAACTACTCATGTGTTTTTGTTTAATAGTTTGTCTTTTTTTGTACACAGACACAGATTTTCCATTTGGACATTGTGCTTACATAAAATGATGGACAGCTTGTGCACATGTACACAAATCTTGTTAATTACATTTTATGACAATGTCGTGACCTGTCGTCATTCTGGGCTGCACGATTTTGAAGTTGGAACCGCTCACAGATTTACAAAAAAGTTTTAAAGTCATGGTGGGACTTTTTGAGCGTTTCTGATGTCTCTGTGGTCAGAACACAGTGGATGACTGCCACGTTGGCTTCACCAGGAGGCTCAAAAGAGCCAAAACTTTTCCACAAACTGAGCCAATACACAGAAAACGACAGAGTAAATATGTAATGAGATCACTTTTAATCTCTGTAAACAGATATTTTTCTTTACTTAGTCTTATATTCTCAAGCCTTTTTTGATTGGTCCATCATTTATTTGATGATTAATGCATCCCATTGAGACCGAACATCCCTTTATTGGGTTTTGTGGGTTAAGATCTTAGACTAAGTCCAGATTAAAAATCCAAAGTTTGGAAAATACTTTGAATCAAAAGGGAGAAGAAGAGAGGAGCTGAGAGGGGGTCTACATTCAGCTACTTTCTGGCTGAATGCTGGCACTCAAGGATATATTAGCATGACCATCATCGAACACATCAAACAATCTTTTCAAGTTTGATTTCAGCGCATATCTGCTCAGCTTTTGTTATTCTTCTCTGGGCAATTAGCAAACTAGCCTTCACTAAGATAAAAGCCAGACATCAAACCATAGCAGGGGCTTATCTCTCAGAAAAGCACAATTATCCCAGAGTCTTCGTCTCAAAGGAGAGAAAACACAGGAAAAAAACAATACTTCTGCTATTTCATATTTCATATTTACTGTCAGAAATGTCATAAAACAGGTGTCTCATCCAAACCACATAATATTCCCTTCACTGACATTTATTACAGACATATTCAGACTTTATTCTCTGTCTGCAAACTATTGGCACTTTTGGACCGGGCAGGGTTTTTTTTTTTTCCTTACATTGGTTCTTGCACCAGACTTCATTCCTAATCATCGATCGACTACAATATACAAGGGCTTATCAGGTCTGACAAAGGGAAAGCAATTTAGTGAATGTGAGGAAGAGAGAATGGCTCATATCAAAGGTAAAGCAGCGACAATCCTGAGATGACAAATGAAAAACCGCTGAGCGTCGTCAGCTCTGCTTTGACAGTCTTTGATGAAGACAAATTGATTCATAAATCGAACCTGGTTTTCAACAATGTCTTCAGCAGTCAATCTAATAGAAGTATTTTCATTTGCAGCAGAGCTTCAGCATGTCTCAGCTGGAAGAATCATTTTCACCACAGGTGGATATTATTCATCCAAAAAGGAGAAAGGTAACGATTTTCTGTGCCGGGGAAAAAAGTCGTCATGTCATGCATAACGATGTAGACCATGTGCATTTAACCATGATAGATGGATGGATAAATGGATAGATAGATGGATGGATTGAGGGATGGAGGGAGGGATGGGATACTTTGAGCTCTTGAAGGGGAAGATGCCAGAAATAGAAGGAGAACCACTGCCAGATGTTAAGTTCACTCTGTACGGCAATACAATAACAGTCTACCTCTGTCTAAAATCAAGGAGCCATTGTTTAAAAAGGAGCCAAAAATCTCATCTGCAATTTTATATTCTTAACTCTGCTCTTAATTCATTTTTGGTCAGGATGCAGCCATATTGTTGAAACCAAATGGTCAGCAGTCAAAATGAATCAATGCCTCTGGGCTGTGTGGTCACAATGAATGTGAGCGTCCACACCATGACTGCTCCGTTTGACCACACAAACGTGTTTCGTGAGTCCAGTTCTTACAAAGTGATAAAAATTTTACATCCCTCACATAGACATCCAACATTTTATGTCTGTATGATCTTCCTCCGAGTCAAAACAATCATTTAACAGCAAACTTTATGAAGGTTGGAACCTGAAGGAGACTTTCTCTGACGCAAATCTGCTTTCTCTAACTATGTTTCCCTGTAGTCTTTACTGAACCACATGAAAAACCGGTCAGTAATTTTCCCATAAAGCACCTCTCTTTTCCGACTCTGTCCTAAAAACAGCAGCAGACATGACTGGTTCTCTCAATAGGCAACAATTGTAAAGCCATTTAAAGTGCAGTTAAATGAACCAAAGCAACATTTGATGCTCAGTTTTGTAAAAACTGAAACAAAATGCTCAACTCCACGAAGGCAGTGAGCAGTGCTGGATGGTGAGGCGTTACTCATTTTAGTGCCAGCAGCATTAAATTGCTTTCCAAATTTCAATGTTGCGTTACTACTGTTAGTGGAATTCAAACTTGTGCGACCTTTTGTTCTCTACATGGTGGCTTTTTAAAAAAAATTTGATTTAAGCAGAGCTCTACTGAAGGTGTCAGGCTTATGTCATATTGGCAGGTGATAAGAGAATACAACATTAAACACAATGAGAGAACTTTCTGCACCAGAGCATTAAAATACAATACAATGACCTAGGTGTTTGGAGAGGCTGCTAACAGTTAAGCGAACAGTTCAATTCGACCAGCGGATCATGTGGCTCTCATTAATTACAGGCTAAATGTGTTGCTGATTTAGCTCAGTGGTTTCCAAAGACCCATAGCCCATAATTTAATCAGCCAATGTAATCATAGCTTATAGAACAATGACTCCCTAATGAAGGAATGACCTTCCCAGCTCAATCATTACCTCATAGGCAGCCAGTCCCTTTGTGCAATTGGGAACTGAAAAACACATCTCTTTAAGAAAAGCTTCACAACTCACTGCCTATTACTTTCTTATTATCCCAACATCGTACCTCTGCCTCCGTCTCATGACTCATCTTTGAGATATTTAACATTTCTACTTGTCTAGTTGCCCAGTTCCCTTCAAACACAACCTGAAAATATTCTTTCACATGTATAATACATGAATCTAGTCTATTGATTGGACAAGGACTTGCTACCATCTGTTGTTAGAAAGCACTGCATAAAATATGCAAAAGGTAAAGAAGTGAAGAAGTTGTGTTTCTATCCTTTAGCTGTAATCAGCAGTGTGATCTTGCAACAGACTGCAATACGTTCAATTTATTATTATTTTCTCAGGATCCACACACCTGCTCCCATCTGAACAACTCCTGAAAAGAAGAGATTTGAGAGATTTTCAGCACATAGGGTCCAGCCTGCTTTAGAGCAAAACAGCACAAACCAAAACAAAAAATTGACAAAACAAAAAATCTTTGAGTATGATTTTTTAAAAGCGGTTTCAGTGTTTTTTGTAACTTCAGACTGAGTTCACACACAGCTTTGAACGGTTCATGCACCCATGGGACCATTTTGCCTCAGAAGACCCCACTCTTTCTCCCATGATCAAACTGAACCATGAACCCCTTGAGCTGTCATAAGGTGCCAGCATCTGAGGAGAAGGCACACACAAACTTATATCCCTTATATCCTTTAACTGTCTTTTATATCCTGGTCATTTTTCCACTGTTTACTGTGAGAAATACCATCATCAGCAGATATTTTACCCAGGATTCACACATTACAGTTTGGTAGCAGATCAAATACTGTATATTGCTTTAATTACAAAACTATGATTACATTTTCTGATGTTATTTGAAGGTTGTTGACTCAATCAATAATTGATTAATCCAAAAATCATCAGACTTATAAATCGGTGATGGAGAAAAAAGAGAAGATAGCAAGACAGAGGACAGGTTGATTTTTTTTACAGCTGTTATTTGTCAAAAACTGTTGCTGCTTTTCAGGGATCAACAGTTTTTTAATTTAAAGTGATGGAATTTCCTGTGATGCTTTTCCTCTCTTGCCAGTCCTCCTATACTCCCTTCTTTCTAACTTTCTACCTGTCTCTCCTCTCTTGGATCTCTTTCCATTTTTTATCCACATCCTCCTCTGTCTGCTCTCATCTTGGATAGCATTTTCCAAATATGCTTAATTTGACCGACTCTGACATGAAGGAGGAGCTCGTCAGCGATGGAACAGGGATGTTGGGGAGCAGAGAGAGGGAATTATAAATGGATGCATAGAGACTGAATAATTACAAGAAACAGAGGCAGATGGGACTGCTTATGGGCAATCAGACAACTCTCCTGATATTCGTTTTCAATTCATCTTGAAAATGCAGTTCATGGATTCAGGCTGCTGTGATATATTCATGCATGTGTGTTCATACCTACATATGCATCAGTATGTGCACTTCAACATCCACGTCTAATGACTGTCCAGGCATGAGCAGGCAGGCAGGCAGGCAGGCAGGCAGACTCTCCCTGTTTGTTTTGCCTCCTGCATCCCTACAGCTAAATCTGATAGACACACAGACAGAACTGACTGCTCGCTTGATGTATTCAAATGGCTTTGGTGAATAGGATGAATAATAGATAGTGATTGTATGTGTTTTTTGTGTCTTCGGCGTGATAGAGAGCAGTGGCGGGGAATGGGGCTGTCTAAAGCAATAACATCAAAGCTCGTTTTTTTTTCTTTTTTTTGACTGCGCAGTAGTTGTGCAAACAGACAGCGGAGGAGTTGTTGCTGTCTGTCAACCTGCCTGCCTGTCTATCTGACTAACTTACCTGCTGTGACTGTGCTTGTCTTCTCACTTCTTCTGCCGATAAAAGCATTTTTGAGTAAGCAAACTGGTAAAACAGTGACAGCAGTGGGCTTTGAAGTGATGTCTAAAGCATAATAGACAGGAATAAAGCTTTTTAATTAAAGCTAATAAGAAGCTGATAAGCCCTCCGTAGCTATTGGATAGGTTTGAAGACTTACACACTGTATTTTTAAGTTGTGTCTCGACAGAGTGATATTCGCTCGTACACTCAAAAAGAGGGGGTTCACAAGCATGGTGACGTAGTTATTTCTTGCAGGGTGTGGTCGTAGCCACCGAAGATCATGATGAGTTATTATACATTGTTTTATTTTAAAGGATCATAAACTGAAAAAGTTGGCAATCAGTACACAGCTAAATAGCATTTTGAGAGCAAGTATTTTTAGAAAAAAGTGGCAGCAAATCTTTTAAACACAATGTACAAAAGCGTGTGATTACAATATAGGACTTTGTAGCAAATATGAAAGTATCTAAAGTGAGCCGAAATAACTTGATCAAGATACAACCTCCAACGCATATCAGGAAGTTGAATAGAAGATCCTCCAGAGTTTAAATTCTGTCTGAACCCTTGTTGCAGTGTAGTTCCTGTCAGCTAGTGCAGGGTTTCCGCAGTTGGCAGGACGTTAGTGTTTTACTAAAGGACACTTCAATCAGTAGCTTTTCAGGGAAGCCATCCAGATTACACCTACCCAAGGGACTAGCAAGCTGTGAACTTCATGCAGACGATGCAAAAGGAAGAAACAAAACACAAAAGAGAAAAACTGTGTTCACGGTCTCCGTAAACACCCCACAGCGGAGACATTGAAGATATGTACAGTAATCTAAACAGGAAATGCATGGCACACCCCATGGTCTGCCGTGAAACAGCTTTTTGTCCAGCACAGAAAAAATTCTCCCAAGAATTATTATAAAAACAACACTTTGTTCCCAGTGGGAGGTTTTCTGAGGTCAGATATCTGAAATAAATGTAATCATGCTGCAGCATCCAGCTTGTACTTTCAACTTTGTTGGGAAAAGTCACAAGGAACTTGCTGTTACTGTGATTTTGTTTGTGAATGCGCATATGTGCGTGTGTGTGTGTGTGTGTGTGTGTTTGCTCCACCAGATAGAGCAGTGATGATGATAGGGTAATTAGGTTGCCGATGTGGCTGCCTGCTCACAGAATAGGTCAGAGACATCAATCAAAGGATCCACCTCAATGCAGGCCTGCTGGGAGACTGTTGACACTGTGTGTTTATGTGTGTGAGTCTGAGAAGTAGGGAGATGTTATTGTGTATGCTTTTGCATTTGCTCAGAGCGGGTGTGGGCTCACACTCCAAATGATTACAGAAACCCGTGTTTGTGGATCCATAAGGGCCACATCAAACATAGTAACATGTTTTCCATTTCTGCCTCTTTATATCTTCCTTTTTGCATCTTACTGCGAATGCAAGCTAAAATATTAGCATTACATCATTCTTTAGCACTTAGCACATGTCTGTTAGTCTTTTTAATTGACCACCTAACACAAGAGCTTCCGCACAAGCATGGTGTGTTTGTATGTTTGCTTCATTTCGCATTTATTGAACTTTTGTTGCAAAGTTCTGCTAATAAGACTTTTAAATATTTATGCCATTGGTGCTTTATGTCTCTGTGTTTTCCTTTTGAAAATAGCAAACATCCTTTTTGTCATATTATGCAAGCGTTAAAAATAAATGCACTTGTTAAATCTCTGGAGACGCCTTCACATTGTACACGAGTTGAAATTCTCACATGTTGACATGACTTGCATTCAGCCACTGGCATGACTCATGTTGTTGAGCGAGGGCCTGATGAAGAGTTACAGTGCTGTCAACACTGCCAACGCTAAAGGACGGAGATGTCAGAGTCTTATACATTTATCACACCAAAGACCAAAACAGATCGTAGCTGCAAGCAGCAATCTCACAGGACAAGCAGAGCAATGTCCAACAGGATG
Organism: Acanthurus tractus; assembly: GCA_029783725.1. Classification (NCBI taxonomy): domain Eukaryota; kingdom Metazoa; phylum Chordata; class Actinopteri; order Acanthuriformes; family Acanthuridae; genus Acanthurus; species Acanthurus tractus. The sequence goes on from JAQNCA010000016.1 coordinate 3,705,507, forward strand.
CACAGCAACGCACACCACATCTTACATCACATCTTAAACATCTTAAGTTTGTCATAACCTTGATCTTTTCCAAACATTAAGCATTCCCTAGGTGCTGTATGCAAACATTGTACCATTAAAAACCGCCTTTTGACACAACACTGTTGTCTGTTTGACTGCAGACTTAAAGTTGCAACTTGTGGCAAGTGTGATTTTAATTGGCTGAAACTGACCAGACTGCTGTTTGTTTTCCGGTCTCACCTTCAACCAAGGAAGTCGGGGTAACGTTTGCCACTAGAATGAGCAATTAAACAGTTACTGACCAAGAGGTGACCTTGAATCTGCTCAGACCAGGCCTCTCAGGAAATTAGTAGAAGCCTTCAGGAACACTGTATTCTCTGAGCAAATTTCAACTTGATTAAATTTATATGAAGCTCACCTTTTTTCTTGTTCCTTATTTAGTGGTTTAGTCACTTTTTTTTAAACTACCATTTTCCTAGTTTGGCAATTATTTTTTTAAACAATTAATCATGCTTTTCCTATTAGACTGTAAGATGTGCCTAGTTGACTAAAAGTAAAAATAAATGCCTGAAATGGTCCCCAGAGTCCAAATTGATGTCCTCAACAAGTGTTTTTCTGTCTGACAAACATTAGAAAATGTAAGGGTATTTAGAGTTTACACCCATATGCATTTATAGTACCAAATTTAGGATTCACTGAGCATTTTTTCCTCATTTTAAAAGTCAGATGGTGAGATCTGTCCTCCACCCTGCAGCTCACCCACCTGCCAAGCCGAGCATGGCTCTTCGATGATAAATCTCCAACACTGAGGACCTCTGTCCTCTCCGACCGAGTCATGCATGACTTTTACTGAGCTCTGCCTCATAGCTCCCAACTTATTTCAAAGGTTCAATTCTAGACGAGCTCAAAGAGCCTGCCTGCCAAATCAATGCTTATACATCTAGTCACACTGAGCCCAACGGGGAACGAGCAGCCTATAGTATCTGCATTTGATTTTTCTCTCTCATGGCGTGTTCCTTTTGAAGCCATAATGTAATAATTAGTTTATGGTTATTGCACCTCGTAAGAGACAGGATGAGCTCACTTTGTCAGTCATACTGGAGCCAAAGCCAGCAGCATAATGATGAGCTGTGCTGTTTGAATCCGTTCAGACTATATTCATGGGACGACGCATTGGGTTTCCCTTTCTTCTGAACTCTCAGAGGGACCACATGTGCTTTTTTTTTTTTTCCAGCAACCAAAATGGAAATGAGAAGTGCACCATGAATATAATTTCACTCTCTGCATAGTGATCGAACAGTTGGAAATTACAACTTAACAGGTAACGTGTGCATCACGGTGTACAGGTCTGCCGTACATACATTACAGACAAGCAAAAAGCAAATTGAAAAAAAAGATTTCATATCGAGACAAACAACATATTCAGTTATCAAACCACACAACATGAATTTCTCCCATGCTTCCTGCTCTCCCTGCATGAGGAGTCATACTAAGTAGATCTCTGCAAACCACTGACCTTGATTAACTGACCTTGTTCCCTTCCAGATTTTTAGCTGCTGCTATCTTTAGTCTTGACCCCTAAACTGAAGATAATTAAATGTATTTCCCTTTCTGACTGTTACAGGCATCATAATTCTCAAGATGCCTTAGATTTGTTGCCTTTTAAGTAGGTTTGATCTTGTGATGCAGTGGCTGTAGGCACAAACAAAGCATGCTGTAACTCTGTCTTGATAATTAGCAGAGTGAGACCTCCTACAATCATCTGGGGACTTATTAATATGTGACTGATATTTCAATCCTACTGTAGGCAAAAGAAAAAAAAACCTTTTCAAAAACTGAATGATTGATTGATGAAAATGGAATCAAATGCTTAATTTGTCACAGCAAAGTGCTCAAATAAAACTTAGACTTAGTGTCTTTGTGTCAAGATGAGGCCCGCATTCAGACAAACAGTAGGCATTTAAAAAACAAATGAAAGGTGTTTTGGTGTTTGATAATTCCTCAAACTCTGAGATCTGTTTATTTAAACGTTATTTTGTATTTTTGTAAACTGCCATAATACACTGAAGTTAGAATAGCTCTGGTATGATGTTTATTGCTAATTTTAATCATGATATGTCATGTAGCAATAAAAAACACTGTTTAGGCATTTAAAACTATCAAAAACTTGGTTATATCAGAGTTTGTTTGTTTTTGAACAGGCCCTGCTCAAGGGTCCAACAGTTCAGTATGATCCCAGAAATAATTTTGATAGCCAGGTTTTATATTTCACATACCTAAGGACCAACACCCATCAGTTTTTGGGGAGGTGATACAGTGAAAGGGGGGGGAGATTATCAGAGCAGAAGCCAGGTATAGCTACATACCGGTATTACTGAATAAACCCTAAAATAACAAAACTGTGTTTCTTAAAACCTCAAGGTCAGACCACGAGAAGTGCAAGGTCCTCGTCTTGCTTTGACAGTAAACAAATATCTTTAATTAATTTGGGCTTCAACGGCTATTTTTATACAACACTTGGTGACAGTAATCATAAATTTTCTGGTGATAATAATAATTGCCCATTCTAATCCTTCCATACATTTGTAATTAACTGGTGCAAAAGTTTATCATCGTGAGTACAGGGATGACTTCAATTATTCTCATGGGGGTAAAAAACATTTTCTGCAGTGTCAACAATTTTGTAGCTTCTTCGTGCACGCACACAAACACACAGACACACACACACAGAAAGGAGCTGAGCAGTCAGAAAAGGGAAAATTGTGTGAGCTGGATGGCAGATTAATTTGTAGGGTGCAGTGTGCGTGTGGGTTCGTGCGTGTGTGTGTGTGTGGGTGTGTGTGTGGGTAAGGGAGAGTGATCGAGAGACAGACGGACTGACAGTGTCCTTTGCTGGAGGGGGGTCAGCTCCAGCATGTGCTGCAGCAGAGTGCTGCTGAGTGCAGAGCTGTACAGCTTGTGTTGACGCTGTACTCCAGAGAGTTTGTCACCAAGAAAAACCATGGGAGTAAAGAGACAGACACACAACAAGAGAGACAGAACAGATGATCTAAACTTCTGCACCGACAGATGCTGACACAATCCATCCACATTCCTTGTTGGCATTTCTCTGTATTTTGCACTCCCTTTCTTCTGCAGTTTGTTTCAGCTTTCTGTTTCAATCATCCTCTGTTGTTCCCACTTAAAAGCTTTTTTCTTTCTTTTCCATTTCTATCTCTCTTTCTTTCATTCATATTTCTAACCAAATCATCATTTATACAGAGTCTTTTACTTTGAATTTCATTGCTAGAATAGCTTTAAAATATAACATCGGTGAAGGATGTGCTATAACTATTGGTATAAGGGGCACATGTGTGGATCATGTCTGATTTTAGTATGTAGGCTTATAGGAGTGTGTGTGCCTCCACTAACCTGTTAGGTGGTAAAAATTAGTTAAAATGAATGGCTGTGTATTTGTAGTATTGTACAGAACACAAGTGTTTAGACATGGCACAGCTATACTGGGCTCTCACAAACCATAAGCACCATCTGCCCCTTTACACACCGTCTCCCTGAAGGAAGACTGCACTGCAATCTGTGCGATCTTAGTTTTCTCACTGTCAGTAAAGTGCTTACTAACTCTCACACATACAGCTCACACTTCTATAGGATGATTAAGTAATGTTAGCACAATACGCGAGAGTCGCTGTGTGTGCTGTGACTGCTCTGTCTCTGTTGCTTAAGAAATACACCGCTTGGTAGTAAATCAAAATAAAACTATTGAAGACAGGGCTAATGTTATAGGCTCACTGTGCCCTCTGAACATGATGTTTATGACGATAAGAGTTACGTTACCATGACATTGGTATGACTTTTCTACTCTGGCACAAACTAAGACCCTGCTCTCTTCAAATCTGATTAAATACATGTTAATTGAAGATCAAATTAAACTGAAGACAAGGTCGACTGGGTTGTCATAAAAGCTGGAGCAGAGCTAAACGTGCTTATGCCAGAATCATCAGAACTGTTGCAACATGTCTCAGCAGACTATTTGGACTGAAAAAAGCTTTGCTGCATAACTGAGAATAATCTGACTCTCTTGAGTTGTAGCTTTGTGTTGGTGGCCTTTTACTGTCGGAAAAGGTTACAGTCCTCAGTCATCAATCTGTCATCGTTATTAATCACATGATGCTGGTGCCACCTCCACACATCCTGCTCCTCCAGCGTCATCACATCAGAGGCTCTCACAACTAAAGCTCTCGACATCGGGGTGCTGGATCAGATTAGTTTCAGGTCCAACAATGGCCAAATCTCGTCGTGTAGCTTTCAGGGTGTCAGTATCAGAAAGACACCAGCTGTTAGTGACCTGACAAGAGAGCTCCTCGCCTTTACCTCACAAATAACAGTAATCGCTGTTCTCATGCAGCCCTGGACTGGCCCATCCGACTATATCTTACAAGCCACCAAATACCTTCCTTCTCCTACTATCTCCAGTGGAAGAGGCAGAAAATTGCCACTAAAGCAGAGTTAGTCAGTGACATATAACATTGGGATGGAGCAGCATTGATAAGAGCTATCTGGCTGAAAGTTAAGGAGCAAAGAGCCCCACTGACGATACACTGGGTGAAGGAGGCCTCCCCGCCTCATCAGCGGGATCTGGAGACTTTAGTTTGCTCTGTGATGGCCTCAACTGCCCTGTTGTTTCTGTTTTTCTTGCTTTTGCTGTATTTTTCTTCAGAAAAAAGAAACTTGAATGGTACAAAGGTCAGTCCCGAGGAAAAAGACAAGCGGGATCAGTTTCAATTTCAGCAGCAGTGGGGGGGGCAGAGGATGCTGTAGCCTGGCTGGGTCTTTGGGGGATTGTGGGGCAATGAGATTCCTACTAAAGCCATTTAGAGCTTTATCAGCGCTAGCCAATCACTGTACTCACTGTGGAGCGCTGAGGACCATCCATCACAGCAAAGAGAGCAGGGCCCGGGACGTCTCTGTCACTAGATAATGCATTGAGAAGAGAAAAGGGGGGCAAAACGTCCCAAGAGGAGAGCGAATGTCCTCCTCTGTCCTTAAAGGACCCATCTTGTTTCAGTCCAGTCTCGGCTTTTTGTGTGGGCGTGCCTCGTATGATGCAGCCAACTCAGAGATGAAGTGAAAAACAGTCCATAACAAACACCAAAAATACAGAAAATGCCCAGAAACTTCAAATCCTTCCCACACTCTTAACAAGCATGTTTTTTTTTTTGTTCTACAAACCACAGCCAAACTCCAGTAACACCAGCAAGGCCTGAGCACTGAGAGCCAGAGGGCTCAATGTCCACCATCATCACCCAGCCTGAAGTAAAACCCAACACCCAGTCACTGGAACACTGGGTTTGATTAATGCCATGACTTCTCCAAATGCTAACAAGTGAGCGAAATAAAAAGCCAGAGGATGAGAACATCCCACACAAAAAGAAATAAATGAGAAAAGAATGGGTGTTTAGAAAAAACACTTTTCTCATGGGGGTTTTCCCCGGCAGCTACAGCAGCAGCAGCTGTTTTTAAGCCGAAAGAAAAGAAAGAAAGAGCTGGCAGTGGGATATGAGGTTATGTGCCACCTCTGCCAGAAAGAATTGAGTTTTAGCAGAAACAAATCCACCAAAAATATTAGAATGATAATATTTCAACTGAAATGAGGCTCTGCAGCGGTCAATGAGACGTTGAAGAAAACACAGGGACAAAAGAAGGGAATGACTTTTTGTTAAAATCCAATATAAGGTAGGTCAGGTCTTTATATTATCTAACAGCCAGAGTATATTTTTGTTTTATTAGCAATAACATTTGTCTCATACAGTACAAGGAAATAATAAAAAGCAGGCCATCTTTAATAAAAGAGTCCATCAGATAGCTGTTGCTCTTTTTTTGACCACAAATTTTAATTCTCAGCACTCGGTCCTGTGACTCTGATCCAGAAAGTTAGAGATAACATTCACTAATGAAATCAGATCAGTCCCCTTATCTGAAAACAAACATTAGTATCATTACATATGACCAAGCAGCAGATAAAAGTACTTTTAATAAGAAACAAAAGTATGACAAAATCATCGGTTTGAAGGTAGTGATTCATCAGATTAAATGAGTCAGTGCTTTTTTTAATAAATCATCTTTCTTTAATGAATTTAACTCAACAGTTTTGTCATTAAACACAGTGAATATATCTGTATGTACGTGATTAAAGCTCTGACATGGCCACCCCTCTCTCTCTCTCTCTGTGAGCTCCACCCTGAACCCTCACTCAGTGTCCCGCCCACAGCGTTATCTGATTGGTTACATTTCACAAACAGTCTATCAACACCGACAGCTTACTGTGCCTCAGTACTGTGCAACACTGGAGCTGATCTGGAGCTCTGATGTGTAGCTATGGAAGTAGATAAGTCTAACACTGCGGTATATATCACAATCCTCTAAGCTAAAAAAAAAAGAGAATGTGGGATTTTGGTTTGACAAAGCGGTTGTCAATAATATGCATAAAGCTTTGAAAATAGAAGCTATTGGTTATAGCCCTATTAGTTTGTGAAGTCAAATTTGTACTTAATTACAGAAATTAATCAGGAGTATATTCTCATAATATCTATGAGAGAGAATGTTGAAAACTCTGTAAATCTTTTCGTGATTTCTTTTTTGTGCCCTATTTTGTGCAAATCTGGAATCATTTTTGTGTTATTAGCCTCACTTTTTTCCCTTGTCATTTTGAGAGATCTGGACATGTTGGCCAGCTGCAAGAGCTTAGGTCCAAGTTGGACAATGAAAGCTGAATGTTGCCTAAGTTCAACTTTGAATATTCTTACAATATATAAATCAAAAAATCATATTGTGTTTTGATTTGGACCAAGCCATGGAAATGGCCTTTTCAAATTTCCCATGCAAGACCAGCAGGTGCCCAGAACAGAGCGTCATTGAGTGTTGTGTTGTTTTTTAAAATTAGGAAAAATAAACGGTTTAATTTTTGATTAACCACAGATCCAAGGAGATGCCCATAAATTAAGATGATTTTAAGTGTCACTGCTTTTTGTAAAAAGAAATATTGTAAGAAAAAAGAAAAAAATTGGACCTAAGCAAACGCTCATCAAAAACATTGAGCTCATATCCGTGTGAAGAAACCTTTAAGCATCTGAATCAGTCAGTGTTGTTGAATGGGTCAACAAAACGTCACACTTTGACAATAGGTGCCACTGCAGTCAACACTGGTGTCTTGCCTAACCAAAAACAATAATCCTTTCCAGCACCTACCCACTTTGTCTTTGTGTCTAAGATGAACCAAACATTTTGGATGGAGCTCACAGATTATGTCATCCAACAGGGGGTCAGATTAGAAAATGATTATTTATTTAAAAAAACACATTTATTGACAAATGTATCATCTGAGACACAGTATGCTGCAAATAAATAAAATTGCATTTCAGTAGCCAATCACTGTGACCTATTCTGACCCTAACATCTGTCTGTCTATCACAGGCCATTTGTTTCCATTGCTGGCTTGTGTGTCTGGTTGTCATTTTGAGTGAAAACAGTCAACTGTGATTTTTGTGTTTCCAGCTATGTTTCTTTTTATACGTAAAAACTCTGCTCTGCTGATTGATGAACTTGTCCCTTATTGGCCAAAGACTTTCCCTGACTTTAAAAAAAATATATATATTTTCTTTTTACAGCACTCACATTCTTTCTACATCTGCTTTGTACTCTGTGTATTGCTCTCTGTGTCTCTGTATTGCAGTGGAGGCTTTTGGAGAAAAGCTTAGACACACTCATCAGACTGTAGATTTAGTTGACCACACTATCACATTTAGATTCAGATTTCACCAACTTTAGTTCCTATTTTCATTTGTCCAGAATTTTTTATTTCTCTCTTTCGTTAGGTGACTAAGCTGAGCTGGACTCTGTAATTTTCTGTGCCCCAGGCAACTCTCCGTCTCTCTCGTCTTTCACCACCAGACTGGAGGCACTCCATAAGCAATTGTAGAGTGAGGAGTTCATGCACTCGTAATGAATCACGCCGCCACCTCCCTTTGGCCTTTTTTTTTTTAATTCTCTGCTCTGAAATGACTGCCTAGCCAAGCAAACTAGAATGAAACACAGTGTTTCGTGCCTGACAGTAAGTCGTGTAGGATTTTCATGCACCTGACTAGTCGTGAAAGAGGCTCTACCTTGGTTGACCCTCAGAGCGGGATGGAAAGGAAAAGTCATTTAGCAATGTGGTGCTCCACAGGATGACTCACTCCTCGTCTGCCAGAGTCAAATGAAAGTGGGAACTTCCCTCCTTTCCTCCTTCAGTGACTCCTGTCTCTCCACTTCTTTCTCAGTGTTGACGTTTCCATGCATGATGGGCGCTCGGGTGATATTTATGTCCTGCTTCTTTTCCTCCTCCTAGCACACTGTCAGACATATTTAAATAAAAAAATAGAGAGATTGGTGTAAAATGAGGTGAGAGTGAAAATGATGCAGGGAAAGTAATCTGCAGGGATATTGTATTTCCAGTCCTGTATGGCTGCAAGAGGTTTTTATCGCTGGAAGGGCCTCACTGCTACAAGTTGCTTCCAAGCACCTGTCTCATATTGGAGAGTGACGCGCTGCCTCACAGTGTTGTTTGCTCCATCATTCCTGTGGCAGGCAGAGTGCTGGCAGAGACTTAACAGATATCTGCTCCATCTCCTGGGTTGGCACACGACACACATCTTCTCCTATGATTACACTGCCGCACTGAAGCCATTTTTTTTTCCTAATGCACATAAACCTAGCAAAAACAGATGTAAAGACAGATTTAAAGTGACTAAAATCATAATCTGCTTATCAGTGCAGATGTATACCGAGCTTTAAAACACATGCTGCTGTCCCTTGGTGTGATTAATTTACCAAGCAGCCCGCATTAACAGGGCTGATGCTGTGCAGAGAGAGGAGCTGCCCATGAGACGGGAGATTAGTTCCTTCCGAGTTCTGGCATCACTTCTTTGGATGTTAACAGTCTATAAAACACTTATTAAAAAGGCTTTAGCACTTGTCTTGAAGGAGTATTGGATTAAATATTAATAAATAAATATAAACATACAAACCACATGCATATTAATCGGACAAATTTATCTTTTTTTTTTTTAATTCTTGAACAACAACATAATAATGGATCCATAAGCACTTAAACCTGAACTGTTTCAGCCTGTTTTATCAGGGATTGATTTAAGAGTAAAGTGTTTTTTCCACTCTGTTTCCCTCTGGCAGGCATCAGATTACCTTCCTCTTCTCTGGGAAAGCAGCAGCTTCTCTTTAAGGAAGTCAGACATGGCGAGAAACACAAGTTGCCAGACAACCAAACCAGTTTCAAGAAAAGGACGGCAAACAGTAATATGATGAGCCATTGTGTTTTCCAACAGCTGGTTTAATACTCATATAAAGTCGTTAAACATAAAATACACCTTTTGCTGTCAGCACAATGGAAATATACGATGTAGTTTGATGGCATTATGAGGTAGCAGATGAAAAACAGCAGTGGTGGCAAATGGAGATGACCTATATTGTAAGTTTAATATGAATAAGTTGTTGTCTTGTTTACATCTTGTCTGATTGCTTGACCGCTCGTGTTTCTTACCCTATCGTACTTTAACTTGAGCGATATTGCTTGTTCACAGACCTCCCCAATTACGTTTAACAATCTAAAACAACCCATAGACCTGCAAATGGAGGACACAAGTTTTATTAGACAAGAATTAACTCTAAATCTATTACAAACCCCGGTGGACTTCAGCCCCTCACTCTTTGTGCAGTGCAGCAACCAGGTTACGCGGGCACATCAATGAGCTTTTTGCTTTTAGACCATGAGTCACTATGTCTGATGCCTCAGGACTTGCCTCGTATTGATCACTGCTTCTGGTTCAGTGAACTAACACAAACACAAAGCCAGAGCAGGCTGGCTATCACATTTCCATATCCACTCCAACATGATGGTGCCTATTGATTGTGCTCATCCAAGTGGCTGCTAATAAATACCTTGTTGCTTCGGCTGCTGCAGTTTTTTTTCCCTGAGCTTGCATCTCTCAAATATGGATCCCCAGTGCTGCGTAAATCCCCCATTTGCCCTAAGTAGAACCACCTGTCATTACTTTCTAATAAAGATTAAATATACAGTATAATACATAAAGATTTAAGATCTGGGATAATGGTGTCGTGGCAAATAGATGGATAATTATAATGGATGGCTTTAAGAAGCGCAGAGCCATCAGCTAGTACAGGGAGAGAATCAGGAAATGAATAGCTGCAGTAAGTGTGTGTGTTTGTGTGTATGTGTGTGTGTGTGTGTGTGCTGCGTGCATCCCTGTCTTTTCAGCAGTATTTGCAGTGTACAGCACAGGGACAGCAGGCTGCCTGGCAGACTTCCATTTGTTTAATTATGTTTTCTCTTATTCCCACCTGACAGGTCTTCACTCACTCACAGTGTTGTGACGGTTTGTAGCAGAAGCAGTCAGACAGCAGAGTGAATGACATTTTACGGAGCTGCTCACCTCTCTGCCTTTCTGTTTGTCTCTGTGCAGCTCCTTTGCTGAGGCAGCGATGTCGATTAGGTTACTTAGTGTAGGTCACCTCTGACAAAATGTTCCCCATGCTGCTTTATTTGTTTATTGGAGCTCAGCAGAACAAAAAAAGTAGTTGACATTCAGCGACAGTAATGTCATTTTGATATCTTTGATTTGTTCGCTATGAGGCATGCAGCTGAAAAGTCTCAGCAACTATTTGATGTGCTACAATAAAACAGATATTTGTGGTTCCCAAAGGATGAAACCAACTGACTTTGCTGATCCCCTGACTTTTTCCGTAGCAACATCACACATCTCTGAGCTTTTGTCTTGCTTCAAGTCCTTGATAACTGTAAACTGCAATGATTGGTGTATTCTTACAGGGTTGACAGCACAGGACATAAATCAGGTTGCTCTTTCTTGAGGTGGAAAATGGTAAACATCAGAAACAATGAACATAGACAAGGCAGTGACTATAGCAACAAAGGGAGGGAAGGGAAACATTCGCTTCTCCCTTTGTATCTACTTCTGAAATAATGCTGGAGTGCTGGAAAAAGGAAATGGGACTGGAAAAAGGAGAAGAGGCTGAGGGAGAGAAGGATGGCTGATTCATAACGAAACATAATGGGATGAAAGAAGAAAGAAAAACAGTGCAAAAGTGCAGAGCAAGCTGCCTCTTTGCTGGAGTCCCGTCTTCCTTCAGAAAACAAGCAGCAAAATCCGCTGAGCTCACGCATCAAGGGCTCCTGTCCTCCTGGCCATTACCCATAAGCACCAGGGCTGGACACCCAGCCCATCCTGTCTCAGCTAGTCGCATCGTCTGACACAGTCGGGGTGGAGGGGCAGGTGCTGCGTCCCAGCAGGATGACAGAGGGGGGAGGGACAATGTATGCAATTCCTGTCTGGCACACAGTCAGGCTCTCACGGGAACAAGGCACAGGAAATGTGTGTGCGCGCGTGTGTGTGCATGTGTGCAGCTCTCTATCCTACCTGATAACTATATGATTAAAAATAGCCCCATAAAGGAAAACTGTCTCTATTTCAACAACGTAATATTAACCAACAGGTCTCTGTAATCAAGATTGACGACTACGTCTCTGAAGTCCCTCGTGTCAGCTTTATGCAGCACACGGCGGATTGTTTCACTGCAGTCTGTATGGTGATCAGTGTTAAAACTGTTAATGTACATAAACAAGACTTGTTTTGATCATTTATTGGCAAGACTTCTATTTTTGCACTCATGCCCAAAGCAAAATGTTCATTTCCTTTGCTTGTTTCCATAGGAATCACAGGTCAGAGGTTACAAACCAAACACAGGGGATGGTGGCAGGTCAGCAATAAAGGACGCTTCAACACATGGAACTTACTTTGGATCCTTTGGGTGTTCGGACTGTCTCCATAAACCCCCCAAAAAATCATACAATGAAATAAAATGAACTCCTTTCTAAGTGCTTTGGCTGTCTACAATAAAATGAATCTACTGACTGTATTTGTTATGTAAAGCTACAACCAAACTGTGCTCCACGCTGTGTAAATGCTGAAGTTGTTATCATCTTGACTGATTATATCACCTTGTTGTGTAAGTTGATGATGCTGTTATGTTACATTTCCTTCAGGCTTAAGACTCTTGAATTATTCCAAAGCAACACCTTTATTTCTCTCTGTTGTGCTGAGGATACTTCCTCCTAAGAAAGTTACAAAGAATCTATTTTTACACTCCGGTAGTGTGTTGCATTAATGAAGAGGTACACATGTTAATGGATGCTACCTGGGCCTTTCACATGAATTTCTCTGAGATTAAAATGATTTTGCTGTTTTGTTTGAAAGCCCCAAATACACATGGTATTTGGTATTTAAAATTTTACAATTAAGTTTTCCAGACACAAATCATTATGTGATGTCAAACACTTTGATATGGCGTCCACTCTTTTGCACTCAACAAACGGCTGCAATCAAAGCTGCTCATTGTCATTCTCATTGATTCCACCTGGAAAAGTGCTACATTTTCCATTTTTTTATTATAAAAACGTGTAGGAAGATTTTTTTTTTTTTTTTTTTTTACAGCCAAGAGATGTAAGTCAACAAACCTAGTGTGTGTTCAGCTATTTCACTCGGCCATTTCTCCTCCATAAAGCTGCTCTCTTTTACTAACACGCACAGGATCAATCTCACCTTTATTAAGGAGACACAGGGAGCATTTTGACAGTTTTTCTTCTTTCTTCCATCTCTCCGTCTGAAGACGCTGAACTTCACACAAAAACAGGGAGACTGGCCTCAGTGACCTTCCTGCAGGAAAATGTGGACAAAAAAAGAAACACATTCATAGACCCAATATTGGTATGAAACATATAAATATCCAAAACAAATCAAAAATATGTCACTGGCAGATATCACTGGCATCATCAGTTGTATCGTCAGCATATTTGCACGAGCCATTTGCTAGACATTACAATTTTACAATACGGACAACATCTCAGCTGTAACTCAGGAGGTAGAGGGGATTGTCTCTAATCAGAAGGTCAGAGGTTTGATTCCCAGCTCCTCCTGTCTGCTTGGACAATGGTCTGTGCATGCTTACTTGCAATGTGAAGCACTTTGAGTAGGTAAAAGACTAGAAAAGTGTTTTACAAATGCAGATCATTTACCATTTTTGCCACATAATTTCTGACTATTTATTTGTCCTGATGTGGTCAAATACTGACACAATGCACGAAATGAACATGAATTAATGTGTACATATGTGTAACTGAAAGATGTCAAACTCACAGAGAATTATCTGCATTTCTACATTCCTTGAATTCTCTTGTTCTTGTTTTGACATTATTTTTTACAGGCTCTGCAACTCAGCTCAACCCTCGCTGAGCATATAACACCCGTTTTAGGCAAATTTTAAAAAATCTAATAAACTCACTGTACACGACCCTCAACAGCAGACAAAGTTAATGACTTAGCACTGAACAAAGTGGAGCATTTAGCAATAGGAGAGAAAATACTTGTTACTTCGTCTGCTTTATTTGCAAATTGTTGCTAAAGGACCATTTGGGAAAAGGTTCGATGTTGTGTTTTAATCAATCAACTGGTCAATCAGTGGAGCTTTTCAATGTAACCTTTTTTTAATAAAAATGTCATTTCAACATGCACAGTGAAGTTTTGTCTTTGTGTCAAGTGGTTACGAGTTATTTCAAGGTTTTGGTACCATGGAGGATTTGCAGTGTGTGACTGAAAAGAGAGAATTACATGCTTTTGATTGAAGCTAGCATTCTGTAATTTGTCGTTTCAGCTTTTTAGACTCAGAGTAATTTGTGTTTTATAACTGATATTTTAGCAATTGTTGTTGTTTTGATTTGTTTTTTGGAGATATTCCAATATTTTTTTGTCAAAGAATGTAACTTTTCTAATAATTCCATTCAGTTTAGATTTTGTTCCATCACAGAATGAACTTTGACCAAAAGAACTCAGAAAAGTTCTTTAGAACCTCAGAAATGCAAAGATAGGATCCACACAGACTAAAACTCAGAGCATCGAGACAGAGAAGCATACGTTCTTGTTAACTACAGCAACTGTACCTCTGAGATTTTTGGATTGTGAGCACTTTAACAAAACTGCATTTTAACAAAGCAAAATGGACGTGAAAACCCTGAAAAATCTTCATTCCTTTGAGTGCAAAAACAATTTAGGTGAGTAAAGTTCATGCAAACACCTGCAGCTGCGTTTCATGCACTGCAAGTTTTTTATCAAGTATTTTCAGTGTTTTTCTTACGATAGGTTAAATATCTGCCACTGCATTCAAAATATTCATTTTATTCATTTTATTTGTAATGGTAGAAGATTTTAACAACCACTCATTTCAACCATAGCATCCAGCTTTGATTTGAAAACAGAGTGTAATATGTCCATTATTACTACAGGAAGACATGAACATGTGTATGTGTGTGTTGCAGACTTTGAGGCCAAGTACTCGCAGCTCAGGAAGCTGGGACAAGGAGGCTTCGCCTCAGTTTACGCTGGTGTCAGAAAGGCTGACAGTTTTCCAGTAAGTAATACATTTGTATTCTCACATCACTTTATATTCACACACGCTGTCAGCCAGTTGTGTGTTTAACAAAATATTGTTACTCTGTCCTGTAGGTGGCGATTAAACACATTCCTAAACAAAATGTGATGAGTCGACCAGTGGTAAGCTGCCCGGTGCCAGCGTTTAAAATCACTGCATCAATTGTTTCCTTGTTACTTTCTTGTTGTTGAGCACACTCAGATCTTTTGTTCTAAGCACTCTTTCCTTTAGGTTTTTAACGGGCAAACATGCATGGTCCCAACAGAGGTACGAGTCATGCAGAAAGCAACATGTGGACAAGAGTCATCCGTGAAATCTGCAATAGTGTCCCTGTTGGACTGGTATGATGCAGAGAGGGAGGTTCTCCTGGTTATGGAGAGACCAGTCCCTTCAAAGGATCTGTTTAGCTACCGGTTCAACAGTCAAGGTACCATGGCAGAAGACATGGCTCAGGTACTGAAGCTGGTTTCAGTTTGTTTTGTGTTTGGTGTTTCCTCAGAGTTGCACATGGCATCATTAAAAAAAAAATCATCATTTTGTATTTTGTCAGTTTAGAGGAGAGATTGAGGCTCTTATCACACCTACAGCTTTTTGCATTTGGTCTGAATCAAAGCATTCAAAATTTGTTGACTATATTTAAAAAACTTTTAGTGACTCTCACTTATTGAAGGATCTCTGTGTTGCAACCATGGCTTTGCTGTTTGTTACAAAACTATATTGTGATGCTGGATTGTTTTTGCAGTGTGTGTTGAGTTGTCCCACAGAATTTTGTTGTCGTTAAAATGTTTTCTTTTGCCATTATTTGTGCAGCTCCTAATAGACGCTAACTTGCAATCACTCATGTCTCTGCATCAATGTTATAAGTAGTGTGGCTTTGCATTGTTTGACTCAGACACACTTGCATTGTGTTGTTTTATGATATCACCAATATTTAAATAATAAGAAAGTCCACTTTTGTACTCGGTGTTTGTTTCTCTCTGTTTCAGAGCATCATGACATCATCAGAGCTATGCTGATGATACACAGCTGTACATCGCCGTGTCCCCTGATGAATCAGGGCCAATTGATGCCCTTCTTAACTG
>JAQNCA010000016.1:3723187-3746597 GCA_029783725.1 Acanthurus tractus
GTGTGTGTGTGTGTGTGTGTGTGTGCAGACACGCTTCTATTGGGATGCTGCCCCCCACCTCTCTCAAAGTGAAAATCTGGTGAGGCAGCAGGCATAGGTGGAAAAAAAAAGGCAATGCACTTGGAAGTGATATAAGGTCAGCAGTACTGCATATGCAAACACACACAGGCACACGCACACAGACACCATAATGCATTTCAGCAGGTCTGTTGTAAAAGTCAAACGGCCTGTTTGAGCAACATTATATGCCTGAGCAACACCTCAGTCTGCATGAAACAGATTCACCCAAACTTCCTCAGACTTGCCTCATTTAGAGTTCGAACATTCATTAAAGACAAACCTGTTCAGGCGTTACGCGCACGAGTATATAATAACTCCAGCAGGTTGAAAGCCAAGAGGTTACTCATTTGTGAAGTTTTAAAAATCCCACTTGCTGTGCATGTTCATCTTTATTTAAGTTGCATAAGGCAGCCAAAGGAAGTGCTGAGACCACTGGGATTAAAATGTCCAGAATCTGTGTTACATGTCCGTCAAACTGAAAAAACATGGCCGTGAGTCCAGTGTTGAGATGGTTGTTAAAGCTGCAATTTGAGGATTACACACACGTAGATAAGAATTTAATTTGCCTATAGGTTGATAGTGTGGAGATATGTCCAGATTGTCCACCCACCCACCCATGAGCATCATTAACAAAGATGAATGAGTTTAGAAAATAAATAAATTAATGTATGCATAGTATGTTGTGTGTTCACTGAAATGACATACTGAGGTACCACCATGCAATTATTTCACTATATTCTCCAATCAGTTTGACAGTTGCTGTGGTTCTTTACTCCTAAAAAAAAAAAACTTTAAGCTGCTTTATTTTTGTGTTACATTTAAATCCTTTGGAAAATATGCACCGCAGTCTTCCTTGAAGACAAACAGTTCTCCGAAGCTCTGCAGGTGCACAGATAAAACTTTTTGGTTGCACCGCTTTCTCTGCATTCCCAGTCTAAACAACTGAGTGCCAGCAGAGCCAAGAAAGAGCTAGAAATGATCCTCTGTGGTGCCGCAGGCTAAGTGGAAGCAAGTGCGTAGGTGCAGGGTGAAGGAAGTGTGCAGTGCTGGGTGAAAGTAGGTGTAAATGTGAGAGCAGAAGGGAGATCTCTTATGGCTCCTGAAGGTGCTGTGGGCCTCGTTATATAAAAACAGACCAGCTTTATTAATCCTAAATAAGTTAATGTGTATCCACTGAGTGTTTAATTGCAGCTTTGCAAGCTACACATAGAAAAAAGACTTGTCATAATTCCCAAAAGAAAGAGAACTGCATGAATTAATTTTACAAGAATGTCACAAATTTACAGTCATAATCACTTCATGGTATGGAAATGATGTCATAACATGCATGAAAAATGCATGATGGGTACTGAGGGACAACTGGCAGCTCTCATGTCAAAGGATGTTCAACGAGAGTTTGCTGGAATCTAATCTCTGCTGTGGGATTGTTGCCACCAATGTAGAGATGAATTGCATTAAAACACACATACTGTTTTACATATTTCACATTAGTTAATGTTAATGTCTCTGTGTCTTTCACTTTGAAATGTTCAGACATCTAACCTCATGCAAAAGTTTCCATTCGATGTCGGACTTTGTGTGACAAAAGACCTTTAATTCCAGGGGTGGATGTGTTTATGCCTCTTGTTTGTTTTGGGCTCGACACAAAAGTGACTCTACAATTGGTGGTTACATGAGATTGCAGTCGCCGACGCTGAAAGGACAAAAGATAAACCACCATCTACAGAAATGGAAACTGCATCTTAAAAAAAAATCCCAAAAAAGATACTAATTACATTGTTCCTCTGATGTGATCTCTGGGAAGTGCATCATGACTCACAAAATGAATAAAATGAGTAAAAAAACTCACAAAATGGCCTTTTTTCAAAAGGGCAGTGCTGCTGTTTTCAGTGTCTGGCTTCTTTTCATGTTTGCTGCTGGTCACATCAGTTATATGACATTTCGAGCAGATTGAGCAGATGAAATATTTTTTTAACGAAGGAGAAGATATGTTGTTATGTTTATAGAAAGAGTAATGTGTCTGGAGTAAAGTGTATCATATTGCTGTTTTTCTCTACTACAACAGTTTACTTGAGGATATTGATAGTGTTAAAAGGACTGTGATAAAAGTCAAAGGAAATAATAGTGGCCTTGGAAGTTGTACTGTGATAAAATTATCGTAAGAAAAACAGGATTTATCACTTTTAAAACACCACTTGGAATCACACTACATATCCTACAGCTGGGGTCGTTTTCTCCTCATTATTTTACATGGCAGCTTTATCTTGAGGAGATCATATTCTCATAAAAAGCAGCACTACTCATCACTGTACTCCCTGCCCACACAATCTTACAATCAAAACAGGTCCCATATTCCTAACAAATAAAATATACACACACAAACAGATCCGACAGATTGCAGTTGGCATCCGTACCCTTGATTTGAAGATATCTGGTGCTGCAGCTCTTATCCAGAGGAAATGGAGCCCGACCGGGGGGGGGGCAGCCAGGGGCCAGGAGGGGAGAGGAAAAAGGGAGGATGTTATCACTGTCTCCATCTGTGGAGGGTGGCACAAGACAAGATGAGAGACACACCTTTCATTAACCTTCACCTTCCTCCTCTTGTTCTTGTGTGTGAGTGTGAGTGTGTCTGTGTGCATGTGTGTGCGTATGAGGTCAGATGGCAGATAACACTCTGGCAGGGCATTGTGTGGCGGGTTAATGAGAGTGAGATGGACGTAAATCCTGCTCTTAGTCATGAAGACAGAGTTTCCGCTGGTTTCATGTGTTACGTCGATGGTTATTTATCATGCTGCTTTTATTCTGAGAGTCACATTTAAACTGTATTAAAATTTAAGGATTTTTTTTTTTATCCCCCTTATGATCAAGTTTCAACAAACAAACAACAGCAGTGGAAGAATTAGCTTAAAAGTTGTGAAACACTAAATAATTAATGTATGCGCTGAGTAACTCCACAATAGACACTGAAATTCAATCACATGTCCTTATGATGCTTTGTGAAGCTTTGCTGTGAGCTTTGTGGTGCACTGACCGTTCACCATGACTGCATAGCGGATGAAAAAGAGCGGTGGATGTTGCTCAAAGATAGCATTCCTTTCATTCCATTGAAAGTTGCTGACAGAGTGTCCGCCCATAACTCCAGGTTTCCTCAGGCATCTGTGCTGCAGTTTGAAGCTGCAATTTTGAATGTGGCCACCACGTCGACATGGCCTCACAGCCAAGCACCCGGCTCTGAGAGAGCTTGTTGTTTAGACTGTTTTTCAGATATGATGAATTGTCACACAGAGGGAAAAGATTTAAGATTCAAGATTGTTTATGTCATTTTTACGACACAAGGTCGCAGGATAAGATGCAATTGTAGTCCCCTTATGTAACTAACAAACCAGAACATTTCAAGAATGTGTAAATAATTAATGAGAATAAAGAAATACTTCTTGCATTTTAATGCTGAGGAGGAGAAAGAGTCGTTTCCTGGATCAGAAGAGAAAACAAGCAAGAGCGAGGCTGGAGATGGATCTCATTTGACCTGGTGAGATCATGAGTCCTAACGTAGAGTTAATATATAGGTGTAAAAACCAGGGGACTCGAGTTCAAGTGTGATTCATCTGAGTTCTTGAGGATTTAGATCCAGGCCAGATTTCACACTTAGGTGTGATTTGCAAGGCCTCTTTTTTTTTTTACCACATGGTGAGATCCCAACAGGAACTACACCATCCATACACATGTCCTTCAGCTGTCTCCTGCCGTGATCTCCACTTCCCCGAGCAGATCATTGGTGAATTTAATCTCATCCAATCTGCCTCAGTCAGTGTGACTAATTCAGGAAGTGTCGACCCTGAGAGTAATATTTTTCAGCAAAAGTTGACCTTTGTCAGGCTGAGAGTGTTATGATGAGGAGACCTGTAGCTTTAACTCCGGCTGACAGCCTCGTCATGTAAGATTTGATTGGAGCCAAGGGGTGTGTGAGACACAGACATAAAAAAGAGAGAGAGAAAAAAGAAATTGGGCTGTTAA
This sequence comes from Acanthurus tractus, assembly GCA_029783725.1. Taxonomy (NCBI): domain Eukaryota; kingdom Metazoa; phylum Chordata; class Actinopteri; order Acanthuriformes; family Acanthuridae; genus Acanthurus; species Acanthurus tractus. The sequence continues at coordinate 3,727,262 of JAQNCA010000016.1, forward strand.
CATTCATGAGAAATGATCACCATGTCAAAGGTAGAGCATCCGCCTGTCATCTCTCCGACAGCACTGATCCATTTTACTGGCCATCTTTCTTCCATTCAGCTCTCTGACGTGTGGATCCGTCCCATCCGCCTTTTTTTCTTCATTTTCATTCTTTCTTTCCTGCCTACCGTCCATCTTTTTTGGCCTTCCCCTCTTCTTTCCTTCCATCTCACAGTTTCTTCCTGTCTTCCTTCCTTCGTTCTCCCATCTTTTCAAGTCTGTTTTTCTTTCCTTCTGTCACTCCCTCTCTTCAGTCTTCCCCTTCTTTTCCTTCTCTTTTGTTGCTTTATCTGCTCCCTTCATACCTCCCTTCCTGTTCCATCCATTTCCCTCCTTTCCTTTCTTTTACTGTTCCTTTCTTTTGCTTACTTTCCCTCTATCATCCTTCCCTCCCTTCCTGTCTCACTTCCTTTTTTCACTTCCAGTTCTTTCTTTTCATCCTATTTCCTTCCTTCCTAAACTTCAAGCATCATCATCATCGTTATCATCATCATCAACATCATCCTTTACGAGTTTTTATACATCAGTCTGTAATTGGATCTGAATCAGGCCACGGTGCTTGTATGAGCAGTAGAAACACATAACAAGGAAAGAATAGAGCAGATATGAATAACTGCAGCCACAAGAGATGTTCAGCATCACAAAGCAGATCTTGAAGCCTGACGTGAAATCCTAAATGTTAGCATATCCCTGCTTATCAGCCACCTGTCCTTCCAGCCTTCTGCGCTCAGTGGGCGTCCCAAACCACCTGAGCTCCAGGCTGAATCTCCTCAGCCCAAAGCCCCACTGCTATGACTGTGCTGAGCATGTGACTGTAAGCTTTAATGGGCAGTCTAAATCACAGGCCTGTCACTTTGTGCCTTCATTCAGATTAATGTGCACACTGACGGCCGGGCATTAAGCCCCACAGGCCCTCTCAATGACACACCTCAGTGCTCTGCAGCTCTCTGCTGTGCACCTGCCGCACAAAAATACACTCCGAAAAACCCACACTGAGGCTTTTCAAGCTAAATAAGAAGCACGTGCGCTCAAAACACAAACACACACACACACACAAATATACTTGCCAGGAAAAGCCAACAGACCAGCAATTTGCGAAAAGATGAAATGGAAAGAGTGAAACAATGGGAATGTCAAGGAATCAGTATCTCAGCTGTGGAGTTGTCCAATAAAAACACAGCAATGGCTTTACCTCATCTCACCCTTCTTCAGCAGCTGAGAGCCGTCGGATCAGTCCTTCATTATTAACATTGGTGGTTTCCATTTTAGTATTCAGGAAATTTTAAGGGATTTTTTTGACATGAGATTAAAAAAATATGACGCGAAGCTGATAAAAAGAAGAAGATGTCTAAGAATATAGAAAGACACACTCGCTCATTAGTAAATAAAAACAACTGAAGGATACTTTTACAGATAAAACAACATCTAAACACATTATTGGAGATCAAAACAAGCTATTTAATCTGGAGGAAGAATTTTTCAGGAAATGTGTCCCATCTGTTCAGCTTGTACATAGTAAAACATCATCAATCACTTTTCTAAAACAAAAACTTGACAGTTGGAGCATCAAAAGTCACAGTCATTGCCAGACAAACGTCTCAAAGTCAGATACTGTGTGTTAATTTTCCCTGGATTTGACCACTTATTAGTGGCTCTATTTATTTTCTCGGTACAAGTTCTGTAGTGGCACCAGATGTCTTTACAATACTCATAAGTCCCACTGGCATCTACCCTTTTTCACTTTCTTGGAGCTTTGAGTAATTGCCAACAGCATCTGGCTAATTCTAATGAATATACTGTAGTTTCATCATGTAAGAGAGGAGAGGAGGCACGAGATACGAAAGGATGCTCTGCCCCCATTTGGTAGCAGGAAGAAGTGCAGGACTGTGACCTCACATGGCACCTCTACTCAGCCCTTTTTAACTTTTCATTTATTCCCTTTGAAGATAAATTTAGTAATATTCCCGAGCCGCACTGAACACTGACATATCATGATTTTGATCTGTGTGATCAAACACTTTGCACATGGGCAGATTATACTGTAAAGTAAAGGGAGCAGAGGATTTCTCTTAAAAAGCAAAACACCAGAGTAAAAATAATGAGCATTTTTCTGAATTGAAGTTCCATTACTTACACAAAGACTTTAAACTTACCTAAAGGTATCATGTGTCGTATTATGCAGATGTTTTTACTCACATTCTCAACAAATATGAGTGCCCACATCATCCCATTGCAAACTCTCAGTGGATAAGTATGCATTTTTAACAGAAAGTTTTGTTATAAAAAGGCAAAGTAGAGAAAGTAATAGAAAAGAACTTAAAGTTGAATGTGATCAGTCAGAAATAGCACAGCTGAAAAGATTTGCCTCTGAAAGTCAAACTTTCTGAACAGGGGAGCAAAACAGCAAAAATATCATTAAACACCTCTCCAAACACGCCCTACAGGGATTTCAAGGATTACTCCTTAAATCCTTGTGGACCTGCTTGGAGGTTTATGATTTAATACTCATCCACGGACAGTGAAATAGGTGAATTAAAAAGGTGTGTAATATTTAACAACTCACAACTTGAACACATCCTGATTCTGAGCACATTTTGGGATTCAGGAAGCCAAACCAAATAAAAGGCACAACTTACTCTGAAATTGCAAATATCTGCTCACTCAAAAACCCATTTAATGCTTCAGACAAACCAGAGCAAACTATTTCTGTCAGCCAGAGTCTAAAATACATCTTTCATTCAAGTTTATGAGTCAAAGCTCCCACTCTTTGAATATTCTGGACCTGTTCTCTGTATGAACACGTTAAATCGCCCCATTGATTTCAAAGAGCGTGTTCTTTTTTCAGGAAACTGAATCAGTCCTTCATACAGCCTTTTTTCTTGGAACATCACTGCCATTAACCCTCCTACTTCTCTTTGCTAAAGGAAGACACTGATCAGTGCTTAATTTTTTTTTTCTCTTTCATAATTTCCATAACTCTGGTTGAGAGCTGCTCTGTAAGACACCAATCAAAGCAGTGAGTAATATGTCACTGGCCGTTGGAGAACTCAGCATCCTCCACTTTGTGCTGCAAAGTAGCTGTTTTGCTGTCAAAGTCTACTGTCATTCTGCTGCCGAATAAAAGGTAAAAAACTGCAATAAGACTTGCATCCAGAGGTCAGGGCGGTGTGTTGGAAAGACACTTTCAACAGGTAAAAGATCAGGGTGCAATCAGCTATAAAATTACAATTCCATCTCTCTCACTCTTTTTTTAATACTTTTTTTTTCTGCTTTGCATGAGTCATGTTCCATCTCTGAATGACGCACTAAGAAATCTAGCACAAAAAAAAGTATATCAGAGGATTTTCTTCACTTTTCCAAGAGTGCACTATAAGTAAAATGACAAACCAGACAAGCTCTTCACTCTTTTTAATACATATCGAGCTCCGTCACTGTAATGTCAGGGGCTAGGCCCAACCCCCAAGGCTTAATTAGATTAATGGAAGAGATAGAGAGAATCTAATGACCTATCTCCCCGCATCACTGGACAGCGGAAAGATGGAGAGGCTTGAAAAAGTGCATCAGCACTTGCCTGCTCGCCCCCCCCTGCACTCTCCCTCTCGTCTCCTCTGCCCCAGACAAGTCAATGGTCCTTGAGAAGGCTGCAAGATACATTACACAGAGCCCACAGCTGAATCCTGCCCGGTCTGCATCACTGTGGCATTTACACTGGTCGTTTCCCAGCGTGACAAGAGGAATGGAACAGCAGAATATGGGCCGAGTGGGTGGGTGGGTTACAGAGGTGTAATTTTGTTCCTGATGACAAGTGCCTATATAAATGTCCCGCTGAGGTAAGGGCTAAAAGAAAACAGATAGTCAAAGATAATGGAAGTGACAATAGTGAGTGATGAATGAGGGGAAATAGCCATGTTAAAATATGCTCCCCCTGCATGTATCATGCTGATGATAAAGCCACCTTAATGTATTCATAATGTGGAGTCTTATGAACTGTGAATAACTGTAGGCTTAAAGAGATGCATGCAGGGAATCTTCAGATCTTCCTCATCACAGAGGCAGGAGAGACAAAAAGCCAACATGTGGAGTTTTTGGAACTTGTGTTGTTATTTTTACCCCTGCAGAACCTTCCTGTCCTGGGTCGTGTATGTCTCATGCCAGTTCGTGATGTTTATATAATGCTTTCTATTGCTACTCTGTAAGACTTACTTTTTTTAAGTTTCTTGGAGAAATAAAGCAGTTTCAGATGGTGTGTGTGTCAGTTTCGCCTTGATGTTGTATTGTGGTTAAGACTTTGGTTTAGTCTATTACCTATTTTATTTTGGACGTTTGCTCCTTTAGTGTTACTTTTTTTATTCAAATTCCATCTTTCTTTAATTTTGCATCTTTGATTGGTATTTTTTCATCTGTCTGATTTTCCTCCTGTGTGTTCAGTCCACTTTAGCTTTCTGGTTTGTACTCTGTTCTGTTTATTGTCTTTCCCCTCAGTTATGGTCACTTGCTGGTTTTAGTACTTTGGTATCAGCTTAATATTATTTAAGCTTGCTTTTTGTTTCCTCTGCCAGTCCCCTTTGTTTCTGTTTTTGGGTCCTTTTTTAGAGCTGTAAACCTTTACATTTCAATTTCCAGGAACCTAAAGCTGTTCAACTGCTCCACCTCCACTCTAATGACATAAACAGGGGTGTGTGTTCCTTATTTCTATATTCAACAATTAGCTCTTTGGTTGGTCGGTGTTGAGCAATACGTTGTTCTCTGTGCACTAATCTATGAGACTGTTGATGTACCTCTGTTAGAAAAAACACCCATCCTTGTTAGAAATCCACTTAATGATGACAGGATTGACCGCATACTTCACAGTGGAGTTCTCTCCACGTGGAGGGTTGCAGCCGTGAGTGCACAGCGTGAACAGGAGGTGCTGAGCACACAATCCTGAGGGGCTGTTGTGTTGAGCACCAGAGTGGAGGAGAATCCTGACTGTCTGGGGTCTTTTTGTGAAGAGGTCTGATATCCAGTTGCAGAGTGTGACACGCAGGCTCAGTTTTCCAGTTTAGTTTGATGGGGAAAATAATATGCACCTCATTAAAGCTGCATTTTGTCTGTTGATTATCTCTTACATGTAAGAAGGAGGTCTCTCGTATTGCTAAGATAGAGACAAAGTCTTACATAAGAGTAGCCTGAGGTAGCTAACAAGATTAACAGCTTTTACAGCTGAATACAGTTGGGATTTTGTTGCTAAATTGTTTGGTAACACAACTTTTATGACAGGAAAATGTGGTTTGACATTTTGTTACTTTTAGATTTACAGTTTGCTGTTTAGTTCAATAGTGCCGATCCACTAAAGGAATCACATTACTCCACTGTGGGTTGAGTAATCTACCGTCTATAACCACTGCAGATATGCAACAAGAGGAAGGCAGAAAAGAAGAGCACTCCGGCAAAACACACAGATGAATACTGCAATTTCAAAATCGCCTTTTTGTTTAATGACAAAGAAGTTTTGCTCAATGTGTTTAATTGATCTCAAGGGAAAAACACAAATGTTCTAGCAAAAAAGCCAACAAATATGAGAAAACTACTTGCTTTACCCTTCAGTGTGGCAAAAACTTCAGCAAATACCACTGCTGGATGCTGAAGTCAGAATTGAAATACCTCTTTCACAATTATCTGTGCAGGAATCATCTTGCAAATATAACCTGCAACATAAAAAGCGTCTTGTGCATAAAGAGAGTGTGTGGTGCTCTATAGTTAGCAAGATGTGGGCTGAAGCAGTTGTCACAACCCTGTAGGTAGAAGGTTTTCATTACTGTAAGTGCAATAGGTAACGTGGTTTGTATGTCCACCACACTGATGTATTCTGTATAGGCAGTTCTTCGGTGTCTCAGCCCTGCTTTAGTGGTCACCTATAAGCCTATTGGGATCCTTTAAGAGATGGTGATGGGCTTAGATGTCAGTGGTCATGGTGGAGGCTGTTCTCTCTACAAGAGTATTAGTGGAGCTAAAAGCAGTAATACCAGAGGGATCTTGCAGCTCCTAAGGAATCAGTGAATTCTCCATATAGTCAATTGCACATGAAAAAAGCAGATGCACCTTTAGGTTTGTAGACATGTTCGGCAAGTTGAAGGGCCTCTTGAGTGGCCCACAGTTGCCAGCAGCTTCGGGAACCAGCAGTGCAGCTCCGGCTCCTGCTCCTGCTCCAGCTCCTGCTCCTGCTCCGGCCTCCACTCCTGCACCTCCACCAGCTCCAGATCCTGCCAAAGTAAGACTTGTTTGCAGGTAGAAAACTGTGCTGTATACTAAGTAAGTAAATAGAGAGCTTAAAGATCTTGTTAGTCATATCAGTTGTAATAAGGCATATTTGATTCTTGTGTGATGCTTTGAGAAGTTTTCAGTAGCTTTCATATTGCTGAGCTTGTGCCAGTAACAGCAGTGGCGGCCAAGATTAAATTCATGCATGACCACAGAAAAGTCAAATATTGTATTAGTCCTTTAATACAGCAAGTTACATTTGTTACCCCTAAGATCACAGCAGTGGCGTCTAATCTGCTCCTCCATCTATTCAATTTGCTCAGTACTGTTGCCAACAAAGAACCAAATGAAATTGTTTCATTACACGGACCCTCATTACCCAACGGGCACTTATAAATTCTGCTCATCTCCAGCATAGCCTGTTTTTAAAAGAGTCTATCAGGCAAGGGAGTCATTTGTCAAATGCTAAATTCACTATTCTTTAAAAATGCTTTCCAAATTAAACTGTCTCTCTAATGATCGCGGTTTGACTAATGAAGCCAAGCGTCTGACTTTGTGGAAAATGTTGATTTGTGATGCAGGAGGAGAAGCCAGCCGATAAGGAGAATGAGGCCAAGACAGCGGACGAACCGCAGGGTAAGTCGTCGTCGTTCATTTGGGAGGCTGAAAAGGCACATGTAGAGATGAAATGATGGGATGGCCTCCATCTGATTTGCTTTGTGCCAGCTGGGCTTTCTGTAGGACAACTGTCCTCTGCCTTTTTTTCACCAAAGCCCCTGATAATACTGGATCTCACAGCAGTTCACTCATTATTGTAACTTTTGAGCCATTGTAAAGAATTGAGACAATGATCAGATCGTTGAGAAAACAAAGATGCTCATAAAAGACACAAATTGACTAATGGCAGTTTATCAATAGGAAAAGTTCAAATATGGACAAATTGTCTTCAGCTAATTGATCTCCCCAACATCACTGTCCCTTCTTTCTGACATTTGTAAGATAAATTGGATTTCAGTGGCCTGCTAATTGTGTTGCTTGCAGTTCTGACATGTCCTGCAGCAATTTTAATGATGAGCCCAATGGATCATGGATGCAAGACAGCTCTTACCTAATGTCTCTAAAAAAACACAAGATGAAATTTGAATCTTAAACAAACCTCTAACTGCAACACAAGCTAAATGTGGCCCTAATGGACTTTCTGAATCTCATTCATAAAATCTGTTCAGTTTGTTCAGATTTTGAGACTGTAGGAGGAGAAAGACACAATCTTGTGCAGCACAGATGGATTCTTGAGCTGTGGTTTTAAATATCATCAAAATCAACATTTCCTCCAAAAGTAGTAATTCTAAATTGAGATGTCTTATACTCATGACCAATGCAGAATAATGAGGCAGTGTTTTTTTAAGGAATCCTCTTAACCTCTAGAAACTAAACTCTCATCAGATAACTGACACTTTAACCAGCATTTAACATTGATGATAACAGTAATGAAAGGAGTCCAAAATAAAGGGCTTTGCATTTTATAGATAACTATTACAAATTAGCCACACTAGTGAGGGCAGCATGGAGAGTTGTGATGTTTTCTCTCTTTTCCCAGCAGCTGCATTTAATGTGAGCTGCAGTATTCAGAGATTTTGCTAGAAGATTAATGCATTACATTAATCAAGTCTAGAGGAGATTAAAATGTGATTATGATTCTTTTCCCTTTCTCAGACAAACCTCCCACCCCAGCCCCGGCCCCAGCCCCGGCTCCGGCTCCAGCCCCTGCTCCAGCAGCAGCCTCAGCCCCAGCAGCAGCTCCAGCTAACCCTGCTGAAGCTGGACCTGATGGGTAAGACCTGCACACTTTGTAGTTTCTTTGGTTTTCAATTGTTTTAGCAACAATCAAAACAACATCATCACCAAGGGTCTCTTCTGCCAGATTTAACCAGACTTGAATATTTCATTGCAGAATAGATGCATTCAGGGTATTACATAAGCACTGACAGTTAAAGAGAGTAGGCATACTGTATTTATCGCTGCAGTGTTTGTCCTGCCTCCAAACTCCACTTTAGCTAACCAAAACACACGCCTGCCAAGACACCTACACCACAAACTAGTATCAAATTAATCACCCGGTGAACACCAATTAATCAGATTCCCTGGCAAGATGGCAGACAGAGCCCGCAGAGATGAGCACAGCATGTGAGATCTTTATCCCCTGGTGCACCATGCATATTAACAGGGGGATGACCTGAAAGTGGATTAAAAGCTTTTCAGCTTTTTAGTTATAAGAAGCTCACAGAGGCTGCTTCTGGCCCAGCCACAAAAACAGAAAGGCGAGACAGGTAAAGACAGTTTCTGCTGATCCTCGCAGTTTTAAACACATGTTACAGGTTTTCCACATGAGGAGACCTGTTGTAGATGTTACATCCATAGACAATAAGGAAGCGGTGATGAGAGCGGCAGCAGGGCCCCATGTGGGGCACACTTAAAGATGTCAGCTGTCAGCTTGAGTAAAATGTGGAATAAATAGCCTGTGGGTGCTGAGGGTAACGTTGTAAGGCACAGTGCTGATTGTCTCAAATGCATCTAAAAGGTTTGAATGCAGAGATGAACACAATGCATTCTTTAATTACACTTTATGAAATTAAAACAATTTGAAAAACATTTTTTAAGTGTTTATGCTATGAAAAGTGTTGGCCATTTTTGATACAAGGCTTCAAAAACAGGAGTTAAGACAGTCAATTTGCGTTTTGCCTCAGTGATGGACATTTCCAAACAATATGACCAACAGTAACCTGGAGCCAGAGATTTCAACCAGTTGCATAAATGGCTGATTAGGATGTTAGTGAACACTGTTACAAGCAGCACTCTGGTCCATCAGCAGTCAAAGCTAAACAAACAATTACCTGTTTCAGCAGTTATCATCAAGTTATCGTTTGTTTGTACTTGTTGTAACATTGGTTGTCCACCTGAGGGCAGCAAAGAAGCACAAAAATCTGGAAATCTTATTTTTGGCATGTGTGTCAAAAGATCATTTTAAAAACTACTTTTTTCAATCGGGATCTTTTGATCTTGAATTGTAAAAGGGTTAGGGTTAGTGTTGACACCTCTTAAATATAAATATATTTATTTTTCTGATGGATATAAAATTCAAACATTAGGACAGAGATGTATTAACAAAGTTTGCATAAAGTTTCCACTTCATAGCCAGCTTAATGGAAACACCTTGCTAAATCCAGTGCAATCTAATCCACAGTCCTACTTTAAATCTTTCCTCCATGAAGGTCATGTTTTCAATTTTTTGGTTAAAAAATGCTTAAACAATATGATCACTTTGAAGATTGAATTGTGTTTTGCATTTAAAGTGCTTTGCACTTTATAAATAGGTGTTTTTGTTTTTCAGCCTCATTGACATAAATTGGTGTGCAAAATAACAGTAAAATTTGTCAGTATAACACAATACAGCTCAGTATCAGCAGCATTGAGGCCAACAAAACATGTATTTTGCAAGATAAAAATTATGTTATTGTAATTGAAAAGACATGTCAATGAAATAAAAAGATTGAGTTTAAAAATGCTGAGGCTTTCTACTGCGTCAGTCCTGTGAGTCGTTGCCACCAGACCATGGGCTCAGCTACCGTTTTGACCAAATAAAGAAGCATTTCACTCACCTCTATGTTAAGTAGTGACATTTTCCAACATGTTTTTCTTTAATTTTGTATCCCAGTTATTATAGCACATATCGAACAACCACTGTGTTCAATCCAACACTGTGTCAATTGACAGTTTACTTGTTGTTCCTTCCTGTTTGGCTCGTTGTAAACCATTACAACAATATTGTGTTTGATCTATTAAAGATTTCGTAATAAAATAAAGTTTTAATATTCAATATAGATTTTTAACTTGCAGTTATGGTAGTACAGTGATTTTTCTCTATTGAGTGAATGCAGATGAGTCCTTCATGGGTTTTCCTGTCAGCCATTCAATCTTGTTGGACTTTGTCCACCAGGAGGCGACATACAAACACAGATTTGCCCCTCCTCTGTCTTTGCTGCTGGGGTTTTATGTGCCATTTCATAGCATAAATTCCTCTATTTGACATTACAAATCATAATTAATGTGATGAGTCATGCATGAAAAGCAATTCCTGTAGACTTAAGACTTATAAAACAAGTCTTTTGTTTAAAGAACTACTCTAGCTTTTTAGGTTTTCCATTTTTTTTGCTCATAATTTTAATGTTAAACTGTCAACAGATTGTTGGAAAATAAATCCTTAAAAAAAAAACAATGGCATATTGGCTGAAGTTGGTATTGCTCACATGTTAGCATACAGTTAGCAATTTGCACATCAATCTAATACATTAGCAACATTAGCATTTGTCTTGGTGTGTTTCTTGGGATAATGTTGCTACAATTGCTGCTCTTTTTCCATCTTCATTATATCAAAAAGGGCCTGTTTATCCCCTTTTTAGTACATTAAAACCAAAATCCTAAAACATTCTCTGTGTGTTAACGAAATATTTGCAGTGAAAATGTTCCAGAAGTCTAGAAAACTTGATTGCAAATAACTACTTATTCTTTTAATGTTTTGCATCTTCAGAGAAGAGGCGGCCCCACCTCCACCTCCGCCCATTGTTGTCAACAAGTATTCAGATGAGCAGCTCAGAGCTGTTGTCAAAAAGATGAGAGAGAGACTGGAGCTATATCAGGAGAAAGTGGCCGATCCGTTTGCTTCTTCCCCTGAGATTTCCCCCCCTGTCAGTGAGTACAAATGCAGAATTGCTCATTTGTGCACAAACAACTAAGAGCTGCCAACTCAGTTGTGTTATTTATGTTTAAAGTTATCATAGGTGATTTATCTGGGAGTGATATTTTTCCTTTCAGCACCTCAGCTACCCAAAGACATCTACCCAAAAGTCATAGAGGAGAGGAATAGGCTGGCAGAGGAAGAACGTATAAAGAAGGAGGAGGCAGACAAGAAGAAGAAAGAGGAGCAGGAGAAGAAGAAGAAGGAGGCAGATGAGAAGAAGAAAGAAGATGAGGAGAAAAAGAAAGCAGAAGCCATTGAAGAGAAAAAAAAGGAAGAGGCAGAGAAGACGATACTGATCAAGTTCAAAGAATTTGCCTGGTATTCAGTGGACTATGCGCTGAAGCCGATAGAGGACAGTTTGGATTCTGTGCTGGCGAAGACCTTGGACCCTTTGGACCGACGTTACATTGCTTGGCTGAGCCTGGTGACTCTGGCCTTCAACTACAACACCTGGTTAATCACTGCCCGTTTGTGTTTCCCGTACCACACTGACTACGCCATCCCCTATTGGTTCGCTGCTGATTTGCTGGCCGACTTCATCTACCTCATAGACTCCATCGTCTTCCAGCCCCGCAAACAGTTTGTCAAAGGAGGAGACATCATAGTAAGTAGCACATAATCCCGGCCAACTTGCCTGTCACCAAAAATGACCTGGACTCTTAAGATAACACATTGGTTTTGTTATTTTATTCCTTTTTTAGACAGACAGAGTGATGTCAAAGAAGAACTACAGAGACTCAGAGAGATTCATGGTATTGCAGCTTGAACTCTTAGACTCATGAACATTAGGATGAACTTACTGTGAGGGCCTAACACATCTATGTCTTCCCACTAGACGGACATGGTGTGTCTGATACCATTTGACGTGCTGTACCTCCAGTTTGGATTCAAATCCATTTTCAGAGCCAATCGCCTGCTGAAGGTGACTTTACTCACATGCTGCCTCTGTCATGGATCCAAACGATGATCAAATGTATTGGGGTTCGTTTACTATGATGACGTTTTTGTGCTATTCTCAAGGCAGATACATTTTTTGAGTTCAGCGATCGTCTAGAGAGTCTCATGGCCAAAGCTTACATCTGGAGGTAAGTCGACTGACATTAACTTGGGTAAATGCCATTTTTGAAGTCATCACTCATGTGTCATGTGTGATGACTTGAATGGTTCAATGTGTAGGATTTCGGGAGATCTATTTGTAGGTTTTGGAAGAGAAAGAATACAATGTTCACAGTTATGTTTTCATTATGTATGTACCTATGTGTGCATGTTCCTAAAACTGAGAATTGTTGCGTTGTCATCTCCTTAGAATGAGCCTTTTATATGTACAGAAGGAGTAGGTCCTCCTTTACTGAGTCCAGCTACAGTAGCCCAGAACAGAAAAACATTAAGACAAACTTTTGTCTCTTTATGAAGAGAGATGCTAACTGAAGTCTTTACTTGTCTTTTAGAGTGATTAGGACCATCGGCTATCTTCTCTTCATGCTTCATATCAACGCCTGCTTGTACTATGTGGCATCAGAGTACCAGGGCATTGGGAAAACTAAATGGGTCTACTCTGGTATTGGCAGCGCGTAAGTTCAAAACCTTTTATCTTCTGCACGTGTTTAAGTGTTTTTATCCATTTATCACATTTTTAAAATCTGATCTGAGGTTAATCCGTCTCAGTCAACTCAAAATGATGACTAATACTGTCTCATTAGGATCCGCACAAGAGGACAGGTTTGACTGATGCTGTCACATTAGTGAAGTGCAGTAGAATTACACATAAAAAAAACTGCTCAATTTCAATACATTGTTATATTAAGTAAGTTGCTCTACACTTCCTTGTAATGGAACTTGAAATATTAAGTTTTTTTGGAAATAGTTTAAGCCACATAGTTTCTATAGCAATGTGCTCTTTTTGCTCTTTTGTGCTCTAATCTACAAAATAAAAATTGAACATATGGATTCAAAGAGCATGTAAAGGTCTTGTTAGCATTTGCAAATTGTGTTTCCTACAATAAGAGCTCGTGTTAAAAATCATCATGTTAAAAAAAAGAAAAAGCTGCACTAATGATCAGAGCAAGTGGCAGCCGACATGAATTAAGTTTAAAGCAGGGGAGGACTTCATAGTCATCAACAATCCTCTGTAAAAACTTATTGAGGAGAAAATGTGATCGATATAATACTTTGGTTTCAAGCCAAGAATCTGAAGATTCAAAGACAAGCCCACACTGAAGATCTGTTGTGTGTTTCATTTTGCCGCTGCCATAGTTACCTTAGCTGCTTCTTCTATGCGGAGAAGAGTCTGCTGATGATCGCTGAGTTGCCGCTGCCTGACACCATGTTCGGACAGATCTTTCAGATGACAAACTACCTTTTTGGGGCATTCTTTATGTCCATCATTCTTGGCCAGGTAGCTTATTTGTACTATTTTTAACCCCCTTTTTTTGCATAACTTTTTTTTTTTACCTTTTTTCAGCCTGTGTTTGTAAGGCATAACAAATATCATTCTTTTCTGTCTTCGGTTTGATTTTTTCTAAGTTTGCAGCAAGACATCAAGGGAATCAGACTTGAGAAAAAAGGAAACGATGATTCGAAGCCCGACACACTCTGTCCTAATCACATCCACACACTCAAATATCATATCTATCCAAAAAGAGGCCACTGACATATAGTGTAGTTTATGACAGCCCCTCTAATGCCCCACCCTCTCCACAGGTATCTGCGCTGTTACTACTATGCTGTCCGCAGTCTGATCAACATCGGGGGTCTTAACGAACCCCATACCGTCTTTGAGATTACCTTTCAGATGACTAACTTTTTCACGGGCGTCTTTGTGTTCTCCAGTTTGATTGGACAGGTAAAATGGAGATGCATTCTGGCCGTAGCATCACCTGGAAACCCTGACAGAACTTAGCATCTCCAGATTAGCCTTTTTTATCCCACTCTTCCCACTCATCTCGTTAATGTAGTAATGTAGTGTAGAAATCATACTATCATCAGTCATCCTGCCATACTAGCTTCACTAACACCCCATTATTGTTCACTCTGACTGTTGTTGTCTCTCACTGGTTCCCTGTTGAGTCTTGACTGTCAAAGAGCTTGTTAACGTGCTAAATGTAGAACTTTACCTTAAGAAAGTCATAAAAATCTACTGGCTTACTGCCCTCACCTCATGTTGCCTCAGATGAGGGATGTCATCGGTGCAGCTACAGCTGGACAGACCTACTTCCGAACCTCCATGGACAATACCGTGGCCTACATGGTGAACAACCGCATCCCCAATTTGGTGCAGAACCGAGTCCGCACCTGGTACACCTACACATGGGATGCTCAGGGCATGCTGGGTAAGTTTACAGAAAGTTAGAACACCTACACTAAGAAAGCACAAAGTCCTTCACATATACAAACCACAGTCATAAAAACATGGTTTTATATTTTCTGTTTTACCCTGATGCTTTCAGACGAGTCGGAGCTGCTGGATAAGATGCCTCTGGTGATGAGAACTGCCATCGCTGTCGACATCAACCTGGCAACTTTTCAAAAGATTGACCTTTTTAAGGTGCGTTTTTGAGATGCTCAAAACACATTGTTAACATAAATGCTGCAGATTAGACATGCAGACGAACAAAGACCTTTGTGTCCACAGGGTTGTGACCAGCAGATGTTGGTGGACATGTTGCTGAGGCTCAAGTCCATTGTCTATTTACCTGGTGACTTTGTCGTGAAAAAAGTGAGTCATTATCATATTATTATCATCCTGGATTTCAAATGTTAACTGTCCTGTTTAAATAAATATCATGAGGACCAAATAAATAGATGGTTATCTGGTCTTCTGTGCGTAACAACCAGTGGAGAATTTTTCTGTTTTTGCCAGTGTATGACTTTGCACTCTCTCTGCAGGGTGACATCGGTAAGGAGATGTACATCATAAAAAGTGGAGCAGTGCAGGTGGTGGGAGGACCTGACAACAGTATTGTGTTTGTCACACTGAAGGCTGGCTGTGTGTTCGGAGAAATCAGGCAAGATGATGTTCACACCTTCTCTATGTTAGCAGAATACACTGTATCCAGAACTATTTCTTACAGCATTTAAATGCCAATTTCCACACTGTGAAAATATCAACAGAGATGTTTATGGTGAATGAAGTAAATACACAGACAAAGAGCCTGTCCAAGGAATTTTTTATCATGTAATGTTTTTATCTTCACAGTCTGTTGCAGTCATCCAAAGATGGAGGGAACAGGCGGACAGCTAATGTCAAAGCCTATGGCTTTGCTAACCTCTTTGTCCTGGAGAAAAAAGACCTGTTTGACATCCTGGTCCACTACCCAGAGTCTCAGAAAGTGTTGGCCAGGAAGGGCAAGTGAGTCAGGCACCTGAGGACAGACAGCAAACTCATTTCTGTCATTTTGCCTTTTCAGTGATGTCAGACAGGTTGACTTTTGTCTCTGATTTGTCTGGAGATTTATCATTTCTTCTCTAATGGCGTCATTGTGGTGCACAACTTCCCAGAGTTTCTGCACATTGTGAGATGATGTGAATGAACTAATGCTGTGGACTAATATATGCAGCACTTATCATGAAGCTACATTTGTCAGCCATAACTCCTAACACTTTACTGCGTTTCAGCAGCTAAACTTCTGGGACAAATCTTGATTTTAGGCTACTTGTCTTTTTTATTGAATGATGATTTTATGAAAAAAATTATCACACATCCCCATTACTCCACTCAAAGAATCAACACATTTTCTCAAGAGCAAGCTGTGCAGCACACATAGTATTATCTATTTATAGTGTTTAACCTGTGTGTGTGTAGGAAACTAATGAGGGCAAAGGGTCCAGCAGCAGCTAAGGCAGAGGAGGACAAGAAGAAAGGACTGGCGCTGTTCGGACCCAAACCACCCACACCCAAACTGCTCCGCGCCGTCGGTGGAAACATTAACAGAGCAATTATTAACAAAATGAAGGTAACAACATGCACATTTTCATTTATATGTGCAAAGATAAAAGCAGTTATGCTGCATTCTAAACATACCATGTTTGTATTTCTTTCCCCAGGTGGCTGCTGGAGGCCAGTGAGGATCGTAGTGAACATATTTTTTTATAACTCCTTTTTGGGAGTGAATGTACAGTTTTTTGTTTCAAATTCTTTTTTGTATTGATTGTATATTTTCTGTCATTTTAAGCTGCTTATTGAAATACTTCAGGTATTTTTAAAACATAAGGCTTGACAAGTACAAACAGGGTTCACAATGTTAGGACTTTTATCTGTTTTTTTTTAAAAGTAGACGCAACCATGTAAAACAAACACCACAGTGAATTTTAATTTGAATTATATGACAAACTCAAACAAGCAGATATAAATAACAGAAATGTATGTACTTAAGCACAGTATTTAGATGAGATGTGCAGTGTTTGAATCTGCCTATAAATGTTTATTACTGCCCCTAGTGGATGCTGCATGTATATTGTATTCTTGCAGTCTGAGTATAACTGCCCATTCACCTTGATGTGTTTATCCTTTTACCTTGGCATCGCTTTTCAGTAGTTAACAGCCTAACAGAGATTATCTATCCTAATTATGGTAACAGTAATTCTCGCATATAATATTTAATTGATTTGATCTGCATTGATATCTGCTTGAATAAATAATTTCCTGCTTGAACTGCAGTTTACTTCTGGTAGCATCCTGTCAAATTTTTGCTTGATTGCTGTGTGTTTCTCTGTCAGCTTTGTTTGTGTGTGCAGCAGGAGTTGCAGCTCAGAGAAAGAGAGAGGTGCTGACTAATCCTGTTAGCCGAAGCGGGGAAATAGTGAGGGTTAATTAACTGTGTTGTAGCTCTGCAGCAAGGAGGGACTAAACTAACCCTGTCAGTCTAATTTAAGAGCAGCTACTGTGACTTAATACAGACACAAACACAAACACCATAATTTAACTCATGTCTTATTTCATGATTATACAGAAAGAAATGTACTCAGTTATGTTGTAATACACATAATGGCAAAGTTATGAACCAGTTAAAGAATATATATTACATCCAGCTGACTTGGATATAACAACTGACAGGTAGAATTATTTATTTTCATTAGATTACATATTATTAAGATGACACATTTATATTAGTAGTTGATGCACTTTTTTGCCAACAAAAAACAAAGTAATGAAGCTCTCTGAATGGCTATACTCTGGATTGGAGTCCACATTGCCAGGACACAGTTGTTTTTCCTGGAAGTAACTGGCAGCCAGCTGATCTGGTGTGGACTCCTGTAGAAAGGGGAGTGCCCAGAAGGAATTAATCGCTCTAAGAAATTAATTGCCTCAGCCTTGTTGTTTGGATGTGAGGCGAGGTGTGTGAAGGACTCATTCAAGGGTCTGAGATCCGCATAGGAAAGCGTCTTCAGTTGGAGACGTGGATGTGCAGACCCGCTGCTGTAGCTCACACCAAGCCCAACCATGTTCAGTAGGTTGAAGAGATGGATGGGGGCTCCTGAGCCTCCCCCTGCCCAGGCTGATACTCCACCTACTACCACAGCTCCACCAGCTAAGGTGAGTTCTCTGATGTCTTACGTTTCAAAGATTTGAACCACAGAGGTATTTTGAAAACGTGTCCTCACCTTTAAGTTTATGAAATTGTCCTATTTTTATGATTTTTTGTGCTGGCTGCTTTCTGATCAGCTGTGTCGCAGTTTTCTAATATACCGTCATTAACATTAAATTCATCTGTTGAGAAAAGGTTGTGTGCTTTCTAACTGCTTTAAATGCTGAGTACATGAGTTGTTTTAAGGTCAACCATGGCAGGTGACTCAGATCAGTGAAAGCCTCTGAAGTAGCTTGGCACTGATGAGGAGCAGCTACTGAAGATTCAACAGAGAGAGAGTTCTAGGAAAATAAATCGAAGTCAACTGGACTCAGTTAGTTAGACTTATAACTGAGTCCAGTTGACTTCGATTTATTTTCCTAGAATAACTATGACCTGGATGAATGAGAACATTCACAGATAACAGAGAGAGAGAGGATTTACTGCTGCTGGGCCTTATTATTTTTCCAAAAACTTAGGAGGGTGAGCTACAGGAGAACTTGGGAAATATTGATATTGAAGCCAGAACATTAAGTATCTTGGTAGTTTTGGATCCTTAATGAGCCCAATTAACAACAGGAGCTTTATTGTCTTCTTTTGTTTGCACACTGTAACAATGTTGTTTATCTACAGGAAGAAAAGCCACCTGAAAAGAAGGATGAAAAAGAGCAGCCAAAGAAAGAGGAGGAAAAGAAGGAAGAGGCAAAGGTAGAGGAGGAAAAGAAGGAGGAGGAAAAGAAAGAGGAAGAAAAGAAAGAAGAGGAGGCCAAGAAGGAAGAGCCAGCACCAGGTTAGGAGTCTGTCAGTTTGGTCTGAACAACGTTTCAACGTCTTGCAGTGGTGTTTTATACTGCTGCATCACACACTCTTTAACATTTTCAGTTTTGATGCAAAGCATTTTAGGGTATTAATACAACATCTACAATCAACAGTTTTGTCAGACCTCCAACAAAGTGAACACACAAAGATTGCCCCAAATCACCAAAAAAGCTTCATAGTAAAGCACAATTTGCTGATATTTCAACAAAATGTGATCCAAAATGTGAGAAAATCTCATTTTTAAGTGTGTTTAGACTCCTATTACTCAGTGAAGATAGCACATCTATTCTGGTTGATGAGGAATAAAATCAGAATTTGACCTTTCAAAAAAACTGTCTTCTCAAAATGGTTCAAAAACAGTGTTTAATTTACCTAAGGAGGGCATTTTATTTATATATATCTATATATAGATATAGATATATAAATAGCATTTTCCCTGTTGAACTTAAAACTTTTTTTGCACATTCTTTAATTTGAAGTGGGAGTCTAACTTTTGGGCTACATTTGATTGTAGCTCAGTGGTGAAATATTTGAACGATATCCTGCTTCAGATTTCAGTGTGACTTTTGCAGCACTTGTGATTGTCCAATTTCCTGATGCGCTTTAGTTCGAAACACATGCTTACTGCACTTTTCTATTACTTTTCACTGGGGATTTGTAGCCTTTGTTGGTTGGCAGAGAAAATACTTTCCAATACTACTTCCAGGTTCTAGAGTCACAGTTTTAATGTCATTTTTACACATTAAAACCTGCAAAAGGATGGGTCTATTACACTGATGCAAATGATAATATTGATAATTTTGTAGGTTATAACCTGACTGATGTTTTTCTTGCAGCTCCTGCTCCTGCTCCTGCTCCTGCTCCTGCTCCTGCTCCTGCT
>JAQNCA010000016.1:3755289-3768822 GCA_029783725.1 Acanthurus tractus
CCCCCCCCCCCACCCCCCCCCCCCCCCCCCCCCCCCCCCCCCCCCCCCCCCCCCCCCCCCCCCCCAACACATTTGTAAAAACAAGCTTAAAACAGAGGTAAAAAATTAAGGCATGAACACTGTTTTAGCTTCCTGTTCTCATGCGTAAAACTGCAATTGGACACTTTCTCTCAATATGCAGAAATATGATGAGCTAACATGACTTGTTTCGTTTGGTTTATATGATAATAATTGAGATATTTAAGTAATCATCCCTCTTCATCTGCTCTGTGTTACTGTATATTTACAGTAGGTTTATATGGAGTCCTTAGAGGCAGTTCGGTTATGAGCGGGATACTTGGCCAAAATTTTCCAGTAACTTTCACTGGAAGTCTTTAACTCCCCGGCTGATGGTTGTGCAGAAGCAGTTTAAGTCTGGACCTTCCAGAAGATGGTTTGTCTATCCTCTCCGCCTGTGATCACCGTGGTGCACAGCTCGTTCATCCACATGGCTGTGACAGCACCTGCCCAGAGACAGCGTTTTCACAATGAACATGTGCAAACCGTGACACATACATAAAAAGTCAAGTTCTTTACCATATTGCAATAATCTTTAGATATAAAAACATTTGTTATAAATTAGTACAAAGGTTTATTTAAAAAGCGGGGAAACTAGATGAGTCGTTGAATGTGGGAAGGTGAGCTGTACCTGAGTGTGCAGGGATCCTCTTGGTGACTGTGTTGCTTAGCAGGTCCCACAGCAGGAGGTCACCAGACTGGCCCCCACACAGCACAGAGTTCCCGTCCCAGCAGAAACACCTGGAACCACACGGATGGTAAATCCTTTTAACTTGAAGAACTCTCTCTAAGCAAGAGAGCTAAAAAAATCAATTTCTGTTTTAATGGCTGAGGGTCGTTAAAAGCCATGTTCTTCAGGGTCACAAAAGTTTCTGAACTCTTGAAAGTCAATTCAACGCAGAGTGTATTTTCTACCGTTACTTAACCATTAAGTACTGGTGTATCTTACCTCTGCTCCTCCTCAGCTTTCACTGATGAGATCACCATCCCCGTCTGGACGTCAATAACCTTCATACAGGAGTCGGCACCAACACTGAGAACATGTCGACTATCTGAGGATGCAAACACCAGAGTCACTGCTTCAGTGCAGTCTGTCAGGGTTTCTAGGAGCTTACTGTCAGTTGTTAGCCTAGTTTGATTTGTATCAGAGCCGGTCTTTACTCTTTGAACACAGGATCAATTAAGTTGTTTAATCAGAGCTTTTAAAATGAATTTTTTGAGTCTCTGATCGTTGCAATAATGACATATTTTAACTTTCCTTTCCATTTAACTAATGCTGCTGAGAGAAAATGGTCAACTTTACTGTGTAAGCATCCACATCGTGTTACTGGATACTACAAAGGTTTTTATAAGCTGCATAGATAAAAAGTTAAGTATCATACGGTCAGACGTTGCTAGGTCACTAAAGTTTATGAGGCCTAAATGAAAAAACGAGCTTTGACACTAAAAATATTACATCTGTAAGGTCAGCATTCATAACCAAGCTGCCCTCTTCTTTACAGTAAAAACCCATTCTGCAAAACAAATAGAACAGCTGCCACATCATCACAGTGTGTTCAAGTTAAAGTGGTTTACAGGGACAAAAAAAGAATATGCACTGTACTGACCCCTGCTGACAACATTTCTATTGCACTAACTACAAGACAGATTAATCAATCAAAACACAAAATAATCCTTAATAGGACTTAATCTTTCTTTGTGAAATGAGTGGAAAATCCCAGCCTTTAAGTTTGCCAAATATCTCATTATAAATTGTGCTTTTCAGCAAAGCTAAAACTTTACCAGGCTTTGCTCAAAGGGTCACACTGGCTGGTTCGACACATACCAGGACTGAAGGCCATGTGGTGGATGCCTCCATTGTGGCAGTGGACTTGATGCAGTGTCGCGTAGCTGCTCGTGTCCCAGATAGTGACCGTCCCATCTTTACAGCCAGACACAAGCAGAGTCCCTGCTGGACTAAGAGCGATGGCGTTCACCTGTATGCAGGCAGCAGAGGCAGAGAGGTCATATTACAGGGAAAAAAAACAAGATTTCTTGACAAACATATTTGTGGTTTTTAAGGGAATTTTGTTTAAAGTGCATGGGACATTTTAACTTATTCCTACTTATGCAACATTTAACATGCACACATTCCTATCAAAACCACAGAGAAAATGAACTGATCCCACTGCACTTATAGAGATATTTTCAGTTTTTTGATTCATGTCAAAGTAGCCAAGAATGCCACCTGCTGGCCTGGGCTCACACAAGCAGCACCTGATTGCACCTGATTAATTATTGTATTTCATAGGCGGGCAATGCGACCCTAAACAGCTTACTGATGTAAGATCCATTAGCCTTCTCACTCACCCCAGCATCATGTTCCAACTCAGCCAGTAACTCAAACTGGGATCTCTTGTGATTGGATGAGCTTTCAGATGTGCACTGCCAGACCTATGACATGAACATCAGACAACATCATTTGTAACTCACCTCTCTATCTGAGAACATTTATGCACAACATCTGTCTGCAACTGTTCGACTCCCAACTCTGACACCATAAAATGGCATAATTTCATACTTGAAGTACCTTGACAGTGGAATCCCAGGATGCTGTGAACAGCCGCCCATCGAACCAACACATGTCGTTGACAGCATCATCGTGACCCATCAGTGTGTCCTGCCGCCTGCCGTACGGGATGGAGTAGAAATAACTGAGGGGAGGAAGAGAAAAGAAAGAAAACAAAGAGAGACCTTCAGGTCAGTGTTACACCATCAACATCTGTCTGAAAATTAGTTTACATAAACACACACTGTTAAATGTATGATATATATTATACATACACGTTGTTGTCCCATGAAGAACACACCACAGTTTTACCATCCGCCATTATCAAACACGATGATAGTGCCTGAAAAACAGTCCAGTGGTTTCTTGTTTAGAGGAGAGGACATGAGGAATACAAACAGAAATGATGAAATGGAAACATTGCATACCATGTTAGAGAAGGACATGCTCCTCTGAAAGTCCTTCAGTTCTTTGGAAAACATCTTAAGAGTTGAGTCTGAAGTAGAGAGCAGCAGTGCAGTTGAGTTGACATTTTCCACCAGTGAGACAAAGACGCCACAGTGAAGAAACAGTAACCATTTCTGCTTCAACAAAACTGTAATTTGTTCCCCTTTTGTGAAACTGAACACCTCTATGCTCTAATGGCAATGTATTTCCATGTCTTTCGAGATGGACTAATTATTACTAAATTTGCAATAAAAAAAGAAGTTGACAGAATCTCTTTTATGTTTAAATCATTTTAGTTTATGCTAGTTAATTCTGATGTCAGGATACAGCAAAAAAAGGACAACAGGATCATTTAGAAAAACAAAGATTTCTAGTTTAGTTCAAGCTCATCTTAACCTCAAAAATAGTTAAAATTCAGGATTTCTAAACTCTCATGACTCTATCTAAAGCCTGGCTGTTTTCACGCACTTTGACTGCTGCACTGGTTTACCCTTCACTCCGTTGTGAAACAACTGCAGTGATGACATAATTTTTCACCATTATGGTGAGAGAGGAAACCCAGAGGGCCATTAGAGGCAGAAGCAGTCAGACTGCTGAGCACATACAAATCTCCAGCTCACATCACACAGTGTCATCAAAAATTGATGTATTATGAAACAGGCCTCATGCAAAAGGATGGACGGATGGAAACGGGCCTGACTCACCAGAGACTCAGCACACACTGCTCTGTGACTGACTTTGCTGCTTGATGATGATGCTATTGTTATTCTTCAGCGATGCTTGGGTGAAATACATAATCACAACCGTGTAACACTGTACTGCAGTTCTGAAATCAGCTGGGCCATTGCTCAGATTTCACCCACATTTTATTGCACACAGCGCCCTGTCATGTGTCTTTGATTTTAAGGAGTAAAGGTATTTTCCAGACCTTGAGATGTGGAGAAAACAGCTGCTCCGTCTCGAGTCACAGTGATGCCTGTCACGGCCCTGCACATTCAAAATAAACACTCACTTACATAACAGAATGTGGAGGGAAGGATGCACTCGGGTTAATGCAGCAGTCAGACTATTACAATTAGCAAAAAATATGAATATCAGAGATAGCATAGGGGACTGTAAAACACTTGATAAATGTTAGAAAGCATCTTTTTAGCTCAAAAGATGTCTCTTTGTATGTTTCCAAACCGGAGGAAGTAGTTTTACAGTGGCCACCTGCACTCACTACTCCCCCAGTATATTTTAAGAAGTAACTATTTTCAAAACTCAGCTGTCTGCTGCCTTCCAGGTTTGCATGCACTTCCTCATATTTGAACCAAAGTTTTCATTTTCTACACAGTTTGTATGTGGAACACTTTGTACCTCGTCATTACTGCAGCCAAATGCATGCTTCCTCACTTACTCTTTGTGGATCTTGTGGCTGGAGTGAAGTTTCAGATTTCCCATGTTTGCCCAGGCTAATTTCCTGCTCTCCTCGGTCAGGTCCTCAAAGGACGAGTCCTCGCTCGGAGAGGCTGAGAAAACAGCACAGGGATAACTGCTGCAGGGTTTAGCCAGACAAACTGAAATGACATCCTAAAGTGATAAATGCTGTCGGATGCTGCTTAAGCCAATGAACCACAGGAGATAGGCTTAATCAAGTAAAGAGCCGATAATTACATCAGTTATGGGTTCACGTAAATACAAATTGCCTCAAAAGCTACACAGAGCGAGTGCTGCATTCACAGACACCCCTCAGAGGTATGAATCATCATTACATCATCAGCACCACTGGTCACCACAGCTGACTGTGTGTGCAGTTCACCCATGTAATAAGAGAAAGAGCAACACGCAGAGTTATTTTGATTCTTTTTGACTGTGTGTCTGTGTGTGTGTGTTTCTACCTGGAGACAGTTCGCTGCTGGCCGAGTTGATGCTGGTGCTTCGGGTCATGTTGTGGAACCTCGGGGTGATCCTCTGAGGGTGGGGGCTGGTGAACAGCTGTTTGGGCGTCTGGCCGAACTCCAGGATCTGAGTCAGCATGGCGATTCTCTGGTCAGGGTCTTCGATGCTGCAGAGGGAAACACGAGGTTAGATGACACATCATGATGTTAAATAAGTTCAATGATTGTTTATGAGCGATTGCTTGTGATACCTGTCACAGTCGATGCCCCCTTCGTAGGTCAGTGGGTGAAACACTGAAAGACAATAAAATAAAGTTTAGTCTTTGTCCAGTTCTGCTGGTTTGGATGTTGAAAAGAGCTGCAGGTAGTTTTACCGTTATGGGCTGCGACAGCTTCACTGCCTCTCTGCTTAAAGCCGAACACCAGATCGATCCACTCATGAAGGTGCTCTGACACATACTGACTCTCCAGAGCTGCCCTGTGCTTTTGAAGGAAATCAGCTGCATCTGGAGTCACGGCAGACAGGATACAGGAAATGTGAAGCGGCACAGACACTGAAAGCATTCTGCATTATGTTATCAGGTGGAGCACAGTGAGGAGGTGAGGGAGTATCAGGATCAGAAAGTGACTTCTGAATCCAGCAGACTTTACAAGCCAACCGTCTTTCACAGAAAGTTACCTGAGGCCCACGGAGGGAGGACAACGTCACCGACTAAGCTTCCGTTCTGCTTTCTGCCCAAATCAAGACTCAGTTTGTTTTCCAGAAAGCTGCAGTCATTCCCATAAAACTCTGGAATTAACTGATTGTAGGAAAGGAACACAAATGGGACAGACAACGTGTCATAAAACACACTCTTCTTCAGAAAGCATCGTACAAGCTGACAATCCCTTCATCAACAACTAAATGGATTAAAGGCTCATGTTACAGCTGTGCCATCAAATACGAACAATACGAAACAAGAACAATTCAAGTACAATCCAACAATCCAACAAAGAGTCTGTTATGTAATAATGGGGGATTTTATACACTTTATCACAGACAGCAAAGGCTTTTCACTTCTGGGACAACACACACAGTGAATATGGCCTCTAGTGTCTAACTGTCTAACAATTAACATTAAAATCATAGTTTACCTCTTTGAAATCAGTTGCTCCCTCTAAGCAGTTCTTCCAGGTTTCACTTATGCTGTGAAAAAATAATTTATTGATGAGACTTTTAACATTTTAAAGCTTTAAACACTACATTTAATAAGGAACTTATTCGATCAAGTGGTAGCTGCATTGTGTCACTGATTCATGATGGACGATAATCCTGCGTGACATTTTATAGGTTTATAACCCACCTGTTAAACATGCGATCAGCGTGGTCATAGCGTCCGTTCTGGAGACACAGCATGTGCTCTGGAGCTGCAGAGGAGGAGACATTAAGCATGGAGAAAATATTAAACTATCTTGTTGTGTCTCTTGTTGTGGTTGTACAATGAAAATTACGAGTTTACATATTAGTGTTGGAGCTGCCCATCAATGAGCTGACTTTCTGAGCTTTAATGAGAAAATGGGACATACCGATTCTGACCAGGTAGAACAGAACATAGCCTGGAGAGGAGTAGTGACTGCCGTACATGAAGGAAGGTTCAGGCATGCCTCTGTAGCGAGCCTGTGAACAGGAAGACTCTGGTTACTGACAACCTGACCGGAGACGCTCAGGGGACAGAAACAATATGCATCAAAAACTCAACTAATCTAAAGACATATACATTTTAAATTCATAGACAAGGTGGCATTTAAAGAACAAAAAGCTCAAAGCCTAACTGTTTGTTCGACATTTTAGCCTGTCTTGTCGCAGCAGAGCCTCACCAGCAGTCTGTCCAGTCGCTCCTTGTTTAAAGCTCCCACAGGCTTGCCCAGGTCCCTGAATGTGGCAGCGTTTGTCATGTCTGAGAAAACACAAACTATCAGTTGTGAGAACAACCTTAAGCCTCTTCTGTGTCATCTTATGCGATCTGTGTGCTTTTCTTTGCTGTGGACTCACCCAGCTGTGCACTGCTGTAGTCGTCCAGGACCCATGGAAAGACGGGATACTGGGACAGGTCGTTGCAGCTGCGGTCGGCCAGGTTGTTGAGGTGAAGGAGATACTGGTAGTTGCTCAGATGGCCGCGCTGCCACTGCAGCATGTAGCTCTCTGCTGTGTGCTCTGTCACGTGGTTCTCTGAGCGACGGGGGGGGGGGGGAACAGCAGGGTCAGGTCGGTCATGTGTTATGAGGTTGCAACATTATTAGTAACAGAATGCAAAGACCAATATTTTGGATCAATAGCTGACACTCTGCATAAGTTAAGTAATTTTTTTTACTGTTAACTTTTTTAAGCTAAAGACTCCAAATAAGCTGTTTTCTCTTATATTTTCATCATTTATGACACCGTTTTTCACAGCCTCCTGAAAGCCAGTGGCACAGAAACGTAAAAAGCAAGTGAATTATTCTAAAAGTCTTAATAAATTGTTTTCTTTTTAGTGTTTATCTCCTTAGTAACGGAGAAAAAAGATTGCTAGGACAGTATTTCTACAATCCTTTTGTTTTTTGTATTACACAGTTCCTCTTTAAGGACAAAGTGACATTAAATCAGATTAAAAAGAAATCAGCAGAGAAGAGAAAACAGTCCAGTGAAAGACGGCTTCCATCCTTGTTTGCATTGTTTACGAACTCAGAGCACTCTGTGACAGATTCATTACTGCCTTCGAGTCTTCTCACCTAAGAAAGTGGCGATGAAGTAGTAGATCTCATCTCTGTCAGCCGTGTTGTAAAACTTCAGGTAGATGTCAGAGCAGAAATCGTTCTCAGTGCAGAACACCTCAAGACCCTGAGTTAGAGGAGACGTGCACACAAATGTGTAATTATCCTACTTGCTTAACGAATTGCAGTGGGAGTAAATGTCATTAAAGTTACTTTATTATTTCCTGACTTGCTGGTTGTGCTTACCAGTGGTCTGAGTCCATGTCGTCTTTTGTAGATCCTTCGGATTCTGTGGAGTTTGATTTGAATCACCTGTTCTGGATATCCGTTGAGGGGCTGGAAGTAGAGGCTTTCATCGGTTATGCAGACGTGACCTGGATTGGACACCAGAGGCAGGACCATCTCCACTGCACACTCCATGTGGGGCTTCTCAGCTACACTCTGAAAGCTTTCCAGCACATTTCCAACACCAGCTTAGTTAGTTTATGTAGGTGGTGTGTAAAGTGGTTTCTGGTTGTAGTTAGAGGATGGAGGAATATGAAGCGAAGCAACAAGTAAAACACATAGAAATGCTGATCTGTTTGATGCAAACATACCAGTTTTTATCAAAAGACGACCTCGCCAGACGTGACTGTAAATTGGCTGCAATCTAGAAACACCAAGAAAAAAATGCATGTTTGATCATGAATGATTACATGATGAAAACTAAATAAACACGAAGAAGAATAATGATATACACAAAGAAGCAAGATTGTGTGAAATAAAATACACGGAGAAGAGCAGATAATTCCTGATTCTCATCATATTTCAGGCTTTGGAGTAGTGATTGACTCACCATTGCAGTTTGATCCCCCAGCTTTTCCAGACAGGACGCCCTGTGGAGCTGCATTGAGCAGGAGGAGAGTCAACATGAGCAGAGCAACACTGACATGTACAGCTTTATAACAATAAAACAAATACAGCAGTTCAAAGGTCAAGACGGGAACAATCTGACAGTTTGGCTTAGTTTATGCAAACAAAAGCACATAAATCATCTTCTGTATACTGCAGTCACGTTTGTCTTAGAGCAGCTTCATACCTGAAGTAACGTTTGGACGACATCCTCTGTTTTACTCCAAACTTCCAACTGAAAAGTTATTTTCCTCGGCCCCTGCCAAAGTGGTGAGACTAGTTTAAGCGATTCATTTGAATGTAGGAGCAAATAATGGAGCCTCTTCTGGACTCAAACAAGTCTTTAGAGAAATTAATGTAGATGTACATGTGTCCTAGCTGGAATATATTGTAGTAGCACAACAGGACTTAAGTGCTGAGGACTTGTTCTTGTAGCCAAATGTGACGCCTGAAAAACACTGCAGGCCAAACTCCAAATACCTCAAATCCACATTTTATCAGAGGCTGTGATGACTCAAGTGTGACTGATTGTATTTGACGCACTTTTTAAACTCAATTGTACATGTTTTTGAGCAGAGGTGATAAAAATCTGACAGCAAGAAGAAGAAGAGGAGACCCTCTGTTGGGCTTTGGTTGACTCACCCTCTCATTTCTGTAAGGTGCTATGACGTTGCTTTCTTTGATGTAAATGACCTGAAATCAAAGTGAATATGTTTTTCGTGTATTTACTTTGAAAACCTGTTGTTACAAATCTCACACTAACAATTAAAGATCATAAGTCTTGACAAATAAAGACAAATCAAAACAAAATTAAACTATTTACTTGAATTAAAATCTAATAAGCCATGAGGAATGACGCATTTTTTAAGATACAAATATCACATCTTTATTTGGATGATCACTCACCTGTATACATGAAATAGAGATAGCAGATGGCCGGGGCCTTTGAAGGAAACAAAAAAACTGAGTTATACATGAAAGATTTTAAGAGACAGTAAGAACCAGAGCTTAAAAAAAAATCAAGACACTAAAAATAAAGACAGACAACTAAAGAACCATCTGTACATGACATCCACAAAGCAGCACCAGAGTTTGTCTTGAATGTGTGAAGATCAGATTAGATGCAGTGTGCTCAATAATTTGGAATTAATTATGTTCACATGCCATTTTGAAGTCACCAAACCAGTTAGGCAAACTAAATAAACATCAACTTGTAAAGTGAAGGTGCAACACTAAGGGAGTAGACTATGCTCACTCAGAAAAAGGGTTGTTGTCTTCCTCCACAAACTCAATCTTCTTACAGTCTCGAAGAAGAATCTGCAGAAACAATTAATGTGTATTAATAAATGCAGCTTAAATTTAGGTAGCATAACCTTTTTTATTTTTCTCAGACTGCATATATACTCATTTCTTGATAAAAGAAAACATTTTATCTAATAGAAAGAGTTAAAAGACATAATTCAGATGGATATTTTATTCAAACAAACCTTTAAAATCGGCTCTTCAAGATCATCTGGATCAAATATGACAGATCTGGAACAGACCTTAAATGAGCCTCTGGTTTTTCTGGAATGACAAGAGCTAATGTTAGCTTGTTAGCACTGTTGACCACAAACCGTTTTACTTGAATATAACCACATGAACACCATTAAGATACTAAATAAACAAGGACTTGTGTGGCTTGTCTTGAGCTTTAAAACACTCCTGCAGACTCCAAGGCTAATCTGACACTGCAGTACACCTTGTGAAATATTGAGCTAACTGTATTGACATTAAACAAAGAGGCAAAAGACACTGATTCCTACTGTCATGACACACTGCTGTGTGAAAATACAGCTCAAACTCAGAGTTAGCATATATCTTTCTCTCTTCCTTAAGGAACAGGTTTCTCCTGCTTTAATATGACAATAAAACTAAATGAGTAATCCTGTGCTAAGAGGCAACTTTCTGAGTTTTCTCAACCTTCCATAACTAGATAAGATGATGTTTGAACAGCTGCTTCACATAGGTAAACATGAAGCTTTAAAGCATTTGACCATGACCTGATAACATAAATGAAAGCACTACAAGCAAATCTAAGAGGTTTTTACCTCCTTCTGGATTAAAGACCCAAAGAAAACTCAGAGATGAGGATTATCACACAGTGTGACAGGAAGGATGAAACAAGAAGAAACTGGTGCACCAATGCCGATGATTCACAAACCACATTCAGAGTTTGAAAGCAGACTTTGACGTTACAGTGAGGTGAGCCATGTTCAAAGCTTTGAATGAAGCATCTTCCATAATAATCTCCATTACCTCTCCTTTTTTGAACTGCTTGTCACATGGTATGCGGTGTGCTGTTCAAAATAATATTCCTCCAAATCCAGCAGCAAGAGAGAAAATCTGAAAGAAAAAAAACAATAACAGGGGGGCGTGAGAGAACGTGAGACAACTGTACGACGACAGCTACACTGTGTTTACCTACTTATCAATACAAATGACAGGTGACATGCTAATAAACTGACAAGCATGTCAAATGACTAGACAACAACAAAACAGAAAGCAAGAAAAAAATAGTATTTTAAAAAGGTAAAGGGAAATGTACCCAATTTCACAGATCAAACTATACTTTGAATACAACTGCAAATGTGAAGAAAAACTCACACGCATCACAGAAAGAAAACTGACATGCTTCATTCCTCACAGTAAAGCTCAAGCATCCGAGTAAAGTACAAATAAGAAACACAGATTTTTGAGTGAAGGGATCCTTTTAGAGACTCAGTCAGCTTGATCCATTAGTCAGAATGATCACAATTATGAGAACAAGACATCAAAATTTTCCTTCTGATACATTTTCTTTGGCAATATTAAAAAATACAATCCTTGGCTTTCGCTGTAAGTCACATTCATCAAAGTGACCCAGTTTTAAATGGCATTGCATTGCTTGACCTCATGTTGCCTTCTATAAAACTGAGTTTTATTTTACTCATAAAACTGATTCTCATGAGTTCATGAGATAAACTGGTTTTAAATAGATGAAAAAGACACAATGGTTTGGGATGGAGTGAGGCTTCAGATAGAGAAGGCATAGAATGAATTAAGTAATAAAAGTGTAATCAATATATACTCCTATTTTCACTCTCCTAATAAATACAAAAGACTCAGATGTTCTGTCAACAGCACCTCGCAGATGTTGCTGACAAAGTTTGTCCTCCATTGTTCAGAGCTGAGCAGCTCTTCTTGGCTTCAATATCCTTCTGAGTGCTCTGGAAATCCAATGCCTCACTTTCAGGACCACACAGAACAGCATTTGAAAGCTTAAAAAGGATAGCTCTTGTGGTATATTTGAAATACAATTTACCAAGACTTATTCCTTTATGGTCCAATCAAGCACTCTGAATGATACCAAGATGCTACATGATACTGACATCAATACTGTTGCTCGTGCCAGGTCAGAGACAGTCTCGAGCGGTGTTTTCTAATGTTCTATAAAGCCACAGCGGGATTTAAAACAAGTAGTAACTGTACACGGTGTATTTAACAACAGTTTTCCATGAACAGATGGTTCTTCACAGCTTTATCAGTAGCACACGGTCGCATATTTTACAGCAAACTAAACTAGCTCTTCACCGAGGCCACTCACTCTGCCTTCAATAACAAGAGGGCATCTCACAGATGACAGCGAAGCTCTCATTAGCTGAGTGGCCCAGACTGACGTTATAATAAGATCCATCCACAGCCGAGAAAAAAAAAACCCGGAGCTGCTCCTCAGAGCTCGCTCCAAAGCCACACAGCGAGCCTCTGTCTGAGCCCACGACAAGTTAACAACAGCTGAAGGAAGCACAAACCTTTCTTTAGTCCGTTCGTGAGTCTTTAAAAAAGCCATGACTGCACACCATTCTCCCGAGGAACGGAGCGCCGACCAGCCACAGTCAGATCTCTGTAAACACGGAAACTTGGAGGATACCACGTGACTGACCCGCAGACAAATGATCCCTCGACAAAGGAAAATAGTGAGGTGTCACTCCGACTCTATGTCTGGAGACCGAAAGTGCGCGCGGCTTCTAGTCCATATTTAGGATAGGCTACCTTTAATGTGTCACTAACAACATGGCAAAATGATATTTCATTTCATACTGTGAAAATATTTATTTCTAAAATGTTTGGGAAGGTTCAAATATGAAAACATTTAGAAACAATTTTAAACAGTTAGTTCCTATGTGTAGGCTTTCACAATAAACACCGTAATTGTTGATAATTTCGATGGCTTTGTAATGTATTGGGCTATTTAGAATGACTAAATCTAAAAAGAAAACACGATAAAAATTTAATGAACAGGACATGCTACTTATTTCGGAGCCTGTTTAATGCACATACTCATCCTCAGACTTTTATCCATTTGTTTATCTAGTTATTGATTTTTGAAGCAAGGTATTTACACTTTCGTTGCAAAATTGTGCCAAAGAGGAAAGCCATCTCTGGACAGGTTACTGCAGTCATAATGCACTGCACTTGTGTAAACTGGATGGTCAAAATGAAAGAACCAGACGAGATAATTCTGACTTTAAGGCCCTGTTAGGATCAAGGCCTCGAAACAATTAATCCCACAATAGTCAGATAGGCTGTGTCACAGTGCAGATAAAGCGATTAGGCCTACACGTATATTGACAATAAGTGTTTTACTTTGACTTTTTAAGTCTTATTTATTGCATTTATAATTAATAATATATCACCATCAGCATGCTTATTTACTCATTCACTTATTTACTCAGCACACATCTTTGAACTGCGTTTTATGCATGAAATTTTGTTGTGTCTTCTGTTAAAATGCTGTGAAGGTGCTGGTGAAGAAGACTCCGTTGACACTGACTTGATTGCATATAATAAGTTTATTACAAAGAAGTACAGCATCAATCAGGTTTTCCGGACAACCTGATGGGAGCATTCGAAGCCAATGTGAATCTCCGAAGTAAAGCACAAACATCTTCCCTTTTTATA
>JAQNCA010000016.1:3774934-3790633 GCA_029783725.1 Acanthurus tractus
AAATGGTTTTTATACTCTTTTCCTTCCAGGTTACTGCAATGTGCCTCTCTCCATTTATTTTCAGTATGGACATTAATATTTCTTCTCTTATTTGGTAAGTTATCAACCTGCCTGTTTTAGTTGCTGAAAATATTTTAGATTTTTTTCTTTTTTATATCAGCTGTCACAGATTCTCTGAGTTTGTCACCTTCGTTTTACGCTGGATCTAGCTTCCTTCTTATCAACCCAACAATGATTTCTTCTATTTCTGTCCCTCCATGTTGTTACAGTGTGGTCATCAGTCATGTAGCAGAGGCCTCGCTGGTGTATTCTGAGAAAGACTCTCAGTTGTGATGAGATTAACCCACAGATTAACCTTCTTCCTGAAGAGACTGTTTTTTTCTCCAAAAATATTTTATTTTTCACATTATTTTTGTATTTTCTCATCTGCGTGCTGATAATCTACTGACCAAATAAAATGATCTTTGTGTACATTCTGTTCCTACATTCTTCTTAGTAATTTAGCACACCACAGAGACATCTGAACTTCTGTAAATTTAAAATAAAGAACTGCAGCATTTATTTAACAAGATAAAGCAAAATGAACCCCAATCATACTCACTATGTCATACTACTATATACATACTACTATACTCAAACCAGTCAACCAGCCAAACAGTCCATACATACTGACTGCACGAGCTAACAAAACAAAACAAAACAAAAAAAATGACATAAGGTCAACATTCTTAATAAGGTCGCCAATATGAACAGAACTTCTTTGTACTCCCACTGTCACTTTAACACAGAGACAAGTCTGTTCTTCATAAACTGTACATGCTTCCTGAAAATGAGCCGGACTGAACACTTCTTCCACAGAGAAGCTACTGTCTTAGCTGTTCTGCTGCTTTCGCTTTGGAGAGAATAAAGCGTTGAATGGCTGTCTCCTTCGTGAACGTGCCTGTGGATTCCTCTCTTCCTTGATGTAACCTAGAAGATAGACCATATCTCAGTGTTGATGATAGTATGACAGGATGGAGTAACATCAAAGACACTGTAAAAACTAAATTAGTTCACAAGTTATTCTTTATCCAATATGGTTTAGTAGATTAAATTTGAATAACACAAAAAATAAGACTAAAAAATTTTGACTCGCCTCTCTCAATGCACGTTTGAGTTGAAGGGAATCCAACTTCCCAGAAGTTTTCAGGAGTACAAGGAGGAATGTACAGAAATCTGTGCCTGGAGCATGCAGACAGCTTTTTCTGCTTTTCCTCCTCTGGGAGATGAGCGTAATACTGTTGGAAATAAACAGCCTTAAAAAATGGTATCACGGATAAAACAGTGGTGCTCTGCTTTATTATCCCCAAAAAATACTTACAATTTCACATTCCTTGCAGGTAGTGCCCTTCAGTTTTCTTCTCTCTTCCTTCTTGCGAACCACAGCTACATGTGCAAATGTTGGATGTCTGATCCCAAAAGAGAAAGTGTAGGTTGTGAGAGACGAACACTGTTTGTGAGACTGGAATCTCTGGATGTTATGGACAAAAAAACCCCAACTAATATAGCTTTTTTTTCTTACTTTGCTTTACGCTCTCTGCTTTGGCTCATAGTGTTTTCTTGAGGATGATGTTCTAATTATGGAGGTTAAAACAAAGACATGAACACAAGTTAAATTTAAACCGCCATCCATTGTCAAGCACAGAAACTCTTGAGTTATGTGATCTTAACCAAAAAGCCTACCATCATCCTCCTCTCCTTCCCCTTCTTCACCATCATCTTCATCTTCGTCTTCATCAAAGGGCTGGCTCTGACCTAAATGTGGACTGTTGTAAGACTTGTACTCCCCGTAAGCGGTTGTGTCAAACATCATTTCCAAACTGTCATTTGCCTTTTCGCCAAGTCCTGGAAAATCAGACATACAAGGCCGTTTCTTAAGTGCATTTGATACATTATACAAAAATCTAAGCTATCAGGAACTGTAGATACAAACCAGCAACTTGTGTTAACTATCTCAGTGTCAATCCAACTGGTATATGATTATAAAAGTTGTGATTTATATTTACCAGACACGCTGTCCTTTTTGTCCGGGTTGTTTTCTCCCCGATACTGCAGCATGCTGTGACTGACCCAGGTGCGGTCAGTATCTTCCAGATCTCCGGGACACTGTTGTTCCTCCTTCTGCGAAAAGATAAATATACATATCAAGTGCCTGGTGGAGGAATTCCTTGTAGTTGAGCAAAATGTAGACTTGTTGCTAAACAAGGTCAAGGAACCCAGTTACTGCTGCTTTAAATCAGGTGGTGACCGTACCTCGTCTTCTCTCCACTCACTGTCGTACATGGACAAGGCGAGCGCAGGGTCGATGCTCCACATGGGCTCCACTTTGTGCTTCCTCCCACCTGAGAGAGCAGGGTTAGCATGGTCACAATAAATTCAGCTGATAACTTTGAAGACATACTTAGCCTGTAATCAGAGTTACTGTTTCCTTGAGATGTATCCCAAAAGTCTCAAGACAAGAAAACTCACCGTCTTCATCATGTTGGTCATGTGAGGCGTTCACATCCTGTAGGGGGTTTCTTCTCTTCCCACCACCACACTTGTTTGCTTCTAATTTAACACTTGGCTTCTTGAAAGGATTCACACAGGAAACACTGTGCCTTTCTGCTATCTGAACCTGTTAAATGGTAAAGGAACAACATTTACAACAATATGAAGCAATAATTCTATTATTTTTCTAATTTTTTGGATGTATCTCTAACCTTATTGTCCAGTAGCTCCTTCCTAAAACTTTGATTGCTTAAAGGTGCAGAGGTTTGTTTAATCAGTTCAGGCTGGGAGTGTTTGCCATCCCTCTGTTTGTCTACATGGTTCTGGATCCCTTGTTTGTTCTCCTCTTGCACCTCCGGCTCATTTTCCTCTTTCTTTCGTTTTGCTATGCTAATGCAGCCCTCCTCTGAAAAGCGTTTGACACTTTGCAGAAGTGATGGGGATCTTTCTGTGGTTGAATCTGGACTGTGAATCAGCGTGGATGAAGTGGTGGAGCGGCGAGGCCTAAAAGCAAGAAAACAAATATAACTGTGGTAAAGTGGTCTCTCTTGCTTAACAGCATGAATAAAGAACAAAATTCAGTCAAAAAAAATTCAGAAAACAGTAATTAAATGAATATGGAGTTTAAAAATATGGTGGTATTTTACTGGAGCTGGCAGAGTGCAAGCTTTCGTAAGATGTCAAAAGCTTTTAACATTTAAAAAAAAAAAATGTTGAAGTTCATGCATTATTTTAACACAAATCACGGTGAATCAACAGAGGGAGTTAGTGTCATGCATTTTAAATTCTACACAAAACTACTTCAAATGATTAAATTAGGGTTACTGGTATGTTTACAAGACGGAATACTGCCACCATAGCCAGCTAATCCTTACTTTAAACAAACATCAGGCTTCCAGGGTGAATGGGAGCTGCTGTAGCGACCTGTGTGAGTTTCTATGTTCTGGCAAAAAGATGAGAAGGAAAACAATTAGACACAATCCACACAGCTGGATGAAGGCCTGTGGTAAAATGTTAATTTTCAGTTTATGCAGTGAGTTTTCTACAAAACTTGAACACTGACAATACATGTTAAAGAGAAGTTAAGTTCTCAAGACTTTCCTAGGCTGCTGACTCTGTGTATAAGACTGCATATGTTAAAACTGCTGAATGTACAAAGGGATTCTATCTTTGGGACCAACCTCATGTGCAGTCCTCTGAAAAAAAGAAGTGTCAATCAGTAGTTGCTAACTTATTTGAGGCACTAGCTTTTAGACAGGGTCTCTATTGAAAAAAAACAGTAATAGTACAAATATGTGCAGTACAATCCCTGATAACTTCCTACCATGTTTGGCTTGTCAAGAAGTTCAAGGCCGCAGGTTTCTGCAACAGCTTCCTCCAGATTTAGATTCGCATCATCTAAAACAAGACAGAAATGATGTAGAATTGTGTGTTGTTTAAAAAAAAATGGTACCAATACCAACAAACTTGTACTGGTACCAATACAAGGTTCTTGAATAATTTGGAATGTTTGATGCCAGCGCCATCAAATTCACCACAATCAGCCATGTTGTAGCTGCTGCAGTAATGAGCCAATCAGAGGTTTCATTAAGTCAAAGACTGTTGCTTTGATACTATTTAATCTTTTCAGCCACTACTTTAAAATTATTAAGTAGAAATATGCAGTTCTGATGTTCAGAAAATTGCACATAATGCAACTGGAAATTGCAAGCTTTACTAAAATTTTATTCACCAGGAATCTTCTAAATTTTTTCAACTGTCAAAAGTATCATAATGTCTACCATCCTTGTGCAATTGATGCTTGAAATAAAACATTTAAATCTATCATAATGATGACATTAAAGGAGTTCAGTTGTTGAAGTCATACTTGACATTTGAGATGTTTCCAAGTCGCATGTGTTGGGCACAAGAACTTCTGCTCTTCCAGGATGCTTTGTAGTGCCAATGGGTTCCTTATTCAGTTCTTAGAAAAGAACACAAGTTAGTGGACTTGGTCTCCTCAGGCCAGTGATGAATATAAACAAGCACTTCAATTCTGATTACAATAAAGCAGACTAACCACTGAAGAGTGTGTTGTTTGTGTTGGACAGAGGCATCTCTGCATAGCGAACATGCTTCATTTTGTCAATATTTCTCCGTTTCTTCAGCCTGTTTGCCACAGGCAGGGAGCTCGGCAGGACGGGGGAGTCTGGGATGATGCCTTCTTCATGCTCCGGGGATGGGGCCTGCTGGAGCTCCGAGCTGATAATAACAACATCTGCGATGCTTAACTGGGAACTGAAACTTAACTGTAGGGGTGTATTCCAGTACAGAACCTCAAAGCTTCATATCTCACTGAACTTGAAACCTACATGTATCTCTATAGGCGACGGTTGAAAGACACTTGAAACCTGACTTGCAGTCAAAGGAGAAGTGAAACCACAATGATGTATGTTCTGGCTGAAAGTTCAACGGTATTTGTACTTGTCTCAGATATTTTTACTGTAAAGTGCTGATAAAATATTTAAAGAAAGTACATTTTTTCCAATGTCAAAGAGAATGTGTTGACAAAACATGACTGTTATCCTATAAAGGTCTTACCGAGACATCTTCAGTCTTTGCAGTTCAGTTTGTAGTTTTCTGTTTTCATCCTCCAGGGTGCTGTTTTTATTCTCTGGGGGAAAGTGACACACAACAATGTTTTTCACACAATTCATCACTATTATTTAAAATGTGCGCTTCAACATGATAGAAGCATTATCCTATTGTCAACTAGTATGGTCAATATAAACCAATACGACAGAGTTAGATTACATGCCAAGAGTCCTTGTGAGCACAGGCTGTTTAGGCTCAGTGGTTCTTTGAGCTTAATGCAAAAACTTGCATGCCAACATGCTCATAGTGACAACCACAACCTGCTGATATGAAGGTGTTATAATGTTTAGCCTTTTCACTGTATGAGTTTAGAGTTTTAGTTTAGTTTTTAGCATGATATCATTAACTATTTAGCACTAGAACTAGCATGCTGCTGAGGCTGATGGGAATGGACTTTGTGCCATTGGTAAATGGCCACAAGCCAAAGTATGGGATTAATGACTAATGTTCTTGATGATAACATTAAAGAAAAAGTTAAGAGCTTAACAAAAATATTTGGACATTTTTTCATGAAAACGTAATGTCTGTATAAAATGTGCCATTAATCAAGTAGATGTTGAGCTACTATTCAGGATAAGTGAAAATTTTTACTTGCACTATAGAAAAGGTCACAGAATCATAAAATTTTAGAGAATTCATCCTCTGAGACCATGCCTGTACACAATTTCATGGAAATCTTTTAACATTTGTTGAGATATTTCAGTCTGGACGACATTTGCAGACAAATCATCAACCCGATAGAAAAAAATACCCTTATCTGTTGAAAATAAAAATAAAAATAAAAGCCCAGGAAAACTTGTCACTAAAGTGCCTAATTAACATTTTATGAAAGCAAGGTGAAACCATGCATTTTCTTTTTTTTATTTGATGTCACATTAAAGTACAAACCACATTTTGACAATATTGTAACTGTAACTGTAAAAGTATATTTTTTTTTACATCTTATTTCAGAAGCATCTGAACAAGCATATTATGAACACGCTCCTTCTTTTTTAATTGTGTTGAGCCGTAGTTTGTCACGACTCTGTTTGACAGTGAGGAAATCAGAACAGTGAGTATCCTTACCCAGTTCTGAGATTAGACGCGACTTCTGATCCAGGCTATTTTGCAGGTTCTCCCCTAAGATGGCACATCGATCACACTCACCTGCTCGGAGCCTGGAAACAGTGAACATAGTTGCTGATCTTTGGAATGCACATGTCATAACATAGTTGACCAACTGTGGAGAAAGTTACCTGTCTTCTAGGTGACTGATGGTATCCTGTAGGGTTTTGTTTTGCTCCTTCAGTTGCTGGTTGCGATTGTAAAACACCTCAAGTCTCTGAGCATCTCTGTAGAAAACAAATGCAATGAAAGGCAACTAACAGAAAAGGCTACATTTTATTCACAAATCATTTTATAAAGAGGAGATACATTTATGTTGTTATAAATATCTTTTTTTTTTTGTCTTAAAGGTGACACAGTATACTCACAAACAGCGCTCCTTTTTCAGTTTGCTCACTTTTGCCTCCAGTTCTAAAACCAGCAACAAATATTATGTTAAAAACACGGTGCAAAACACCCTAAACTAGACTTCATTTACTGTCCAGTCTCAGTGTGACCTACATGATCCATTAAAGAAATCCACTGTGCAAACATTAAGTACATTACTTGGTCACTTACCTTGCAGTGCATCCTGGTGACACTCTCCAAGCTGCCTCCATAAATCTTTAAAGAGGTCAGCTGGTTTTGGTGTCCCACCGCTCAGGCCAGGGCTGCTCATCCTCCAATCACTGCTTAAGGCAGCGTTACCTGCCAACACTGCCAGACAAGAGATGTTTTATCACATATATTAATTTTTAAATTTATATTAATTACGTATTACTACATTATGGAACAACCTCAGCATTGTTTTAATGGGCTATATGTTGAGGTAATAAAAATACCATTTACTATTGATGTTAACTGCATACAAGAGGCAAGTTATTGTTGTAACTGACAACTTAAATTTGACACTGGCTGGGGAGATTTTTCACCCAAGAACCCGTTCATGTTAGCATATCATGCACAATACAACTCCCGAAATTAAAGTACAAGCATGTATCTGCTTTTGAGGAATGCTTGAAGAGTCTTTGCTCCATCGTTAATATTATACATGTAACAACTTTCCTTCGCTGTGATTCAATTCAAGATACACTGACGTGAAGTTAAGTCACATCAACAACCGCTAGCAATAATTACAGCTGTTACCTCTTTACATGAACAACACGTACACCAGTAAGTCCAAGAAATACGTAAAGGTTTACATCGGTAAATCGTTTGGCTAGTATGCTAATGTATCACAGTGGTATCATGTTGATAACTTCACAACAAAACACATAACAAAATCTAAATTCGCGCGCCGAATTGCATCCTGGGAAGTCTTCTTATCTTTTTCTTCTTCTTCTCAGTATTTTGGCGGTCGGCATCAATAAGTGGCTGTACCGCCATCTACTGGAGTATTTTTACAGTGCCAACTTCCTCTTCCTATGCAAATCTGTGCTCTTTGACGCCCTCTCCTGTTCAAACTGACTAGCATTACAACTACAAAGACAACCAGCAATAATAATTCGAATAAAAATCATGGACTATGGCCCAGTTCATTTCTGGCATGAATAAATGTCAAGTTTAACAGATTCTTTTTTCTCTTTTGGAGGAAAACACAAAGCATTCTTAAGACTCAGGATAGCACTCATATATATTCAGGTCTTTTGTTGTTCGAGCTGCACAGGATTATAGCAATGTTATTTTATTGCCCCAGCATTCAAAGAAGATTGCGATACAGTAGTGACATTTCTCCTCCATGCCAACAATGTTCAGTTTTAACAAAAAAGCGTGTGGTCCCTCATATGAAGGCATATTTTCATTTAGACCTAATCATTTGTGATAGACTCATACTCAAACTCATACAACTGTATAACAATCAGCCAAGTCTTGCTTGAAACTAGGAAGTATAAAATGACACAATAAGGGGAAACAGAGATTATTATTATTATATTTGTTTTTATTTTTGGTCTTTCTTAAGAATACAAAACAAGAACCATAATCACAAAAATAACATTTACAAAACAGGTTATTTAACTGAGGTGACTGAGGCAACATAGAAAAGCATGTCTGAAACAGTGATATTGGTGTTAGCCTGGAACCTTGAGGTAAAACAGCCAGCAATGTAAAAGGTCAAATATTTTTACAAACTGTTTTGAATTAGTGCCTTGCTTCAGTAGTGCTATTCACAAATTGAGTTCAACAATATCATGTTTTTTTTCTTAACATGTAGCAGTGATTTAATGATGTAGTGCTTCAGACCTACCTAAGAACAAACTGATTATTGTGAGATATAGGTCGAATACTCTAGGCATGTCGCACTATATGGCACCATTTTTAATGGTTTCTATTTTAGTCCTCTTTGATAAACACACACACACACAAACACTCACACACAACACTTTCCTCTCTCTTAACTCTTAAATGGGTGCAAATGGTTTCAAACAACTTCCTCTACTTGTTCCCTTATGAAGAATACTTGCGGCTAAAATAAGTGAACAGTTTTAACACCCAGAAATGTTTCAAGCAGAAAACAAAAGCTGCTCCACACTTTTGGAAAAGGTGACACTCTTTTCCTAAAAATGTTTGACAGGGCAGGAAAAATAAAACACTTAGAATG
The DNA here is from genome assembly GCA_029783725.1 of Acanthurus tractus. Lineage (NCBI taxonomy): Eukaryota > Metazoa > Chordata > Actinopteri > Acanthuriformes > Acanthuridae > Acanthurus > Acanthurus tractus. The sequence continues at coordinate 3,783,780 of JAQNCA010000016.1, forward strand.
ATTAAGTGTTGGAATGGCCGTCAGTCAGAGGCAGAAACTAAAAAGTCCCATCTTTTTCTTAAAATACAAAAATGGTAAGACGAAATGCATACACTGCATCACTGAGAGAAAAATAAAACCCTAGCATCACTTACCAGAAAAACAAAGCAGTGAAAATAGTACAGTTTGTTCTGCACTTATTTGTGCAGGTTATGTTTTTGCATGAACAGACGTTTCTTGTGTTTTTCTTCTTTCACATGTAAGACATGGTCACTGGTGATTCAGCATTGCAGATTATTACTTTTTTAGTTCCTTTGGATGTGTGCCTTTTTGTTGATTTTGCATCTGTCACAGCAGGTAGATTGAGCTAGCATTACTTCATATATCTATATATACACATGCATTCAACATCATATGTATCCCCTTAAATCAAAAAACAAACAAATAAACTATTCCAAACTCCCTTTTCAACATGTTAAGGGTTTAAGCTATAAAAACCTGCATGACGGTCCATGATAAAAGTTTGCATGGAGGCTTTGCTGATTGACGTGAAATATGCAGCAGGTAGCAGAGGTGCTGGCGCTGTGGTGTGACATGGAATACAGCCTTATTCCATTGGGGGAGGGGGAGAGGGGTGTCATGGAGATGGGCCTATTCTTAACCCCCTTCTATCCAAAGGGGCTTCTTTCTATGTAGTTGGGTTTTAAGATTCACATTATGCTGGAAGAAGAGTAACTGGTTGCAGACACTGGCAGCGCAGGTCTTCACCAATAGCAAAAAACACTGGAGTAGAGTGTGAATGCATATCTACCATCATCTGACCTGCAGAGAGAACAAAATGCAAAAAAATGTGAACTTCAGGTCTGTGTATGTTTTAGGTGAAGGTTGAACATAAAGCAAGAATGGAGACATGTTTAAATAAATCAAATACTCAAACACAAAACTCACGTTTCCCTCCCTTCACCACTGTGGGGGCACATAGCTGTAGCTGGGTGTGCCAGGGGGCCGATACGTGGGCATGGTGACTTGGTGAGGGGCAACAGGCGCTGGTGATGGAGATGTCAACAAAGTTCCTGAACAAAGGGCGGGGCTTAGATTTACAAAGATTGCATTGCAGAACAGAAAATATGCACTTTCATGCTAAATACAGAGTGCAACCCAAGGAGGGAGAACTCTTCTCTTCTCTCTCTTCAAAAAATAGATACTGATAAATAATAAACTAGAAACTGATGCTCACCAGCTGACATGGCCATAGTAGTGCCAGCTACCATCCCCATAGCAACCCCGTTGTGGCGGGGTTGAGGGATGGGTGGGGCATACATGGCTGCAGGCATCCCATTTGGCTGGACCACTGTTGTGTGATGGATAACATGAGGCGGCGCAGCATACAGCGGCTGTGTGTAGTAAGTGCCTTGTTGTTGTGAAGGTATTAATGCCTGGATCACAAAAGAACAACATGTTACAGCTCAAAGCAAACAACAGTTGTGGCTTGATTAACATGAAGAGAATGTTAACAGATACCATGTTTGGTCAGAGGAGGATGCTGTGACAGGATTAAAAAAAAAACAGCTACATCAATAATGAAACCATTCTGGTGTCAAAGTTTGAAATGTGATCTTGTGATATTCTGCCTTCCTCAGGCAAAATCCAAATACTACTTATTTACAGCCAAGAGAGAAAAATTGTCATCTAATAACATTGTCCTGACCTGTGCATAGGGGCTCTGTTGAGGGTAGGTGCTCCTGACCGGGTACACAGCAGCAGGATAGGGGTTGCCTGCGGAGGAGTACGGCGGCACAGTCCCCGTGTTGGGAGAGCAGGACATTTTAAAAGGAGTGCCTGGAGCATAGCCTGGTTGGAGGAAGACATTGTCAGTTCTTGCTGTTTTATTATTACATGTACAGTCACTGAGTATGAACTTCATTGTTACCACTGGGAAAAGCTGGGTTTGCTCCTGCGTAGACATTAGGAGTGTATGCTGGAGCAGCTGCTGCATAGCCAACAGGGAATCCAGCTAGCAAAAAAAAGAACAAAAAATTAAAAATGTTGATTGTTTTTTCTTGGATTCAGAACTTTTTTTTTACACATGCTGCAATCAAAACATTTAAAGACTGCTCCTGTTGCACCTAACTGTGTATGTGGCAGGTCCAAATGTTCCAAGTGTTACTGTTTGATCATCTTCAGCACCAGGTTTTTGTGAATAAAGTGTTGTCCCACAAATAAAGTTTGGTCACTGGGTCTTAGCCCAAGTTTCAAGTCAGTATAAAATTGCTAACGCTCACATATCAGTGGTCTCTGAAAGGTGTGTAACTAAGGTGCTGATGATGATGATGATGATTAGGCCATGTAACTATATGCATATTACTGTGCAGCACTCTTTTTGTGCCCAACAGGAACAGTCTTGGAAATTTTGGATCCCAACTTATAATTGTGGTATTAACTTTAACCATTACCTGGGTAGCCTATTCCTTTAGTGTTGGTAAAGGGAACCCCTGTTGACGCAGGGCTGTACACTGGATTCATTATTGCCACCTACTTGCAGATGCTGCAACGAAAAAAAACATAGCTCATGTGAATTTCAAGGCATTTTCAAATGAACGTTAAGATCATTAGGGTAAATCTAGTGGAAATTAATAAGGCACCTGGCAGCTATCCACCAACCTAAATATTTCAATAGCATCCTACCATAAAGAAATGAAATGTGAATGTTCCCCTGATGCTGCCAATGGTTAATGGATGAATGACGGAAGAGGGCCAAATGGCTGGTTCATGTAAGGACACTGACTGAGAAAAGATTCCTTCATATCTTATACTAGATATCTTTATACACATCAGAAACCTTATTAATGCAACATGGTTTTCTGTCCCTTGTTTACACATACAAGTAATGTGCTTTATCATCTAAAAGTCTAACCATTAAAGCTGCTCTCTCTGATGGATCAATAGATGTTACATCTCATTTCTTTCAACATTACACTTACAAAAACTGTAGGTGTCAGGGACATCATAGCAATACTTATCATAGAAAATTCTAGACATTTCAGTAATTAGAATGTTTAAAAGCAATAAAGATGCTGTTTTTTGGAATACAATGTAATTATCTGGTGAGGATATACATGTGGTGACCTTGCCAGTTCATCATCACAACAAATACTCATTCTCTTTTTAAGGAAACATACGTCATTCATATTGTAAGTGTTGTCTATATATAGCCCACTCATAACTGAAATTCCACCCTTTTGCCGTTGGTGATCTCAAGTTTTACTCACTGTAATATGCATAAATTAACATGGTGCACTACTACAATTATAGAAGTGGACTTGAGTTTGAACATCTCTCTTCCATGGCTGAGCAAAGCACTTCCATCCCATTAACATCTTACTGTTTTTTGTTATCCCAGTTAACTTCCACTGCAATGAATGCTCATGTTCCAATGTACAGATATGCTGCAATCTAACCCTTATCTCACACATACACATGCATTTGAGACATTTCGTTAAACATCATCTTATGGGCCGCAATGTTTCATGCACCTTTTCCAGTTAAGGATTTCCAGAGTTATACAACTTCCACTATCAGGGTAACCTCGACCTCTGCGCCATGTGATGCTCATTAGTTGAATAAACACTTGGGTCTAGCTATGCTGTTGTATGCTGCCCTCTAGCGGTGGTCTGAAGACCATTATCCACATCACTTCGCGAGTCTTTCTGTTCCGAGGAATTTACGCAGGGGAATGAAACGCACTGCTTTCATGCTATAATATTAAGGTAAAGCTACAAAAGAGCCAGTTTTCTCGTGATTTGATTTACTAGTCCTTATACTGTCACTCCATGCAGTTAAGTAACGTTAGCGAGTACTACAACCCAAAATCTATTTTATAGTCTTACTTGGTATGAAACCACATAACAGCCTGATTTTAACAAAATCTTTATCATCTCACTTAAAATGAAAAGAGATCCAAAAGAATGACCGACAATATTTAATCTACGGTTTATTCAAGACTTTTAGCGTTAAACTGATGCTCCTATCTACTTCCACCAAAACACGAAGCGGACGTCGACAAGAGCGATTCAAAAAGTTGTATTTTAATATCATTTAACAGAATGTTGGTTAGAGGGCATCTTTGTTAGCTTGTTTCCAGTCGGGCTCGACAGATACAAAGTGTTCCCACATTCTCCTAAACCTGACGTTAGTCATGTTGCCTGCAAAAATAAAGATGGCAACCTTTAAGTGGAAGAATTTTGAAAGGTGAACGTGAACGCAGCGAGGCTTTGTTATCATTAGCTAGCTTGTAGCTCCCAAGCCTCATCAGCTGCACAACCTGCTGGTAACAAGAAGCGTTTGTCCTTGCAGTTTGGTTTCGATTTACAGACTGACCTGCTAATCACCTTAATGACCGCGGAAAAGCACCGGACAGTCCCGGTCAGCAGCCAGATGGGGACAGCTTGTCAACAGGCCGCATAGCATAAGAGGCAGGCAGCCAGACAGCTGTGGTCTGCAGTGACGCCTGCTCCAACACCGCAGAAAACACACAAACCTTCTTATTCCAAACAACAACCGACAAAAACTTACCGCTAACTGCGATCTTGGTTTCTTCCTATGGTCTTTTGGTGTAAAATGAAATTAGGCTAGCTGGTGTTTTGCTCCCAGATGCTTTGCTTAACTCTTTTGGGCACCGCGCGTCACTTCCGTGTGATGTCACGTGACTCAAATATAAAATATGACACCTTCTTTATCAGGCCAATAAATTTCTTTGAAACAATTCACACGTTAGGAATGCAAGTGTGCGATTTAACTCCCCCTTTCAAACACGTAAGTTTTAATGTTTTAGAAACTGTGTTAGGAATAACTCAGTCCAGGGGACCAATTTAACAACTTAAAATCTACATGGTACAGGAAGCAAAATTCATCGTGGCAATACTAATCAGACCAGAGGAGTCTTGACGTTTCAGTATAATTAAGTTGTACATATGATGTTACACGTCTGGTGTAAAATGAAATTAAGCTAGCTAACGTTTTGCTCCAAGATGCTTCGCTCAACGCTCTAGAGCATCATACGTCACTTCCGTGTAGTGTCACATGGGCTGCAAAAATAAAATATGACACTTAGTCTTATCAGGTAACTAAATTTCTTAGTGTAATTTGCATTTTTGGTCATTCATTCACTTTTCGTCGAATATATAATAATATTTTCCCAATGCAATTGCTATCTCTAAAAACGATAAAGTATCCGACAGAAAGGAATAATAGGTTTGATAAAAACATTTATTTGTAAATAATGTAATCAGTTTTTCTTTATAGTTAATCCGTTTAATACTTTTTTTAAACTTACATTCCGATATTACAACATTCTAACGCCTGATAACCACAGTAACACTGAGGCAATCTTCTGTGAACTCATTATTATGTTGTAGTGCTCTGCGGTCCTTGCAGGCAATAAAATTTATTTGAATTGAGCAAGTGCTTCCTTTCATCTGACAACATATAAACACCGAATGTATCAGATTTTATTTAACATCTGTCGCAATCAACAGTTATGCAAATTAATTTTCATGTTTCTCGAAAAGCAAAATACTGAGTGCATTTTCTCTTTCAGGACCTTGACGCATCGTTTCCATTCAGCCATTGAACTGGGAAGAGTAGGGTCCATACTGTTGTGATTTTATTGTGACCTACATGAGATTTAATTGCTAAAATGTTATTTTTTTACTTAAATTAGGAATCATTTTGCGGTGTAAGGTGAAAATCTTCGCTCGGCTGTTGTCGTCGGTGAGGTGTCGGGGTATAATGTCTGGAGCGGCCGGTGGAGGAGGAGGCTCCTCCTGTCTGGGCGCAGCAGCGGCAGCCAGTTGCAGCTCCGCCGGCTCTTCCTACGCTGCTACAGCCGGCGGAGGCTCAGGGGTGGCGGGGAGGCTGCCAGCTCGGGTCCTGGAGCACGTTTTCTCCTATTTGGAGCTGTCCGACTTGATGCGATGCGCGTTCGTCTGCTGGCATTGGAACAATATGCTTGCGGATGAAAACAGCGAGGTGTGGCGCAGCCTCTGCAACCGAACTCTGAGCGATGAAGCTATGCGGTCTGACATCCTGTGCAACCTGCCCACCTACAAAGGGAAAGTAGGTTCATCAATGTATCGCTGTTTTCTCAAGTCGATAGAACCGTAGTCATCGATAAACCCCATTAAAAATCTGCCTTTTTATCGCTACCTTTGCTCTGCAACCACCCTCACGGAACGTGTCCGATCATGTGGTAAACTGCACACATTCTTCTGGATAAACCTAGAAGCTAACAATATGGTTTGCAAGAAGCACCTAGTGATTCACACCCCGTCCTTTATGCATAACTTCATGATAATGTACACCAAATAAATATGTTTGCAGAAAGCTATAGTTAAATTGGCAGATCTTAAAATGGGGTTTGGTTTATGGTTGTTTAAAGTTGTGCAAGTATTGGAAATGGAACAGACAATGTGTTGTTTTGTTGCCTGCGGACAACGTTAGACCTTGGATCTCGTTTTATTACAGTAGTAATAAATAGTGAGGTTGCTATTTTTGTTATGTAGGCAGTTGCATAACTGTGTGTGCACCACATGGAAGTACACGGAAATGCAATTGAAAGTGAAACCAGTTTATGGATGAAGTTGTGACTTCAATTGGAAATTTAACTATTTTTTTTATTTTCAGTCGATCAGAAATTAGGAAATAATTAAATTCCAAAATCAAAATTTAAAGTAATTGAAGCTCTTACTTTTGTCCATAATCACTTCCACAACCTTTAATCTTTCATCATAAGATATTAATTTATGTTTTGCATTATACACTATCAGCTATGTTATTTTACTAAAAGGCCTTACAAAATATTTGAACATCACAACCTT
>JAQNCA010000016.1:3790733-3813380 GCA_029783725.1 Acanthurus tractus
TTATGTTTTGCATTATACACTATCAGCTATGTTATTTTACTAAAAGGCCTTACAAAATATTTGAACATCACAACCTTCATGGGTGCAAAACATTCTTTCCTGCAAGTTAAAAAAGCCAAGGGGTGTTTGTGCAAGTTCTTTAACAGAAGGATGTTTCACAAGAAATACAATGACAGAACTCTTCTTCTGACTGCCAGCTCTCTCATAGTTACGTTATAAAATACACTGTTTGATATTTTAAGCTTCACTCAAATATTTCTGATGAGAGCCTAAGATACTGAAGTATTGTTTTTAAGTTGTTGTCCCTATTCTATTGTCTCCAACAGCTCAAGGCCTTTCAACATGGTCTGAGCTCCCACGACTGCTCCCGCAATGTTTACGTGAAGAAGAACGGCTTCACCCTGCACCGCAACCCCATCGCCCAGAGCACAGATGGTGCACGTGGCAAGATTGGCTTTTCGGAAGGGAGGCACGCCTGGGAGATCTGGTGGGAAGGCCCTCTTGGCACAGTGGCGGTGATAGGCATCGCCACTAAGCGAGCGTCCATGCAGTGCCAGGGCTATGTGGCTCTACTGGGCAGTGATGACCAGAGCTGGGGCTGGAACCTGGTCGACAACAACCTGCTTCACAACGGCGAGGTCAATGGGAATTTCCCACAGTGTAACAATGCACCCAAATATCAGGTAAGGATTGCAGCCACATCTGTATGTTGTCTGTACCCTCAACAGATTTGAAATCATACCAAAACAGTGTTGAAATGATTTAACAATCAATTTGTAATTATTAAAACTTTTTAAATATGTTTGCTGTTGTCTTTTTAAAATATTTTTTTCTATGTTATTCTTGTAATCCAGCATGTGTCTTTGTGTTTGTCCACAGATAGGGGAGAGAATACGAGTGATTCTAGACATGGATGACAAGACGTTAGCCTTTGAGAGGGGTTTTGAATTTCTTGGAGTAGCGTTTCGAGGACTGCCTAAGGCCTGCCTGTACCCTGCTGTCTCTGCAGTATATGGCAACACTGAAGTCACCATGGTGTACCTGGGAAAACCTCTGGACGGCTAGAAGCAGAGTAACCTGTGCCACCATTAAAACTAACAGGCAACTGGCAGGTGCAGGACTTTTTCTGTCAACAGACCCTGTTCGTTACACTATTTTACATGGTTTTGGAGGCCAAGTGGTCATGTTTCTCTCAAGCAGAATAACTCTATTTACATGCACAAAGAGAACTGTCTGCATATCTTCCACAGTTTGACATGAGGAGTCGGTTCCCGGGCTTGAGGACGTATAGGGAAAAGGAGCGCTGGGGAACAATCACAAACATGTTTCTGTTTCACTGTGGAAGTGTCCACTTTTACAGTTTAGCTGCTGGACTGTTTTATTTACAGGATAGGGGAACATTTATTTAAATTTTACCACAACTCAGACTAACAGTGCTGAACATTAACTTGAGGTTTTATGCCTGCTTGAATGAGGCCAAAACTATTCTAATTGGTGGCAAATACTTTAAGATATCATTAAGCAAGTGGTAAGCATTAGTTGTTATCAATAGCTATTGTATGAGTTAATGCAAACAGCTCATGTTGGATTAACACAGTAAAACTATAATCTGCGACTGGATTATAATGGTGATATGCCAAATGAATGTGACCCATTGTTATATTTTGCTAGATACAAAAAAGGACATGCAGACCAACTGTCATGCATGTGCATGGAATGGACTTAAACATCTGCCAGGCAACATTTTAAAATACTTATCCAGTAATGGTGGAAACTATACACGTACAATGTTAATGTGTGTTCTTTTTAATGTGCTACCGTAGTATTACACACTATTTATTTCTTGGTTTTATCTATGGTACTATTGAAACTGTATTGTCATAAGGCCTGAAAATAAAGTCTACATGGTGCCACTCTTAGAATACAGATGTTTGATGCTTGTGTTTATATGTGCACAATACACCAGAGGTTTTCAGTTTACCTGCTTTTGCACAGCTGTCAGATTACAGAGCATGTTCCTAGCCTATGTCATGCAAGGCACCAGCCTTTTTTTTATTGTTAAAAAGTAGGTACACTAGACTGTAGAATGGCCTGCACAGCTAAATTAAGCTGTGGATCATGTATATAGACTGAAAACCTAGTGGAGGTTGTGTATTTTGCTGCCCAGTTGATTTTTAACTGATCCTAAAGCTAAAAAAGGGGCTGTGTCTCTCAACCTATCAAAAGTCAGAGATTTGGAGACTCAGTGCATGGTTTTATTCGACACATGCTATTGCAGATTGTGTGTACATAATACAAAAATCACATTACCCAGTATAGAAGATTAGCCATGCTCATTGCTAATGTTCTATAATTTGCATCATAGCATGGTCAGTTCATGTAAACACCATCCTGAAAAGTAAGAATGACAAGCCTATCAAAGGAAGGCTTTTTTTCAGCTGTTTTTCTGCATGTATTTGTACCATGACATGCCACACTGATTATAATATGACACAAACATTAAGTTTACAGTTGACATCAATACAGTGGTGTTATTCTGTATTTGTTGAAAGCAAGAAAATATTTGGTGAGGCATTAAGTTCAATCCATAAAACACATTAAATGTTTTGACAAGTAGACCTATTAGGCCTAAACTAGCATTAAGCTCAATAAGAGACTTATAATACAAAACACAGACACAGCAACTTCATGACTGATGTAGGACTTTATTCCCAAAAGGAGAAGTAAGTGGAAAGTGGGACTCAGGCTGATGTGGGTGGAAGGTGATGGGTGAACAGAGGGTGTTAATCAGTAAACGTAGTTAGTCAAAAATCCAGCAGAATGAAGTCATTACTGAGCACAAACAATGCTACCTGGCAAGAAAACACAGAGAAGAATGTATAGTGTATGCAGAACAAAGGCAGCCGTAAGAGTCTGATACCAAACTGACTGAAGCAAGGAACGAACAGAGAGGCTGAATGACCAAAGCAACTGCAGCTGGTTTGGTTTTAAAATATATAGAATCCAGATCAGCGTGACCTCATGACGGAGGATGAATGACAAAAACAACATACACCACCAGCAGATGCTCACCTCTCACCAATAGCAAATAAAGAGGAAAGGGTATTACAGCACAGTGTGATCTCACCAGTGTGGGTGAGGATTACCACTTCAATAAGTCATTGATGAAATATGTGCTGCCAATGCTAAGAGCTTCGTAGCCTGTTTGTCCCCTTTCTCTTTGAATCTAGTCGGGTCTGTGCACCTTATAACGCAGAGCAGCCTCTCTAGTGTCCCGCCATTCTGTCCTGTTCTGACCCTGAACATCGTTAGAGAGTTGGACTGTCTGTCCATCAGTGTCAGTCTGTCCATTGCTGATCGTTTTATCTCACTGTCAGACTGTCACTCTAACTGCTGTATCTGTCCATCAGTCTATCTTAGGCGTTTCGAGTGGCATCAAACCTGCAAGAGCAACTGAATTTATGGTAATTATAAGCATGACTTTGCCCCTTCACATTATTGCAAGCAGGGCTGCTGGTATTTTCCACAATGTGTTGTTTTTTCTTGCAATTTCTCTAAATTGTGAGAAAAAACTCCTGTGCTTTTGTATATCCTGTCACAGATAGGTCTGAATATAATTATGAACAACTGGACATTGATGATATTCAAGGAACCCCTCAGAAATCTTCTAAAATTCTTCACAAAACCAAAAGACTGAATAAATTCTTGTGTCCAACCCCTCAAAATTAATGTCTCATATCAATATGCAATAATATCTCCACAAGAGGGCAGCAACCTTCTTGTGCATGTCATACAAATAGACTCTAAAGAGAAGTCCTGCTCATATGCAGAAGAGTTCTCAAGACGACAGAGCTTCTATACCTCACTCTTTATTCCATATTTACATCCAGTGGTCAAGTGAACCATAAAGGTGCTATCTACAGCATTTTAGCACCAATTACAGTTTGTTTTTTAATTAAAAATGTTAGACAAATTGGTATTGTGTACTTAATACACAGGGTTAATTTCTGGCTGAACCATGCTATGAAAATGCAACCAAAGCGTAACAAATTTTGACTGAAAGACAGGAAACTATCCTCATAGTAGGAGTTAAAAACTTGCATAAAAAACACATGTGACCTATTAATCAGTCAGTGTTGCAAGCTCTGAAGTAGATTTGACCACATTTTAAGTTAAATCTAAAACCCAAAGTCATGGCAGTTTGGATGATATGTACTGCCGTTGCTGCCAAAATGTTATAAATAATACCTTTAAAATCCAATAAATCTGTGACGTTTAGAATCCTACAGTATCTTTCATTTTGTTTGGTTGTGATCGTCCTCATTTGTTGTGATGTTTTGATACTGCTAGATATGAGGTTTCCATGCCCCCCCTATGGGACTTCACACCATCTGCCACACCACCACTCCTTCAGCTCTCAAAAATAGAATGCAAATTTTCATACCGTACCCATATCTTTATTTGCCTGTAAGTCCTGAAATAGATAAAGGGTAGTGCCAATAATTCACACTTGTACTTATCACATTTACTCTGCTGCACAAATCCAGCGTGAGAGCAGCGTTCTATCTGCCTGCTCAGAATACAAGATATGGAAGTGAACATGCCCATATAGTATATCAGTACAGATACATTTTATCAGTAACAGTGAGAGTTGAGGCTAGTAAGGTGACCTCATGGGGCTCATAATGAAAAAAGGGTCACTCGTTCAACTTAAACAAAAAGCACGGTTTCTCGTTGTGAGTGAGCTTTTTTTATTATTGAGTCAAAAATCAACTAGGGTTTTGGAAGGAAACTGATAATCTAACTGCTGAGTGACTTTTTATTGTCATTATTATTTATGCAACTGTGAGTGATAAATGAAAGTGCACGGTGGAGTTTCATTGTAAATAGTTTGTGTGCATCTTTGAGGTGTAACTAACATGTTAAATGATTTTATTTTTAAAAAACGCTTGCAAAACCAGTTGTTTCTTTAAACTTTGAACCCATGTGATTCTAGAATTTTTTATCCTTTTACAGAGTCTGAACACCCTGCGGTGATATACAGAAAGTGGTGAGGTTTGACCTTTTGTGGTCTCTCTGGACCCTGTTCACAAGTCGGTTTATCTTATTTAGTGTTTCCTATTCTGACAGCAGAATACTGCTGCTTCGATCTCTCACAGTCTAACAGGAAGATGTCTAACAGAACATTTCTCACCTTCCAAAGAAGAGCTGATACATTTCATTTAAAGGAACAAATTCTCTCCTGTAATAAGGAAAACATTTTTTAACAGTATAATAACAATAAGTTAACTTTAAAAAGAAGTTATTTTATCACATCACCCTGGATGGTTACATGCTCGTAACTGCCAATTCACCAATCATCAAGACAGAATTAAAAGTGTAATATTTAAGTGGACAAATAGAGGTTTGTTTGTTCACTCATCAAAGTATGAAAAGGAGCATGGTTAGTTTCTCAGCTCTGTTTTCTGGAGGCAGAACGGATGTTGTAATTTGTAGTTACATGGTGAAAATAACAGCAAGGTGTCAAAGAAGTAGCAAAAGTGAGTACCAGAAGTGAAACTTTTCACACAGCACGATCCTCCTGCATGTGCACAAGAAGAAACAAAATGGGGACCAACTCAAAAAAAACAAAACAAAAAAAATCTTGCATTTATAGCACTGTTTTTTCTTTGATGGGGGTGGGCTGTGTGAGGCGGTGGGGAGGAGCAGCGATAGCGATGGTGACAGTAAACAGGCGATGAGGCTACATGAAGAGAAGGGCAGAAGAGAGAGGGAGGGGCTGGGCGGTGCGAAAACCGTTCCTGATTGAACCAAAACCACAGATGCTGTGGCTCATGGTAAACCCTATGTAGGCCACTAGGGTGCTTGAACATCCTTCTTCTGTGGTGTCCTTATCATAAAGTTGACATTTTTCTGCACAAAATGCATATTTAAAATCAAATAACGGTATGCAAATTTTCAGTGGGCCTGCAGTGAATCGGATTTCTTTCTTGAATGTTTTAAGTTTTAGAGCCAGGCTTGCTGTGCACGAGCATACAAATACCGGAGTCAGGAGCACGCCTGTGAAAGCAGGTCAGTTCAGTGGTTAAGTTTTTTTAAACTTTGCATAACCAGTTCACACTTTTGCTTTTTCGTTTATATTGTTAGGACAGTCGCACAGCTGAGTAAATCCACCTATACAAGGAGCAATGATTAGAAAATCTTGCTGGAACCCAAACTCACAACATAGTCAGAAGTGAGAGCTTGAAATGTCCTGTATGAAAACAGGAAGGAATCACTGACAAATCAGCTTTTAAAGGACAGAAACATCACTTCCTGATTCCTAATTCCCTATTCTTGCACCAATGAGTGACTACTAAAGACAAACAAATAAAGAAATGGAGTTTCATAAAAGTCTAAAGAGAGCCGGTGCATTTAGTGGCTGGAAATTTAGAAAGAAAGTACAAAACACATACAGTGTTTGTTGCAAGAGGTCGATTACCTGAAGAAGCCTTGTTGCAAAATCATGAGCACTAAAAGTAAAACATTTGAAGACTCCTCTGTTACAGAGTAACTCCTCTGTTACTAACCCTTGATATTTTCTATCCACCAGTCATCTTCTTCTTCTTGTCATCTTCTTCTTCTTCTTGACTTCCTCAGTAATGTTATAAACTGTCTGGGCCAGAAACACTGTGACCCTTCAGTACCGTGTATTCTTTATATTACTTTACAGACCTAGCTGTCTCTGTATGTGTATACTGTATGTGTACATGTGTGTTTTCGAATGCTTGTTGAAGTTGCAGGCCGAAATCAGGAAGGAAGGGTGTATATACCAAGTGGTTTCCTCTCTCGAAGGTTGGCTGATCAGAACAATTCGAGGGTGTCAAAGGGTGTGTTTTCAGTTGGGTTTTTGTGGTAGCAGTTGTTACATACAACCCTTAGTTCTCCGTATAACAGCATTACTTGTCAAGGGGCTGTGAGAAAAAAAGAATTTGCTGTGCTGGTTGACAGCTGTTGAGCCGTCGCTTGCCTTTCTGTGTCCTCGGGCTTGAGAACCTCTTTCTGATTGCAGCTTGTCCATGTGACTTGGTTTCCGTTACTTGCCTGCTTCCGTGAAGAGTAAAAAAGACATCAGTGCCTCAGTCAGAGTAGAGTGAGGCAGCTGAACTTCACACATGAGAACACGCTCTGCAACAGCGAGTCAACCAGCGATATGGTCAGGAGATCAACCGTCAGTGGCTTGGGAAATCCACACCTAACCACCAGTGTAAGTATATGCACTATGCACTAATCTAATACTGCAGTATGCACTGATACTCTAACTCCTAAAAGCAACAAACTGCATGCTCTGTGTACAGACAGAAAGTTGAATTAAAACATATTTTGTCTTTAGTGTGTTTGAGCAAGATGTTGATTCCAATGTCTTGGCATGCCATAAAGCTTCTTGTCAGACGAAATGTCTGTTTAAACCAGTAGTTTTCAGAATATGTTTATTTTTAGTTAAATTTTGCAGACATCTTCTTGCAAATGGATCCATTAATTGTGGAATTGTCCCTGAAGTTACTGAACACCTACTGTCAAACACCTACATTTTGACAAAAAGGCACAATAATGCTCATGTTTACATTTCTCAGTTTTATGCAAACATTTATTTTTAGCATTATTCTGATAAATGGCACTGTGTGCATTAATGCAATCCTTAAGGAGAACATGGCTTAAGTTATGTCAGTATTAAATGCCCTGTGGTTTTCTTTCAAACTGTAAGTGCAGTGTGCAGCACAGATGTCATGTTCAGAAAGGAGAAAGTAGATAATATATGCAAAATGTGCGATTTTCTGTTGTTTGGGTCTTTGTCTTCAGCCTTACCCCTTCACCCTCTTGGATGTAACTCATTCTATAGTTTAGCAGTGTATTGTTTTTGTATAATTATTGTTAGTTATGATGGTTGATCGGTTAGGACAAAGTCTTAATGTGAAATCATGAGAACAAATATATGATAAAATTAAAAAAAAATCTTCATTTGAAATAACTACGAACAGTATAAATAACACCCAAAAAATAACTAATTCCTTAACACCACTAAAATAAAAACAACTAAAAGTATGTCCAAGCCAAAAAAGAACACAAGGCCTCTGCATTCAGTATGCGTCACGCTCAGCGGTTTGTATTGAAATTAGGGAAATTTTGCTCAAAAGTCCAGCAGCTGTTCTAAGGAGAAACTATGATACTGTAGAGAGGACATATACTCATTTACATCGGACTGAGACAAAGTCTACAACACATCATATTATTTACCTCAAATTTGATGTGACTTCAGATATTACAGAAAATACTACAATTTACATGTTGTACGACAGATTACATGTTGTTGATGTGAATAATGTCAGGATTGAAATCCTCCAACATTAAGGTCAAATGATCTGGACATTATATTCTTACATTTGTCAGGTCATATTTATAGCTAACACTTATGACTACAATATAACAGGCAAATTAGATTCATATTAAGTCAGAAAGTGACGTGAAAATCCTCATTTGTCATATTAACGTTTTTGGTGTGACGAGATAACTAAACCTGAGCTTTCAGAGTTGAAAATAAACGTATCTGTCTGCCCACTGCTTCAAAACAAAAGAGTCAAGCTGCTGTCCAAATTCCCAGCTTGATAATCCATTTAAGTGAAGAAAATGGTTTTTCAACATTTCATGCACAGAGCATATATTTGCATTTACAGACATGAGCCTTTTTTGCCAAAGTTTCATGTTACCAGGCTGGTTATGATTTGCAAATCAACATAACTGTAGTTTTAACCTGTTGGGGTTAGGCGCAACACTGGCGTAGGTATGGATTACTCATCTAGCACATGTCTGTTTTCATCACTTTCCTCCTTTTGTCCTTTTGTCACTTTGTTAGCAGTAAGGATGTTAAAATGCCAGTCCACGGGCTCACTCCCATCCTGCTTTGCTTCCTATCCATGTGGAGTTTACTGACCCCCATCTCAAGTCATCCTCAGCACAGCCGATGCCAGCTGGTAAGATTTCTCTGTTTTTTTAACTAAATAAAAAACAAGACCATCTTGAAATGAAAGGGTGGACAAACAGTGTATCTGTGAAAAACATGTAACTTGTAAAAATAATACATTTCATAAATGTAATAAGTTTGTGATTCCTACAAACGCATTGCATTGTAAGTCTAAATTTACAAAGAAAACTTACTGCTGGTCAACAACAAACTTAGATGTACAACTTTGACAAAAGATGGGAATTTTTTGTTTCACCTTCTCTCACCAATACTACTTTCAAACTCGTAAAATCTGATGAACCATTTAGTTCATATCAGATGTTGGTAAAAACGATTTTGTAACTGAGGCTTACAGACGTTCGCATGAACATCCTGCAAGAAACTACATTTTTTGTGTATTCTGATATTTCTCACTTTGCCGTATGAGGTAAGTAAAGTGAAAAATGATATGTTCTTTTAACAGTTCATTTAAGTTGATAATCCCCTGCAATTAACATTAGAATTTTTGTCATTTTCACACTAAATTAGATCTTCTGTTTATTTTTTTAATACAATTTTCAGGATCAAATTCATTTAACAAAGGCTAGCGATTATAATACAAGATTAAAGGACACTGATATATCAAGCAGTGATGAGTTATATGTTACACATTTGTTACACACATTATTGTTACACACTAATAAAAAGAGTTGTAGCCACTTAAAAACCCTCTGTAAAGTATGCTGTCAGAAACATGTACACAGTCACCTTAGTAAAAAGGTGATAAATGTCTGCTGATGAGTATGTTTGGCTGATTTGACAATTGAAAATGTAAACGATTAATCAAAAACATATCCAAAGGTAACAGCTAAAGAGGTCTCAGGCTTAAACGCAACTGCAGGACAGCCTGCAAAAAAAAATATCAACTGAATAAATTAACTTTTTTGGATAAATAATTGGCATTGTTCAAAGTAACTTTCATAAAGTAAATCTGCAAATTAAAAAGAAAAGCTCATGAAAAACTATGTCTATATCAGTTCAGGTAATGTGATACCTGAACATCAGTCATTGCGAGAGCAACAAGACGAAGAATCTCTGGTCATGCTGATTGCTCTTTGGGGCTGTACCTAGATGTGGTGGTGCTTTCAGCTGAATGCTGAGCTGAACCACCATGTTGAAATGATCATAATAACACAGCAAACATGCTCATATTTAGCTAAAGCTATATTTAGTTCACCATCTTAGTTTAGCCTGTCAAAATGTTAACATTCTCCAGTAAGCACTAAAACAAAGCATAACTGAGGTCAGAAAACAAAGTATTAAGCAGAGGAAAATTTGTCGTCATGACGGTGCTGGAAGAAACATGTCACAGAGGTAACTTAGGTCATGGTATCAACAGGAACTTTGTATATGTGAGGTATAATGTCACAGCAATCTATCTCACAGTGGCTGAGATGTTTTACTCAAATTAAAGAGGAGGACCAAATAAACAACAGGTAGACAGCGTCCCTACAGCCATGCCATTGCTAAATTTGCCAATGATGGAAAACCTAAAGCTTTTGTTGAAGTTCTAAAATGAGAGAATTAATCAATGTTTTCAAAAGGAAATGGATTGAAACCAGCACAGTTTCTGTAGAATTTCTAAAAGCAAAATTATTTCTTCCACACCTAAAGACATGCACTGGGCCATTGGTACTCAATACCTTTAATGCAACAAGTGAGAAATCCCAGCACCAATTGACACTAGAACTTCTCTAGTCAATTATACCTGCATTCAATCCTTTTTTTTTACCAGATCTAGTAAAGGCAAACAACCCATAGAGTCTATAGTGTGGTAAACAATGTGTGTGTGACAAAGTTGGCAGTTTGCATGACCAGATGCCACCAAAATGTCCAAAAGCTGAATCACATGTGTGTAGCATTTGATAGAAATAAATGCATGAAATGTGGAAAAATTACTTCAATGACAACTGGAAATCCAAGTAGCATGAAGCACATGGTGTATTTAATAAAAACAGGTGTCAAGTGAAGCAGAAAAATAAGTATCAGTATGACCTTAAAGGTGTCAGTACTGGTACTGGTACCCAAATATTTTAAACAATACCCAACTTTATATACAACACACTAACACACAAATTTAATGTTTAATCGTCTCTTTTTCTCTGTAGATACAAAGAACGGCTCTCTGCAACAATGGCAAGCTCAACTTTGTACCTTCAGGACTGCCAGACAACATAGAGGAGCTTCAGCTCAACTACAACCTCATTCAAACACTACAGAACAGCTCTCTCAGTTATCCCTCATTAAAAACTCTGAGTTTAGCTTGTAATAGTTTGAAGAAATTGGAATTTAATACTTTTCAAGACTCAAAATCGCTAGAAAGCCTTAATTTAGCAAATAACTATCTTTATATGAACTACCAAGAGAACAGTCATGCATTAAAGTCTCTGCCCAGGCTTAGAGTTCTGGATCTCTCTGAGAATCAGCTTAGTGAAGAAATGGTTGCCATTCTTCTCCAAAATTTGACATCACTGGAGTATCTCAATCTTTCTGGAAACCTCTTGCAGAGACTGGATGAGACAACTTTTATGGATCTTTATCAACTTAAAGAACTCGACCTGCAGAGAAACATCATATATGAAATTGATAATGCCTTCGACAGAAATCTCAAGCTCCAGCGGCTCAATTTAGCCTTCAACTATCTGCCTTGCCTGACTGACTTTCACATGAGCCAGCTGATGGTCCTCAACGTTAGCTACAACATCATCGAATGGTTCATCTCCACACCAGACCTTAACGACACCTTTCAGCTGGAGACACTCGATCTTTCCAACAACAGACTACTCTTCTTTCCTTTTTTGCCCAGCCGGAGCCGTTTACAGAACCTTTATCTGTCACACAACAGTGTTCGCTTTTATGAGCGCTTGGCACTTAATTCAACATTTCTGAACTCAACAACAGTTGAGTTTTACAACATTAAAAAGAACATCAGCAACGTGACGGCTCAGCTGTGGGATGAGGACCTTCATGGTGACATCTCCTCTCTAGAGATTTTGGATCTAAGAGGAAACCTGGTGGACTATTTCCCAAAAGGATTCATTCAAAAAATGCCAGCCCTGTCCAGGCTTCAAATGTGCACCAACTGTCTGGAAACATTAGATCTAACATCAGAACAGCTCTCTGGCAGCTTGTATGAGTTAGACATTAGCAACAACAAGCTGAACCAGATTGTAGCAGATGAAGGTACAGTGACTACTCTTGGAAATCTGACGTACCTTAACCTGAGCCTGAATGATCTAAAACAGGTACCTGCAGGATTAATTTCGTCATTGCCAAGCCTCAGGTCAGTGGATCTTAGTTATAACAGCATTGACATTTGCATTCCCGAGAAAGCTGAGATGAGTACAGAGACTTTGTCATCTTGTGTTGACTGGAAAAACATTGTATCCCTGAGGCAGCTTTACCTTAAGGGATGCAACCTTACAAATATTTCCCCATCTGCATTTGCCGGATCGTCTCTTACGCATCTGGAACTGTCCGACAATCCTGGACTTGATGCCCAAGAATCAGTACAAGGTCTTAGCAAAACATTGCAACATCTAGGTTTAGGAAACACTCATATTCAAGACTTTGACTTTTCCATTTTCCAAAATCTTAAGTTTTTAAACATTTCAATGAACTTTCTCGCCAATCTCCCCCACTCACTTCTACATCTTGACCTGAAAGTGCTGGATTTGAGAGACAACAGACTGTCCACTATTCCCTCAGGTCAGGCTAACACATTAGCCTCTAAACTGCAAACTGTTTTCCTCACTGGAAATCCGTTCAACTGCTGCCAAACAGAGTGGTTCAGGACTTTTGAAGCAACAAAGACAGTCGATGTGGTTGGGCACTCAGAGATAGAATGTAAAGATCTCTTCCAAACAACCCACAGAGTCAAGCACCCCCACTTATTTTTTTGTTTGGAGGAAGGTGGGGAATCCATACTCTGGTACATTCTGCTTTTCATTCCCATCTTCCTTTTTTTTGTGGGCTTCTCAATAGTTGTCCTCCTCACCTACAAGCCCAAAATACTACAAAAATCAATCAAAAAAAAATGTTTGAAACCTACATCCTACTGATACTTTATAAACCCTGACCAACATGTTTTTTGTACAGCACATCACTGCAAATGTAACAGAATGTATGTTAAAAATAAATTGAATTGACTGTGAAACTGTCCTCGATAATGACAGTCAGTGTGTGTGTGTGTAAGCAGCAATTCTGCAAGTATTTGAACGGGGTTTGCACTTTTTCACAACGCTGTTGAAGTGTGGTTCAAAACCAGACCCTAATCCACGATGTAAAAAATGTGGCCGCGTTCTTGTGGCACTTGGTGTGTGTGAGCATGTGTGGGTGTATGTGTGTCTGTGTGTGTGTGTGTGTGTGTGTATGTGAACGTATGCAGAAGTAGTGTGATGCAAGCTGTTGCTATAAGCAGCAGAGGAAACATGAAATTTCCTGTTTTGCTAAGATGTGCAGCAACTGCCCAGTTCTGTATCTCAAAGAGGTGGGGTTTGAGGTTTCCTTCCCAACAGTGTGACTACCAGTGCAGTGACACAAATAATATGAAATTCCAGTATGTCAAAACTCATGGGAACTTGGTTTGAACTTATATAGTGTTATTTACTAATCTATTCTGCTGTGCTCTTTGCAGCAATGCATTAACAGGCCATTTAATATAAGCAAATTTGTAAGTGATATGACCTTGAATATTACAGTAACAAGTAAGAGACACAAACTGTGTTGTATGGGATGAAAGACAGTGACAAAGTATTTCTACAGCTATGTGTGCATGTACATAGTTGCTCAAGAGTGGTAAGGCTGGTAGATCAGTGCTTAGCTATGCAGAGTGCTGGAGGCCTAACCAGAAAGTAACCAAAATACCGCTGTGGTGATGCTCAGGGTCACGGTGGTTGAAACATTAGAGAAACCAGAGTGAAACCTTGTCAAAGCCTCTAAACACGATCATTTTTACATATGTTTTACAACATTAAGTTGTCAGGTAGTCACTTGGAATCTTAAAGTCTTAGTTGCTCATCTGCAGGGCAGGAAGGATTCATTTGTAAGCTTTGAAACATGACAGGAAAGTGAAATAGAGAAGGCAGTGAAGTCAGCTGACTACAGATGATAAAATGGCTTGTAAGTTTTGGGTTTAAATATCTTTAATCAGCAGTGAGCTATCAGCAAGTTAATAATGACTAATCCTTGCAGCCTACTTGATTGAGACCTTAAAACCTCTTCAAAACACATAAAGCAAAACTAAATAGTGTTTCGTAATATAAAATAGAGAGTTCTGGGTAACAAAATGGAAGCAACATGTGGGCCTCAAGTGAAAAACTGCTGTCGTTGTTCAAATGAAAACAGCTCATGAGTTGAATCACATTGTCAAAGAATTGTGAAAGACGCTAAGAAACCGTCATTTGCGGAACATGTGCTGCCACTGGTCAAAGATTTTGACCAACAGGACTTTAATTTGGTTACTTAGCTATACAACGTCAAGTTCTATACAACAATGGAGAACAGGTTAGCAGGCATTCACACAACATGGCAGCAAAACTTTGTTAGCATTGCAGCTAACTTGAAGAGTGTATAAATTCACTAGATGAAAATGCACAAGCCATATTCAGTGGTGTCCAGGGACACAAAGGACCACATACTATCTTTACATACTGCATAATGTGCAAATTATAGGCAAGTTAATTGTGTGCACATAGCACACATCAATCCAGCTAATTCGACTTTGCAAAACTGCCCAGCTGTGGTTATGAAGTCTGTAGTTGAGGTAAGTTTTTTTTTCTTTTAAGTAGCGGTCACTTCTTCTCACAGTGAGAAGGGGAAGGGAAATTTGACTTCAAGTGGTCAAATGAGATTTATATTACATGCATTCAAACAGCCAGTGTGCACTGTGATACATCTAAGCTAGTTTTACAATTAATACATAGCAAATGCAGCTACATTATATGAGAGGGGTCAGGGTCACTTGTGTGCTAAACATGACTGCAAATTATATGAACTGGGTGCCTTCTTGATTCACTTTTACTATTGTTTTCCTGTTCTGACTGACTTTTTTCTTTTTTAAAAAAAGAAAAAAAATTGTCACCTTGTTCTTGCACTGAAACAAACTTGTGCTCCAATGCTCGACACTATCTTAGTAGCAGTGAGACATAAAGTTCAACTGCCTGATGCATGGTAAATTATTTTGGTTGACAAAGTCTTGTTCAATAGAACTGGAAATACACTGCAAAAAGTGACATTTTGCTGAAATTGCAATTCCCTGTAGCTTAGATCGAGTGAACTTTAACAAGGCGTAAAATGGCAGATGTCAACAAGTATTTTCTCTTTTCTGTGCAACATGAGTGAAAAGAAGGACTGATGAAAGAGGAAGTGTTTGTCCTCAGGCATGCTATCACTCATCAGATGTGAGAAATGGTTAAGGCTTTCTTTATCTGTAACAGGGTGGGGTTGTGTGTGAGATAAAGATGTGAAAGACAAGGTGTCAGGTTTTAGAGAGTGGAAAACTTTAAAATAAAATGTTATGTTCACAGCTGTGGTTTTGATGACTAGTATTTGCCCCAGATACTAGACTCCTCAATCAGCTCTGTGGTGATGCCTTGGTTGATGTTTATTTGTGGCAAAAATATACAGATTTTCTTTTTTTTACAGTAGCTCTTCTCTGATGGAATTCAAAACTTTCTATACCACGCACATTAAAATTCTTGGTAAATGGAAACACAGACTACAAAGGTCAAACATTTGTGGTTAACATCTCTTAAGTTCCATTGATTGGTACGTGCTGAAAAAAAAATTTGTCCCATGTAAGCTGATGTGCAGGCAGCCACTTAGGAAGTCAACAGGCAGTTTGCAAAACTCCACTTCCTCTTTAACCCTTCCGGCTCTTACGACAAGTGAGGACATGGTCCTTTGCACTTAGCTTACTGTTTGCATTTAAACAGGAAGTGATCATATCAGTTGTTCATTATGTGGGTGCCTTAAGACTAATAGAGGCAATTGATGACGAGGTTTGGGTTCAAAAGTAATATTCCTCTGTAGGTTTTAAAGGCTCTCTGTGATGTGGTCAGGAAGGAGCCATTATGACACATACAACAAATATAGTTAAGATAAAGAGTAAAATGTCACAGAGTCTTATCATTTGTTTATTCCTTTCTGACATGTATTAAACTGGAACTGAGACAAGACTACAAAATGAATGTACTGCTTTCTCAACAGCATTTTTTTTTTTGATAGAGGTTGAGACAGAAGCATCAAAGATGAGGTGAAGTTCACCACTTTGTGAAACATGACATATAAGATTATTACTACATGGACCAGGGACACTTTGTATAACTGTTGTTCGCAAATAATTTGTTTGCAAATGACTGCATTGTGTCTTTTCCAGCGTCCCATCTCTTTAAAAATCAGGATAATAAGTAAGGTCAAGTTAGGTCAACATAGCTCTACAAACCACAACTACCTTGACTCTTCAAATTTTCCTTAAATGAAGACATTTTAATCAACTGGGCCAGTATTACAAGTTATTTTCTGGGGATTTGAGTTTTTCTGGTCCACCGCTGCTGGCACTGCAGCATTGGGAGTTAAGCAGGCCACTAGGGAATGGGTCAGGAAAAAGCTCAAAATAACCCCAGGATAAAGGGAACTCATTGTCTGTGCGAACAAACTTCTCTCTCAATATGTCATAACAGAATGTTTTTCACTAACTGAGTTTAAATGAAGGTGTTCTAAGGTGAAATGAACAATTCTGTGTTCATATGCAGAATAATATCAACAGTGGGGACCATCTGATGTCCAAGGAACACAAACGGGTGTTAACAAGATTTTAAAATGATCAGAACAGCCTTTAAGCTGCTCCAAAAGATAAGCTTTCACTTAGAGCTGCTTTCTGTATCAGCACAATTTACTCTTGGAGCATTCTGTGCATGATTAGCACTGTTTTCTTAATTCATGTGGCAATGTAATCTCATTCCCATTTATCAGTAAATGTTTTATTTTTTGTCTTTTATGTATTTTATGTTTCCAATTTTGAGTGAAAGAGTGAAAGAAAGAGAAAAAAAGTAAGAAGAAAAACAAAGTAGAGAGACAAAGAGTCCACTGGGTTTAAGTTGCTTCTTTCCACAGTGTTTTAACAGGACAGACTATCAACCAATATGAGACGGGTCAAATTTTTATAGGTCAGTAATTTGGTGTGTCAATCTCACATGATTCCGCTAAATTACAGAGACCAGATGGACAAAACATTCCTTCAGCTGTATTAGCCAATAGAGCAACCAGACCTATTGCACAATACAAGCTGACCATGTTGCATTCTGCCCTCTAGTGGCTCCACCAAAAACAATATGAAAAATCAATGATAGAGTAAACTGCTCATTAACTACTAAAAATATGTGCCAAAAAGGAAATTCAGAAAGACAAATGATGTTTTAATTAAATGCATCGTATTGTATATTTATTTGACAGTTGTACGTTTTCTTGTCAGTTACACACAAAACAAAAGCAGCCATGTGATAAAATACTTTAATCTCCCAGAACGTAACAAGATAGTAACAAGGTCTTTTTTTTTTTCCAATGTGAAGTTGAAATGCTGATTTTTGGGAATCTGATGAGAAAGGCTGGTTATTTCAAAGATCTTGAGGATTCCAAGATTTTATGTCTTTACTTAGAAGGTCCAGTGTTTAAGATTTTAGCAGATCTATTGTCAGAAATGGCATCATATTCCTAAGTATTTTTTCACAAGTGTATCACCTGAAAATCATAATCATTGTGTATTTACTAACTTAGAGTTAGAGTTTTAAAACTAAACTGTCTCTAGACAGGGCCTCCTTGTCTTTTACTTTTCTAACAGTTTCTGTAAGCTTTTCTACGCACTTGGACCAGGAGGGTGAGCAAAAAGATATTCATGGTGTTGCAATTTTCAAGTTCACTGCTAGATAACTTCAAATCTTGCACACTGGACCTTTAAGGCATTTTTGGAGGCAAAAACAAAGTCAACCAACACCAGACACAGTACAAATACAATAAATAGTGTCTCAATGAACAAGACACAAATTAATAATTCAATCAGAGATAAGGCTGACCAGATGTCCAGAAGACTTTGGTACAGTCCTTAAATAGCTATGATAAATATAGCTCCTCCTCTCTGTGCAGACTCCTAATTAAATTACAGTTAATATCAACTGGTTGTGCAAGTGAAATATGTTAATTCTTTAAATCAGATGCTGAATGTTTGCTCACTCAATCCAGATGAGCATTAAAAAATATTTTCCTACGATCAAATGGGCTTGTCCTCAGGAGGTGCAAACACAGTCTGAACTAGACAGTCCAATGATTTTTTCCAATCAATCTGTTTTGAATATTTTCATGATCATCAGCACTGCTCTCTGGAGGAGAGAGCGACAGGTAGCACAGCAGCACCAGGTGAGATTGACAGCATTATGTACTGTTCAGTCATTTATTTATCAAAAAGGACATGCCGATGAAAATATTTTGAGAAACCTGTACAGAGAAAACGTGGTAGTTTCTCCCCTAAACTTCCTTTCCTGAATTTCACCCATTTTGTTGTTTGGTCACACTCTCTCAAGCTGATAAACTTTTGCTTGGTTTCAATGGTCAATAACTAAGGAAAATAAGGGTTCAATACTGAGAGGAAAGACTAAATCTTAATACTAATGGTGTAGCTACAAAAAATAAAAATTTTTGAAAAAGAATTTTTTTTTAAATTACAATTTTTTGAAAAAGACAGACTCAATGAAATAGGCACTTAATGATATCTGGTGTGTGAGTTTCATAATTGCTTGGGTATCAGCAGGTTACAACTTCTCTCACGCTGCCTCCCCTCAATAATCAAAGGTACTGAAACAATGTTCTTAAGTCATTGTCAAGTAAGGCTCCATTAGGATAAGACACACAATACATGTGGTCCTTTAAAAAGAAAAAAAAGTCATAGAGGGTAACCATAACAGCTACCGCACCATAAGATTTTACATTATAAAATAAGACTCAAAAAATATTCGCATCACTCGCCACTTCAACCTGAAGTGCATTTTTGCAATTAAAGATGTGTCTACTGTATCACTACTTCAAAAAAACTTGAATTAGCAGTGAAGGCTGAGGACATGGCCTCACATTAAAAGCATTTAGGTCACCATCTGAGATATATGTTGTAAACAAAAACAATGTTTAAAAATGTTAGTTTGGGAGATGTTCTGGCACATATTGAAGAATGCATGGCATAAAACACAAAAAGCATGGAAGCAGGCTTTAGGAAGTGTACTGCAACTGGATACATACACATCTGGGACTGGGGTCCATTTCCTTTCTCCATCACTCATATTTAATCTTTCCAGCTTGAGTCTGCAGAAACTGAGACTCCATTTCAAAGAAATAAAAATCATTCAAGACGACTGAATGGAAGAGAAAGTGAGGCCTTTCCCTGCAACACAATATAAATATGAGATCACAGCTGGTCACAGGGAACTGGGGTGGGTGGGTGGCGGTTGGTAGGTCTCAGTTAAGCAGCTCCAGGTAAGTGATTGGCACTTTGCCCTTCTGGTTGCCTCGCTCACCCATTAGCCAGTCTGAATCCATGCCTTGAACGCTGCTGACTGTGATCACCTGGATGACAAATAACAGTGTTTATTATATTATGTTATCAAACTTCACTCTCTGATTTGAACTATACACTGTTTTATCCAGTATCAATGTCATTAATTCAGGTGAGTTACAGATGTTTACATGTCAGTCCGTCATGTAGCATTCATCAGCTTAAAAGACACCAAATGTATGAAATGCCTGGTTATTTAAAATCCCATTATCATCAGTGGCAGTTAAGGCCACACAGTTGGCTCACTAAATTTAAGGGCAGAGTGGAACAAATTCTGATTGTGATTTTTCTGATTAGAACAAATGAGGTAATACTGAATCGCTGTTAGACAACCACAGGTTTATAAATGACAGTTCAGTGCTTTTTCAGCAAAGACGGTGGCTTATGTTCAGCTGAACTCGTGCTATCATACAAACACTGCTCCATTGTATCCAAGGAGTACAGTGAGGTTAACACAACATTTGAATTCAGATTAGGTTTCTTAAATTTGGTAGTTAAAATAAAAAAATAAATAACATTTTGATATTTACATTAAGATAAGCTAGAAAAATGCTACATATGAAAAGCAAAAAAAGCAAAATATAGTGAAACAAATTTATCTAAAGTAAAACTCTTATCTTATACTCAAACCATCCTTAAATTTGTATTTTTTCTTCTGTGGGAAGTTTTTTTTAAATTCCACAATAATAAGATATAAAAGACGAAAAATTGTCTCAGGTTCACCTCATCGGCCAGCAGGGAAAGCTCGCTGCTGCTGGCAGCATCGTAGTCATAAAGCACCCGGGCTTTGCGGCTGCCATTGGAGCTACGCAATTCACTGAATCCACCTGATGCTGTTGAGCTGCCGTGACCTGCAGACACACTGGGCAGTGAGGCTGTCACTGGGATAGTGGGCACAGAAATGCTGGCTCCTCCTGACACTGAGGATTGGTTGTTGTTGGAAAATGATGAGGGGAAACTGTTGGGAGGAAGGGGAGATGAATAATCCCTGATGTCAATATGAGCAAAGCTGGGTGGTCAGTGTTCTTTAATGCAATGATACAGTCAGTTATTCAGCGGTCCATCTGCTACCTCAACCCTGATTAAGTTCAATCAGAATTAGTCTTTTTTTCTTTTTCAAATGAAGGGTCAAAATTTCACACAGCCTCTATATGATCTCACACTGCTTTGATTTTATCACAATAAGATTGACAAAAACAATCAACATCAATACTTCAGTTTGTAGGAAGGGTTTCTCAGAGTAAAACGGGAAGGTTATATAACTATTTGGGGGGGGGGGGGACAAGGGAATTTACAGAGCAGGGACTGTAATGACATACTGCTCACCATACAAGAGGTGTTAATACTATAACTATTGAATTTAGCTTTATCCTACTGTAGGCTTTATTTAGAATATAATCAGATGAGTCTCTCCTTGCTGCTTTAGTGGAGCCTGTCACATTGGCAGAGCCTCATATGTGAAAAAATTACTGCCTTGTAAACTTCCTGGAAAAAATGTAGCTGTTCTTCCTGAAGCTGTCAGTGACAAAGGAATGAAAGATGAAAAGTGTGACCTCACCTGCCCAGCTGCTTTTGAAGGTCCACCATGTATTGGTAGCACTGTGCATAGTATGTAGTCTGGGCCTCCACAAAGTCATTCAAGCAGCGTAGGTGGTGTGCCTGACGATGCACGAGAAGAGATGTGAGAATACCGAATGAGAAGAATAATACTGAAAGTTTGACTTTTTTCTATCAAACCTTCTCCAAAACTTAATGTTACATTTTCAAGACACCTTGCTGTTTTTGATATCTTTTGAGGCAGGGGGGGCTACTTTATGTATGTTTGTAAGTTGTGCTACACTATTACTACTACAATGTAATTTGTGAAATGATTGAGTGACAGTTGAAACATATAATGGGTTACAAACATGGGTGCTGCTGACGCCCTCTAGCAGCAGTCGGGTGATCTCTGCCTGGCGGTCGAACTCGCTCTGGGTCATCCTCAACTCCTGCTCTGCCTGAGAGCAAAGACACGACACCAAGTTTTCATTGAATACTATCATCTATCTCACACACGTCTGGGACACTCAAAGGGTGCAAAATAAAGTCCAGTGGTATTATGATACATGCCTGTAAACGAAGTTCTTTGCAGGCAAAAGGACATTCATAAATTTTAAAGAAAAAAGAGTAAATGAACATGTTTAAGAATAATGAATCAGTTAGCGGATATTGTACCCTTTTTTTGAAAATTAGGCCACTGTTGCCAACTCTGATATTTAGTATTATTTGTATTTTTACCAACTGCTTGTGATCCAGTGTCTTTAGCTTGTTGCCATTAAAAAATATATATATATATATATAATATAATGTGCTTATTATAAAATAACAACAGATTAATCCAGAAAATGCACTCAAAAGCAAAATTCAGGAAAAAATAGGTTCAGTCAACCACAAGAGAAAAATGTGTGTCTGTATGTCTATATGGTCTCAGTGGATTATGAAAAGGAAAGTTGGAGAGAGAGAAAAAAAAGAGACTAGAAGACTTACTGCAGGGCTATGCAAGGACATGATGGAAAGACAGGGAAAAGGACACAACAACTACACAACTGAACATGATGTTTCTGTCCCCTAAGGGAAATGTTTCCTTTTCCTCATATTGAGCCAAAGGATTGTATATGAGACCTGCTGGAACAATGGCTTGTTGAGACTCGCAAAAAGCCCAATAAACATATGGTCTTGAGCTGAGACTGACAGGGACAATGGCCCTTACTGTCCTGAACTCTCTACTGCTTACATTAAAGTCACAGAGAAGGCTGTGCCGGAAGACAGAGTATTTACAGGGAATAGTTCTTGTAAGATTCGTCTACAAGGACTGAAAGTTTTCCAAAAGGTACCACAATCTGTGTTATGGAGGATGTGGGGGAAAGCAACAGCATCTGTTGACACTGCAACCAAGGGGTTTGATGTGTGTGTGTGTGTGTGTGTGTGTGTGTGTGTGTGTGTGTGTGTGTGTGTGTGTGTGTGTGTGTGTGTG
>JAQNCA010000016.1:3819468-3831589 GCA_029783725.1 Acanthurus tractus
TTTTACAGATGTCCGCCTGTAACTATGGCCATTTTTGTGAATGTGACATCTCTAGATGTCTAGATGTCTAGGGTATTTTTTAAAAATTGCAAAAAAAAATCTCAAAAGGTTAAGGTCACCATGACCTCACAAAACACAACTTTTGTGCAATAGTATGTTATTATTAACTCAAGAAGTTATCACTAATTCTGACAAAATTTTACAATAATGTCTAACAGCATAAAGTAATAAAGAGATGACATTTATACAAAAAGCTACACTATTGATTTAAACTAAAACATGATTGGTTGGCAGCTGCATACAATTGTGGTGCAGTGTTCTGGTTCATTATCTATTACTTCTCTGCAGAGGAGGAGGAGAAGAATGGGGTAGAGGGAGGCCCATCTGTTATTTAGTTATTTTTCATTTATTTATTTAATTAGCAGCTATATTGGTTAGACTCCAAACCTTGATTGACACCTTTCTTGTAGCCTACAACCAGTCATCAGGATTAAATTTGATCTGACTTTCGGTATAATTTGACTTGCTATGTGGTCTATGCTGATGAGCAGGTATAATTCTGACACAAAGAGGATAATATCTTTACAACATTAAAACTTCTGCAACCCTCCTCTCCTTCTTAGAAACTGTCTAGAGGAAGCAAACTTTGGCAGTTTTTGGGAAAACAAAAACACTCTTCATGTCTGGATGTAATTATGCCAGATAGAGCCGGCTACCTGCTGTGTGGAAGGAAGTCAGGCAGAGACAGAAATCAAATGACTTCCCCTCTGTAGGCTACCAATGCATCGTCAGCTTCAACCTTTTTACTCAGCTAAACAATGGATTTAAGGTTTCTACATCTACACATCTGTTCTTTTAAGCTACACAACTGAAAGCACACATACTTTAGTGTCTTATTGTACAGCCAAGATGACATTCAATACCAGTTTACATCAAGGTATTGATTTACCGTTTTAATGTTGAAATGTTCCAGATTTGAACAAGCTCCAACTATTTATCATTTTTCAACAAGTGTAAGCTGTAAAACAGCTAATGGACTGCAACAGTAGCCTACACACTGCATGTTTTATAACCACACTATGTCAAAGATATTAAGGCTTTGGCTTCACTTAATGCTTGGCTAACTTTCAGAATTGTTGGGGCGGGTGCTTTAAACACATGTATATGGAAGTCAGCACTTTTTGGAAGGCAGAACAGCTCCTTTGAGACAGGAATAGGTTGCAGTCTTGGGTTGTTCCAGCAATAAATCTGTGTCTATCTGCTCTTTCACTTCACAATAACAGAGAGTACTCAAGGGTAAGAGAAAATTAACTTCACGAAAATGACTTTCTCATCAAGGCAAAGCTTTTTCCCTGAGATTATGAAATCCCAATTTTTCACTTTGCAGCCAAGCACAAAGGACAAAAATATATATATAGAGCAATACGAACATATTGGTGACATATAAGTTCTTTATTTGACACTGTTGCAAATTCTGACAATACATTTATTTCGTGTCCTCAACAAAACATAAATACCACAGACTTTTACTTTTTTGAATGATGTAGCTTTGACAGAGTAAGTGTTTTCAAGTAAAATTCAGTATGAGACTTTAGAATTTAACTGTCATAAACTGTCTAAGTACATCTACAACTTGAGAAAGTCCTCTTAAATAGCTTTGAAAAGGAATTCTAATATTTTTTGCTGCTATTTGCAATCAGACCTAAAATTGTTGACTTTTTTTGACCACATTCTCAGCCAACTCCAGAAGCAAAGGATATCTGAAAGTCCTCTTCCTCCAAGACTCAGGGATTCCCTGAAGGCCGATCTGAAAACACATAAAGATAGCAGCTAAAATCATCATAACAAGCATAAAAATATCTGAGCTCACTGTCAAACTTTTTAAATAGAGGTACTGAGAATCACAGATAACAATATGCAAAATTATATGTGTAAATGTGGTGCTATCTGTCTTAGGCAGTCAATACTACAGGGCTAAACTCAAAATACAAATAAACAGCAGTTCACATTTTGCCAACATTAAAAATATTTATAATAAGAGCACTCAATTTTAAAAATACATTTGACATTGCAATTTCTCAAAGTCTGCGAACATACTAAAATCTAAAAATAATTTAATAAAAATAATATAATTTCAGCCTTCTCTTTGTTACTCCATTGTTGTACATTGTTATACTATTATACAGGGCAATTAGTACATATGTGCTTGAAAGTAAACAATACTATAAGTATTTTCTTTTTATGTATGAGTCTCTCTTCAACTCAAATTGTTTGCAGCTCATTCGGTAACATCTTGTCTTATCTCTTTGTACTTAAATATTGGTAGAGTAGAACACTAATGGAAATATTTAAATGAATTACCCTCAATAATAATTGCACCTCGAAATGCAATTCCTTTCCCTTATTATTTCAACCAATAGAAATTCAAATGAGAAGTGACTAATTATTGTTTTATATGCCTGAGAGCCATTTTCCTGCGATACCTGTGCGCCAAAACAAGCTCCTATGAAGGAGGCTCGGCTGGCGGTGCATCCCCCGCAGCGCATGGTGTCCCTGACTGCCTCATCCATCTGGTTCAGCTTCAGGACGCCATGAAGCGCTCCTTGGAACGCACCAGGCAGAGCTAGACACAAACCCAGATTTAGTAGCAGATTGAGACATTGTAAATGATACAGTAATGGATAGGTAATCAAATATAAATGATCCAGTCTTCTTTTCAGCGTTGTTATAGTGCCAGCAAATGATTCATTATTTTCATTTAGTGTGCCTTGACAAACACAATAATTTTTACTTTAGCCATATCAGTAATTTTACACGTTAAGTGGGCACTTGCCAGCAGATCTTGCAAGCAGAGTTTGTCACATGTACATTAAGCATCTCAACCTTTTAGCCCTTTAAAACCTGAGACACTTAACTCAGCGGGAAGGGGAGAATGGAAAGGAAGGAGGAGGGACAAGAGTCAGGAGATCAAAGGGTGGAGGACCTACTAACGGATATACTGACAGGGAGGGTATGTAAGCATGCCAAGTCAACAGGCCTGGATCCTGCTGCTGCTGACTGGCTTACCTCATGTGTTTGTGAACACAGCAGGTATGAGCTGTTGGGATATCTTGGCTAGGTTGTCCTTCACCTGGTGGATATGTGCTGCAGCAGAGATACAGAAAGAGAGATGAAATGTTTTTTTAATGTCATAACAATGGAGTCCATTTTTTAATGTGGCTGCCTGTCATAAGTCACATTATGTGTCTTATAAAACTGTGTTGTCACATAAAATTTTTATTATGAGACAAAAATGGTAATAATCTCTTTACAGATGAGCATGTAACTGTGTGTAACATGTACCATTGTGTGTCTCGCAGTTTTTACCACATTTCCTATAAGACTTGTTTATTTCTGTTTTTTGTTTGCTTATAATCTCTGTACGTATTATAAGAAATGATGAGAGAAGAACTGTGAAGTTAAGAAAATAACTCCTGCTTTATACTGCAGACCCTCCTTTTATTTAACTAAAAAAGCATTACAGCAGATTTCAGGCAACATCCATCCTGCATGGAATACAATCAAAACTTGACGCATTGCATTCAGGATGCAGCTGCAGCTTTTCAGAAAAAAAGCAACTTTGCTCGCAAAAATGCACTTAAGTAGATGAACCATTAGCTTAAAAACTGAGTAATCAAATGTATTCACCTTCTTACTGAGAGATAGATTAGAAGACCGACACGCTCATGAGCCAGGAGTTAATTAATTTAAATGAACTTTTATTGCCTTTTTCCTGACTAATAATTGTGCTGAAAGTTAGTTCCAAATTTTAGGAAAACAGACTTATTTGCTGTCTTGTGGAGAGATAGATGACCAGATTAAACATGAAGCCAGAGCCGGGAGCTGATACATTTAACTGTGCTATTGAGGCAAAGGTGAACAGCTGGTCTGGCTCTATTTGCTAAAGCACAATACTAAACCCCTTTCCAAGCATGTAGGAGAACCTATGGTTGCTGTGAAACTCACAAAAAATAAGAAAAGCCTTAGCTAGACTCTATTAAGAAACATGACTAGAAAATTGGAGTTGAAACATGGCTGACTTTGTGAAGATAAAGGGCTCATTCAAAGCTAAAGAAACAACAATGGTCCTTATTTTCAGGTGATTATACACTAATGAAAACATAAATATGAATATCATACAAAATGTCTCCGTAATATCCCCATCAGTCTTACACATTGGATCTAAATGTGGCCTTACCAATCACAGCACGGTCCAGTTCCTGAGGGTTCTGCCTCTTTGGGTCATTCAACTGAGCAAGAACTGCATCCAGAGCATTTGGATCTGCCCCATTCAGAATGAAATGCTCCAAAAATCTTTCAAAGGTTGAAGAGATTAATAATGGTTAAGCCTCCTTTCAAAATCATTTTATGACCACTAAGCTTGACCAAAAGTTCACTATCCTCTACTACCTTGCTGCAGCCAGCGTCACAGCCACACACATGTCGTTGTTCTGGGTCACCCGCATGGCTCTCTCCACCTTCTCCAGCATCTCAGGTCGGCCAGCATACATGGCCACCACCGGAGCCAACTTAGTGACACCATCCATCTGACAGTCCACATCACATCCTCATAAGCACAGAGACACACAGAGATTAGAGAACAACTCAACAAGTCCAGAGATGTCTTTATGAACCTATGCGTTGTGATTTTTACCAGTTTCTTCTTTGCCAGCATCCACATTTCTGAAGAAAGCTTTCAGGCTCCCATTTCTCCACGGGCCATCAATGGGGAGAATGGCTTTGGGACCTAAAAAATGCAACAAATAATGGCTTAGGAACAAAATAAAACAAGCAAAAGAGGAGAAGAAGCATTTCCTTCTTGCTAATGCAGTTTAAGTTTCTGTAGGTGGAGCTCTTTTCTTTGTCTGTTCAGTCATGATGGCTATACTCCCTATGATAATGACACAGTTCCTCTCACAGACTTAACACTGCCTGCACTTTACTGTGAAGAAGGCGCCCTGTGCTGTTGGATTAAAGCAGTACTGTACATGATATCCTGACAGCGAAAAAGCACCAAATATTCAAAGCTCTGGATACCAACTAAGAAAAGGGAAGTCTGACTGTATGGAATGTTTTCATGGAGAGGGGATTCCCCTTCACAAAGGAGGAAAAAACATTAGGTAAAGCGTTATCAGATAGGAAAGGCCTTCACATAATTTTTGGCCCTGATGAGTAAATGATTTATATACAGTGACAGCACAATATTGACATGTTGTTTGATGGAATGGACAGTTGCAAAAAACAGGCACAGTACCTCCTTTCTTCCTGTAAGGATCATTGAGAGGCAGGTCGTACACTGTTCCAGGACCAAAGAACTTGTAGAAACGCTTGATCAGGTCTTCCACATTAACATCTGCCAACAGATGACATACTCCCACTTTAGAAAATTAAACCATCTTGTTACATTTATGTAACTTCGACGATCTGAGGAGTGTAGCCTCTAATTTAACACTCCGACATAAAATCATTTCTCATATACTGTACATAGGCTAATAAAAATCGATATCACTCTTTTGTCAGCTAAATATGAAGTTGCAGCCAGCTGGTTCGCTTAGTTTAACATAAAGAGCATTCTGCTTTCTTATTGAGGAGTTAAGAGAAGGTACCACTCTAGTGTGTTTCCGTTAAATATGAAGCTACTGTCTGTTAGCTCATATGAATCTGACAGTAGAACAGAGAAAAATAGTTGACTTGGCTCTGTTAAAAAGGGACAAAATGTGTCCATCAGCACCTGTTAGGGATCAAAAACAAATAAATCTTGTATTTTTAATCTGTACAAAAAGTGAAGTGCATTGAGGCAGAGAGGAATAGTACTGCATATAATTCCCTCTGCAAAACCACAACTTGTCCCTTTTAAATCTGGTTTGGCTCGCTCTTTCACTCTGTTTCCATTCTTCATGCTAGGCTAAGCTAATCATCACCTAATTGTTGCCTCATTGGAACTTAATATACACTAAACATTGTCCCAAAAGTTTACTTGAGTCAAAAAAAGATCTTCAAGAAATCATCTTCCCTGCAGAGAAATGTATGGTAAATGTAGTCCTAAATTAAAAAAACAATAACAATATAATAATCTTGACCAGGGAAACTTTGATGATATTGACAATAAACCATGCTTCTGTAACACAATGGCAGACACTGAGAATGTTATGTTAACAAATGGCATATAAGTTCTGCTTGTCTGTGGTACAGTTTAGTACCTCCACACTGGCTCAGTGACTCCAGCAGGACATACGCCTGGTCTCCATAACAAGTCTGCTCGCCAGTCACCCTGCGGTAGAAAGGATTTGCTGACTGAGGCCGAAACTCAGGACAGGGTTCCAGCTCAGAGAGAATTTCTTTAAGCTTGTCTGGATTGTAGATCCAGTGCATGGGCTGGGCTGTATGGGTGGGGAACACACACACACACACATGCACACACACACACACAGTAGGGAGAAAAATAGTGGAACATTCAATACTTTTGTTTTTCTGTGTGACACAACCCACTGTACATACAGTCTGTCGATAATAGATTGCATGGAAAGGAAATAGATGTGCTGTATAATGAATCCTGAATGTAAATAAGAACTACATATTCTTGCAATCACCGAATAGAAACTAACAGCACATTATTTCATGGTGTGCTAAGAGAGACATGTGGTTATAAGAAGATGGGATCATTTTAGCTAGTGTATGTTTATGTGGAGTCGCTGCAATAACTTTCACAACATTGTGTGTAAAGTCAATATAGCTGACACAAGTCATGGAACCGCCCCTGTAGTTTATCAGTATGTCCAGATGTTGCTTATAGATTGCATTGACACCACTGTCAGCATAGAGGAAAACATTAAAATACTGTCTTGAAACTCAGTTTTCACAAACACTTGCAAGCTTTTATTAGTATTTAATCACAAATGATGGGAAATAGTAGAACTTCCTATAGGTAAAACTGAACAAGTGTGTTGTATGAACTCTTTTTAACACATTTACAAAATGAGAAATAAAATGACCCTATAACATGATAGAGTAGCTACTCTGTGAAGGCACTGCGACATGCAATAAGCCTATATGAATAGTTGGGATTATGGAAAAGAAAGAATCAGATGAACTGGTTCGGGATAACCTTGTTGCTGTAATTAATCACACAATTCATCGTACCTGCTGCATCTGCCACTGCTGCCCCAATTATGGCCCCAATGGCTCTGTCAACCAAAGTCAAAGCCATCTGTTCTCATTTCAGAGATAAAAAACAAGAGACAATGTTAGAGTTCTCTTGTACATGAAAGCATAACTTCTACAATGACTGTGGCCTGAATTGAAAAAAAAAGAAATAAAGGACACAGTTGTGATAAAATAGCAGTATCTGAAACACACAGTGAGCTTTTGATGCACTTTTTTAGTAGTTGAATGCACCATTCAGTCATAAGAGTCAGTTTGTTTAATTGACTAAATTCTCATTGTGTAACATAGTTTGTCTTCATTAAGTTCTAAACAGTATATTTGATTGACAAAAAGGGTTATTATGATAATCGCATTAACAGCATTTAACATTTAATATTAGTGCTTCATATTAGATATTAGCTTATCTTTTACCAGATATTATGTGGTCTTATGCATTCAGAACTTCTTTAGGGAGAAAATACTTATTTTTATACTAATGTTTTACATTAAGAAAATTTGTAACAGTATATTTAGAATAACAGTTTGTTTCTTTTTATTTGATGCTACAAAAGTAGCTGAAACAGCATAGTGAATCATCAAGTGCTAAATTCTATTGGATCTCCACACCAAACACAGACTCATCTCTTCTTACCTTAGAGCCTTGTCTTCACCTACAATGTTACAAAGCATGGTTTCACTGTCAGTTTTCTTACCAGGGGCGGGTCCTGTCAGCATAGTGATAAGCATACACCAATAGCAGCCCAAGAAGACTTAACTGCTCTAAAATTCTGTTGTTGTAGAGAAGGGCCAAGGAGCCGACATGAAGGAAGTTTAATCACTGGATAAAAGTTGTTATCCAAAAAAATAACAATAATAACCTAATCAGTGAAGTATAAGTTGTAAAGAAAAGTGTGCAGTACTGATTAAAACTGTACTAGTTGTTTTGGGAACATGGCACAACCCAATATGTTGATTAAGCATAATCATTAGTTATAGCAGCAATAACATTAAATGTCTGCAGCCATGCTGATGGCTCTGTGAGGCTGCTTAGATTCAGCTTTGTGTTGAATTAGTTTAGTTGTTACTAAGTTTACACGCAGTCCCTTAACATGTCATATTTATCATCATCTTGATTTACTGTGTAAAGATTCTAACACTTGCAAATTAGCATTAAACACAAAGACAGCCTAAAGCTGAGTAGGGTATCATAAATACTAGTGGCACACAGGAGAATTTACACAGTTATTTGACCTGGTAATGATGCTAAATGAAAAGTTATCTAGTGCATAATTATTATATCAATCCTGAGGGTAACATGAATGTTTGACCCAGATTTTATGACTGCTCATCTAGCAGTTATTGAAATCTTTACTCAGAGCCATAAATGTCAACCTAATGACATAATAGGGCGGATGTTGCTCAGGTGATAGAGCAGGTCATCTAATCAGACCGTTGGTGGTTCATTCCTTGACTCCTCCAATATGCATGACAAAGTTGTTCATCATGACTGTCCTGTCTGTGTGATTGGTTGTGTCTGAGTTCCTAAAGGATGGCACTGTCTAGAAAAGCCACCTGCCATTAGTGTGTGAATGAGTGAATGCTGACTTGTTTTTAAAGTGCTTTGAGTGTGATATAAATGGAATCCATTTATCCAATGTTAGCTCTTGAGGAAAAGTCAGGTAATCATCACAATTATTAGTATACATTGTACAGGAACCATGAATGTCAGTACCAACATTTTTCCCAATCCACCCTGTATAAATGTCAGTTACTGGTCACCTGATAAAAGATCTCTTGACCTGCTGTTAGTCCTTTTATTAACAGTTGAAGGAGGAACTAATGAGAATTCATCCTATGGGGATTTTGTCTGTTCTATTTGATGGGAACTCATCTGGAAATAAATTGAAACATATATTTCAGTTCAACAAGTAAAAATAAAAGTTAGCAGAAAAGAATTAAACAAGTAGTTTAAGAGAAAACTAGAGTTCATAGAACTTGTGGGACTTTTGATTGTGCATAAGTAGAACAGCAAATTTCAAGCTGGATTTGTGAGATGCTACAGGCAAAACACTTGGGGTCACCCCTCTCACCCACTGAGCTCGGGCCTCCAGCCATATGGACTCTTTCTGTTATTGACCTCCTGTGTCTAAACTCATGGCAGTTTTAATAAAACCATCACTATTTATTTTACATTCTTCAAAGGTTAAATGGTTCTTTTACTTGTTCATTCGCACTCTTTCAACTGCACTGCAACACCAGAGGGTAAATCTGTTGAAATGGCTTTTAAAGACTACTCTTTGTCATTTTAATTTATCATGCTCTCTCTCTGTATATCTTCCACTCCATTGCCTCCATCCTGACGGTTCCCCAGCTGATGCCTTTTCTCTTCCAACTCTGATGAAACCCTGCAAGGTCTGGCCAAGCTCCACTTATCCCCGGCCTCTCTCGGGTATCCCAGGCCATTGATTTCTCCTCTGGCCTCCTAAACTAGCAAAATAGAGTGCTAAGGGTAGGGTCAGTGAATCAATAGCAGTTAGAAAATAATGAATAAAAGCTGCTATGTGTTACATTTGCGTCATGGCCGTGAAAGTCATTCTGTGTGAAAACTGAAAGTATTAATTCTGCTGAATGTTTAAACTTGCTATGAGCCCAAAAATCCTGCTGAAGCTGTACTTATCAAAATGTTGCATCATAGGAGAAAAAGCAGAGAGGGGAACGAAAGGACACGGTTCAAATGAGGGCCTTTAATTAAAACAATATGTTTAAATATGTGTAAATACATTCTTCAGTGCAGCTGAGGGATAAATCTTCATAGGGCCAATCCGCAGGAAATGGAGAGCATTTCCTTTCTCCGGCAGGGAGATAACATGCCCTTCACAGAGGGGATAAATGAGCTGCACAAATAGATCAGCCACTGTCACCGGATCAAGTGACACATTGAGGAGGGTGAAGCTCTATGAATTACAGCCTGGCAGAAGGGCAAGAAGATATTGATGGAGTGCAGACAATGTGGCAGTGCCCTCATGTTCTCGGGGCTGCTGAGCTTTGAGGGATTTGATCATCTGGCAGGACGGTGGGGAGTGGAAGGGATGCCGCCCTGTTACTTGGCAAGTTTTGGCATCAGATAACAACGTGTAACACAAAGGGCATGTACATAGGTATGTTAACCTGGAAACAGTGCTACGGTTCTTTCTGTGGCCTTCACACTCTTACATGCACTTTGATGTTGTTTTTATTTTTGGCCGTCCTTTCTCTTTCACTTTTAGGCTTCAAGCTGATGTGATTGTACCTATTAAAATCAATCAATTAACAGTCCACATCAATGCTAGCAAAAGGCACAATGGTCCTGTGAGCCAAATGCTAGTACTGGTATGCTAACATGCTGATGAAAGCTCCTTTGATTGTTGGGGGGATTGGATTGGATTAATTATCCTCTATAGTGCAGTCAGCTTTACATGTAATTAACATGATCCAAGCAATATTATGACACATCACAATTTAGGTGTTATTTCATTTTAGGTGTTCACCCTCAACCCTTTGTTTGTGACATGTTTTGGCACAATATGATGTCCTCACTCTCTGTATGCGAGCCAAAAATCCCATGCACTGTATAAAAGTCATAGTAGCACAGGGCTATAATTCTGTAGTGTCTTTTATTTTTGATATCTTCTGTGACATTCTGTACCTTCTTACAATGCTCTGTGATAGCTTCTTGTTTTTTGCTTTTCTTCAGATGCTCAATGCACATTTTATTTCTTATTTGGTTGTTGAAGCACTTTAATTATGTGCTGTGGTAGTGAAAACAAAGCCCTGGCAGTCAGAGCACATCTGCCATATGTGCTCAGACATAATCATGCTGCCTCTTGGAAGCTCACAATGTTCGTCATTAACTTCTAATTCTGGCCATATTCCAGGTGCAACAAATCACATATAGGCAAATCATTAATCTGTGAGTATCTGCAGATTCAGAAAGGAACAATGACATGTTTTGATGCAAATGCAACAGCGCTCCACCAAAAACCTCATACACTATTGTGTCATGGCAATTTTTTTGTGAATGCAATTTAGAAAAGCTTTCCCAGATGTATGAGTGACATCCACAGAAGAGTACCACATGTTATGGTGTACGTTTGCGTTTGTGTGTTCCCCCACAGTCCCTGTGCAGCATTAATCAGAGGAACGTTGATAATTGTCTGGCCACATGTCTCTCCTTATAGTCTAGGAGAGAAAGCTGAAATAGGAGAAGGGTGCTGAGAGGTACGCCAGCATCCGGCCGCTAGCCACCTCTCCTGTCATCTGTGCTATGCCAGGCCAGCTATGTCATCTATTGTGTGGCCAGTGGAAGACAAAGCTGGATGCTCTCAGCTCAGGCACATAAAGTCTCTCCATTCTTGAGCAGTTTGATTTGCAGACAATGTAGATAAACAAAAGAGTTTTATTGGACAATACTACTCTCTTGATAATCATCCAAGTCATCTGCACAAATATAAAGAGAAAAAGTGGAGATGCAGAGGGAGGAATTCGAGAACACAGAAGTGTTTACAACTGCTAATGCCAGAGACTAATCTTCACAGCATTGTTTGCACAGAGCTGTGTTCAGCCTTTGTATGGAAATGTACTCTGTGCAATTCATAGACATACATTCTATGCATAGTGGCATTTTTCTGAAAGAGTTCCTTCCCTGCAAAATCTTAACATCTCAGTGAATCTCATTTCTATCTGCAAAAGGAAATTAATCCTGTAGGTTTGCAAGTCCTCTCTTCTTATCTTCCATCGTTCCTGCACATGCTGTCAAAAGCAACCGAATATAGTTCTGTTAATGTGATTATCTGCACATTTCTGCACACCCTGTGCTACATAGAGAATAGTATTCTATTCACGTATTTGGTTTTCATCCTCTCACATTCCTGTATTTGTTACGTAATACATTTTGAATGCT
>JAQNCA010000016.1:3831689-3850851 GCA_029783725.1 Acanthurus tractus
ATGCTTCCATCTCTTTTTGTACATTCTGTTTTAGATGCTTATTTGATCTCACACACTCTGTAGTCTAAATGTAGCATCACCTCTTTGTTGGGATAATGGCCCCATAGGTATATTAAAAAAAAATGTATGAAGTTGAATTGTGTCGCAGGTGCTCTTTCTTGCTTCATGTTCATGCCTGTGGGCTCTTCACTGCAGTCTTCTGCTCATTGGCAGCTCCATCAGTTGGAAGTTTGGCTTCACTGCCTTGTTCAAG
This sequence comes from Acanthurus tractus, assembly GCA_029783725.1. Taxonomy (NCBI): domain Eukaryota; kingdom Metazoa; phylum Chordata; class Actinopteri; order Acanthuriformes; family Acanthuridae; genus Acanthurus; species Acanthurus tractus. The sequence goes on from JAQNCA010000016.1 coordinate 3,831,943, forward strand.
TGAAACTTAACAGTGACAGATGAACAAAATAAAAAAAAAAGAAATCTCCTTTAGAATCTTGGTAAAATTCTCTTAGCCAGTCCGTACAATTTGGTTTGTTTTGGACTTGAGCCGTAGGCCTCATAAATACTGGCACAAGGGAAAGGTGAAGCTAAGGTGGTTTGCAAAATTACCATAATCCTTTGCATCCACATTATTGAGCAATTTAATTGAAATATTTAAATTTCTGCTCATAAGTCAGAGCAGCTGGAATAAAGCAGACATTTTGTAGAGTTTCCTCATTTTATTCATACAGAAGTAATAAAAGATAAACCCAGCCTCAGCTAGACCATGTGCAGGCTCAGTTATGTCAGTCATGCTCTTAGTGAGATAATAAGTTAAGCATTTGCAGGATGAATATGTTAGTACTGTTAATGCTTTGTTCTTAATAAAAACTATCTGTTTTAACACATACTTGCTCCTTTCCGAAGGCTTTCCAACTGTGCATTTTTGTAAGAGTATCGGCGTTAAAAGCAAACATATGTTCACTATTGTTTCAGTATACCACTGTGTTATTGCTGTAAAAAAATGTCTGTTTACTGCCTTTTCATGAGACCTGTGTGACCTTAATTTTACATTCGTAAACTGCAATTTAGAAGTAAAAAGAGAAACCACATTTACTTGGTCTAACATAGAGGAAACAATACCTATTGTAAATTGATTTATTAGATAGAGAAAAGTAACTAATTGAGCTTTCGTTGTAAAAACTGATAGGATTATATTGGAGGAGACTATTTATGTGAATGCTGGTAGGTTGATGGAGAAGGAGGGGGGGTAAAAAAGCAGCAAGTGGAGACTAACTACAGTTTCTGTGGCCTTAAATTGTCTGAAAAATATTTGGTTCATGAATAATAATTAAACTGCTTTCCCTCCCAAATTCTTTCCGTATACTTTCCAAAGCATGGTGCTGTCATGTTCCATTTCACAGTGTGTTATTCACTCACGCAAATGAGCCACTCAGAGTTCTGCGTATTATGGTAAAAGTTAAGATGCTTCACTTGATAAGAACAAGCAATTATTTATCAATTTGTCTACAAACTAATCTCACTTTGAATAATGCATAATGAAGATACAGTAAGTGTTTAAGTGTGTTAATGAGTCACCACTGAAACCACAACCACAGCTAACTTCATGTTAGCTGTAAAGCACAATATAATAGTTCTTTGATAAAAAAAAAGAGAAAAAAAGGAAAGCTGTATCTTAGAAAGATTAACTTATTTGGTGTGTTTAATCATTAAATGACAAGCCCCATGAACAGCAAGTTGGGCATGATAAATAATGATATTGTTTGAAGGATGAGCAAATTATAAAACATAGTTGATTAAATGTTTCCTTTCAACAGTTTACACTGTTTTCCTTAATGTGTGACTATTGTCTTTTTCATACAGCACACAACGAGCCTATGGGTGGCAAGCGGAAGAGGTGAAGAACTGGGTGAGGGGGAGGGAAGAGAGACACTGAGAGAGGTGGAGAGAGAGTGTGTGAGTGTGTGTAAATGTGTGAGTGACTGAGTGAGAGAGCGAAAGAGAGGAGGAGTGCACAGTGCACTCCATCCACAGCCTCAGTACGCCGGACTGTCATCTCTGAAGCGGCTCCCTGCATCTTCTCCGGCTCTCCGCTGTGGTCCAGTTTCGCTCTCATCGGGTTTTCTAACTGGTGGAAATAGAATGGATACGATTTAAAACGCACTACCAAGCCTTCAGCAATTTCACTTGCTAAAAAAAAACAAAAAACACAACAATTTCTCTCAGAGCTCGTCCGACTGAAGTAAGAATAATGATGGAGTACTGGAGGCAATGCGCGCTGTGGTTAATTAACTGCAAGGTGCTTCCAGCTAACCACCGGGTTACATGGGACTCAGCGCAGGTATTTGACTTGGCCCAGACGCTCCGGGATGGAGTTCTCCTCTGCCATCTGCTCAACAACTTGAAACATCAGTCCATCAACCTGAAGGAAATCAACCTCCGACCGCAAATGTCACAGGTACGCAACGAAATGACAGTAGATGTCCCTCATGTTTGGTCCTCGCTGCGTCGCAGAACTACAATTTAGCCCCGTTGGAGAACCAGACTTCCTAAGGATTTGTCAGTTTAAAGTTTTCCTGTTTCTTGGCAGACAAAACGAAACTGCTGTAATATGGATTGAGCTTATTGAAAGCGGAAATAGCGAATTATCAAGTTCGGCACATTATAAAGTTCAAATTAGCACTTTGCTTTCAGATTATTTAAACTTTTAAAAAATCTTGGTTGCCTGCTCGTAACCGCCCCAACAGTAGGCTGTGTTTTAGAGGTGAAAACACCAGAAATAAGAAGTCAGCTTATAATATTCCTTGAATATGTACTCAGACCAGACCATACATGTATGTAAAATGTATGCCGAACATATATGACGATGTTTGCCCCTATAGAAATTTCCTAATGGTTGATTTTTGAGATAGGTGTCTTCGACAGTGAGCATAGAAACACTAAATTGCTAAAAAATTGGACGGAATTCGGTAGGCATCTGTGGGACTAACTTAGTGCTGTTTAAAAGTTATGCTGTCAGCGAAAATGACAAAAACGTAACTCTCCATTTTTTTTTACTAAACATTTGCGTATCAGTCACTTACAATAACTTTACATAAGATTTTGGTCAACATGAAACCCTTATGTACAGACGCTCCCTTATCCGCCCTCTATAGGTGATGTGGATACACAGGGGATAGAGGTTAAGTGGTTATTAGGCTTTGTTGTGGGTTGTTCTGATCAGATAGATTGATTTCTCTCTTTGAATTAACAAGTACAAATAGTCTGGTATTTTATTACAATACTTTTTAAAGTGATAAACAAAGTGGGAATAAAGCTATTTGTTGGTTTACACAGTGATAATAAGACAGTCAAAATCACCTGATTGGTTGTTTTAGTTTCTTTGTGGGCTTTTGACTTTTTATATAAAGCAATGCCACTTAAGTAAAAACTTAATGTAACTACTTCTGTACCAACTTATTTTTACTGCCAGTACAACTACAGATCTCAGATAGATAGATAGATAGATAGATAGATAGATAGATAGATAGATAGATAGATAGATAGATAGAGGGAGATATGTGGCCACATGGCTCTTGTTCGTTGGGTACCATCTGCTTCAATAACAGGACAGCCGGAGCCGCGGCCAGATTAATATTCCCCTTCATAACAGTGAATCTGGATGTCTGGCTCAGTGACAGCACAGCAAGGTAGACCTTCACCTACTGAGCCTGCAGACCTGCGGCAGAAAAATTAGACTGAACCACTAACAGACACACACATACACACAGACACACACACACTCTAAAAACAATTTATTACACTGTAATCAATGTCCTGACGCTCTCATCTGATGCAAATCAGGTGATGAAGGTTTGAATATCAGAACTATGGATGTAGGCTACTGCACAACTGATGGAGAGGATTAGCCTTGTTTCCAGGAAAATAGCCCTCCAAACTCAATGTCACTGTGGGACGGTCAATATGATATGCAGTTAGGGTTCTTTCAAAAAGTGTATTGGGTATCCACTGTTCAATGCAGCAGCAGGTAAAGAGGGCAATTTAAAAAAAACAAAGGATTTTAATGTCATCAGTGGTAAAGGAAATCAACTGACTGGGGATCTGTTACTTGGAGATTTCAGAGAAAACTAAATTTGTTGTGTAAGAGGAGATGCTGATTGGTCCATTTACTGTCAAAAAACAATGCTCGCACCGATACAATTACTGGTAAGGAGATATCAATAGATTGTTTTTCATTGTCAGTTATGACATACAGACATATATGGAGACCCCATGTGTATAGAGGTTGTGAACCATAGTTATGCTCAGCGCTTGGCCTGGCTTGCCTGGCCTGGCCCAGACGGGGTTATTTATAGGCAGAGTTTGTTTTATGCATGGCTGCATTCATGGCTTACTCATGCTGAGGGAGTGATGAAGCTGCTTTCAGAGGTGATATAGCGTAAATAGTAAGCTTAGGCACCAAATCATACATCTCCAAAGCCCATGTGCAAGTTAATGCATGTATTTGTTGGGATTTTGGTGTTTTTTGGTGGTTCTTGTGTCTTTTTCTGTTCAACTATAGTGTTTATAGTGGCTCAGAAAATAAACTTGTTTAATTTCTCTTTTGTTTTAACTGTAGAAACCCCCAAATCCCCTGAAAAACAAAGCAAAACAAAACAGAAATGTTAGGTGTGTTACTTCCTGTTCATCGTAGGTTTTAATAACAAGAAAAATCGACCAGTCACTTCTTGTAACAGCAAACACTCTCTTGACCTGCCTCTAGTTTCACACACTGTTTTTATCACCTTGAATATGAAATGTTTGTTCATATGTATGTCAGTAGACCATGAGACCATTGTGGCTTCCCCTTTCACACACATTCACACCATGTGATGCTGGACACCAACTCCCTCTTTGAGCTCAGAGCTGTTCAACCAAAAATGGGTGCCACCCCCCAACCCGAGCAAGTTTCCTCCCTATTTCTCCTTAAAGTTAAATTTACATAACTAAGGGTGGAGTTGCTTCCCTTTCACCCTGCATAATTCATGAGAGCCATGGCAGCTACTTTATCATTGGCTAGTAATAACACATGGGACGCCACTGTGGCCTCACCCATGGGACCCATGAGATGGAAACACAAAGGCAGTGAGGGGACAGGGCGACAAAGAGCCTGTCTGGCCCCCACAGACTCATCTCTGAGGACATAAAGGGCCATGAAGGGCTAGCGTGCTGCGCTGTTAGGGCGTTATTAAGGTACAATGCATGAGAAGCACTGAAGGCCTAGATGTGTGATGGTAGCATCAGGAGGGCTGCTTCTCATTTTGCTACATTATTTGTTTTTGCAGATATGTATGAGCTGTATAGTGCATCAGTGCTGTTACAAACAGGCTCACATAAAGGCAGCAAAGCGCTTGAAAATGGAAAAAAGAAATGGAATCCATCCGATTAAATGGTTTGGTCTGTGCTTTAGCCTCTTTTTTGATGAAAGATGATAAATGATACATGGGTCTGAGTACGTGTGCTCTGCATATGTGCGTGAAATTGTGCGATTTGTAAGATTTACATTAACTGTTTAGAATGAAGGGCTGGCAGTGGCAGTTAAGGGCAGAAGGTCAGTGCAAAGCAAAATTTTCCCTCTCTTGATCATTATTTTATTGGTCTGTGACGAACCAATTACATAGTCTAGACAGCTCAACTGCAGCATTTTGCTTTTTTAGCGGAGAAATGCAAACATAATCATTTGTTGTTTTTGGTCCAACTCAGTCAAAAATCAGCGGTTTTCAGCATTAAGAGGAACTATGAATTGCTTGTCATGGAGCAACAAGCTGGCCATGTGGTCATTCAATCAGCATGCAGTCGTCACATCCCTCTGTTTCTTGCAACATTTGGGTCAGCGTTGTGCTGAATCTCAGTTTTTACTGAGATGACTGCAGTTATATTCCAAACATTCTTTGTATTAGTGAGAATCAAGGACATTAACCTCATAATGCGGCTAGCAAAGGAATGTGCTAAAAACAAATGAGCTAGCAGAATGTGTCAGGGAGGGGAGCAGACACAGATGCATTTTTTTAAACACACAAACAACCTCTTAAATGCACAATAATATCATTCAGATGAAGTTTAAATCATGAAATATGCCTCGACTCTGCTAACTTGTTTAGCCTGTTGCCATGTTTTCAATGACACAGGATCACTAAGTATAGAATCAGATGGAGAAAAATTGTTGCTAACACACCAACAGCTAAAAGTCTCTCACACAGACCAGCAGTGAGCCTCAACATGCACAGGAAATCAGGAAATGGAATAGAGGAAGGAAATGAAACTAAGCATACCCTCAAACAAGCTCACACCAAAGCACTAGATGTCAGACACAATGAGGAGAAGAGACGCTTCTCTTCATACACAGAAAGAAAAAAAATAACACTTTGCCCTTCATAGAGCCATCTTCAAAGAACTTGAGGCCTGATCATCTCATATGGAAAGCAAAAGAGATAGATAGATAGATACAGAGAGAGAGAGAGAGAGAGAGAGACAGAGAGAGAGAGAGAGAGAGAGAGAGAGAGAGAGAGAGAGGGAGAGAGAGAGAGAAAGAATATATGTGAGAATCAGGTCTAATTTTAATGAGCATCACTCAGCAGAGAGAGTTTCACACTGGGTGCAACCTCTGAAGCTGAAAAATGAAGGTACGCCAAGGAATGAAAAAAGTGAAGTTCCTTGAAGGGCCACTTGAGTTCATTTCCAGAAAAGCAAGCTGATTCCCTTAGAGCCCCATTAAAAAGTGCAACTTTAGAGCAGAACAAAACATGCTTAAAGCAAGGGACAAAACACAGTTTAGATCACTATAACAAATTTCCCTTTTCATGATGGCTGCAAAGGGGTTTGAATTCCTTATACAACTTACTTTTTCGAAATATACTGAGGGTTGAAGTTATGCACAATTTTGTAACTTCTTGTCCAAGCATGGTCACCCTTGATTTCAAAAAAGCAAAACGACAATGACCATAGTGGCAAAACTCAAAAGAGCACCTCAAAACAGTGGTTTAGTGGGTGGAGTCACATTGGGTTCACTATTTAATAAACTGTTTATGATCTTACTGAGCAAATAAGTAGATGCACAGAAAAATGACACGTAAAATACTACTGCCTCATCATCAAAGTCCCCCCCTCTACTATGAGTGTAGTATTGGTAGTAGTAATAGCTTAGAACATGTGTACTGTACAGAAAGAGAAGCACTGCTGATACATATGATGGATTTATTGTGCTACAGCATGTTTTAGGGCACTTATATGAAAACCTGTCATCAGGTGAAGAGATAACTACATCCTCTACGCCGCAGCTTTGCAGCAGGTGTGTTGTCTCAATCAGCAGAGCTGAATACGACTCTACCTTGGCAGGGGTATTACTTTTGTACAAATAGCGTGCTTAGAGCATACTATTATTCATTATACATGGCATATATGTATATTTTATCAAGCAGAGACCAAAATGTGGTGCTGTCAAACAATGAGGAGAAAAGCTGGTTTCAAACAGTGAACACTCCAAACAGCAGGCTTCAAAGGCTCAAGGCTGGCTCATCACTCGCACAGACGAAAAGTTTGAAAGAACAGAAGATAGCGTGGGAGAATGAGAAAGACAGAGAAAATGTCTTCATTTGGTTCTTGCAGAGTAAAACCGCTGTAAGCCAAGTGAGCTTAGGAAACAGGAGTTCAAATTTACAGCTACACAACAGATTGTTATTTTGTGTCAACGCAAAATAAGATTTAGAACATTTCAGGCTTTTTTCTTTTATAGAACTTCTTTTAGGAGAGTAGCCGTTGCATTGCTGTGGTTTGTTTTACAATAAAGTGAGGCTAATGAATAACTGAAATTCTTTTTTGTGGCGGTAAGAAACCAAAATGTAAAATCTAAAGTTGGGCCAGTCTTTTAAGTGTATTTTATGGAGTTTACAGCTCAACTTTTGAACTACATACCAGGATGCAGTGTGTAGCACTTTCTGCAGGCAGTCACACTTCCACATGCAAGTGGATCTAAGTTTAACACATGTGACTATTTTTGCATTTCAGAATTTTTTCTTATATAATAAAATATTAAAAAATTTTCATTGGAGCGTAAATGTACTGCCTCTCTGCTGTCTTTGGTTTAGTCATATTCCCCTTCTGGGTTGTTTCTATGGAAAAGATTGGGCATATAAAAAATCATGGGTCACTTAACATTCTTATCTATGCGTGTATGTGCATGCATCTTAATACTTTGTTTTATTCAATATGCTTACTACAAATTGCATGCTTTTTGAATGCAATACGTGAGTTTTCAGACACAGCTTGTGAATCCTTTGGGGAGGACCCTGAGTTGCTGTGGCTTGGCTGCCCTTGTCGATTTATTTGATGAATTGATTGCACATGTCAGTGTGTAAACACCACATTACTGCAGCCATGCATGTGGCGTCAGAACGAGGCTCAGCGGCCTTCCATTTACAATTCCAGCGCGGCGTAATGCGGTTGCACTGGTTTGTTCCGCAGTGTCATCACAATGACGTGCGCCTTCATGCGCCGCTCTGCGAACAGTGACATGGATGCAGATATTTGCAAAGACAAAATTATGTCGCACCTATCCGGTGTGTGATCAGCTGCGAAAAGCAAACTGAACTTTCACACATCAAGGTAACAAACGTGCACTTCAGCTAACCTGTAAAGGCTATGCTAGTGCGCACATTATAGCACAGTTAATGTATATGCTGATTTTATTAAGAGATATTTAGTGGTGGTGAATGCACCTTCAATCAATGTTTATTGTGTTACTCAGTTCTATCGTGGACGGTCCAGTTAATCACTGTTGAGTGCTCTGAAAGCTCTTCAGAAAGTCGATACTGTTTGTTGTCTTTACTGGCAAACAGTCATCAAAATGGGCACTTCAGGTGTAGTCCAACCCACATCAGAGGAGACCCATCGGAGTACGTTAAAGACCGGTCCAGGAAATTTTAATAGGACCATTTACAACTGATAATATCAGTTTTGCCCTTTTATTAGCATGCTGGAAATGTCAAGATGCTTTCTGGAAGACAGTGAGCAGCAAGAATTGTATATCCAGATGATACCAAGCTGCAACCATAGTCATAGCCAGAAGCAGTGTGTGTGTGCAGGTTTCCACTGTCAGGTTCACTGTAGTGGAAACCTGGAGCCAAGCAAGGTGGAGAGAACTGTGTGATTTAAGAAGCAACCACAGACTGTATGAGAGGAAATTATTGTACCTGTTTATATTTTTTGGTGCAAAACTTATTTGTCTTTTCGCGTGTGTGATTGTGTGCGGACAAAGAATGAGCGTGGATAACAGCTGCTGCAGATATTGAGTCCATGTGTTCTTTGGCAGGGAGGTTTATGTATAAGGCATTCAGCTCTAAGCGACTCCGGCTGAAAGTGATGGAAGACTGTTGTCTGTAGGAAATGGGAATGTCATATTTTGTGTAATGGAGACAGAGAGGGAAGGAGTGTAATAGAGTGGAAATAGAAGTGTCTCTATACATGCATTACACTGCAGACAAGGGGGGATAAGGAAAATAAAAAGGATCATCAAGTCTGTGTATTGCTGTTCGTAGAAAAAACAGCATCTACAATTTTACGAGAACCAGCTTCTTTTTGGTTTGAGGATCTAACTATCCATGAATTAAAATCTGTGGAAATGTTGAAAAAAATGTAGATTTAATAAAAAAAAAAACATCTGCAGTGATACTACATGAGCCTCAAAGCCATATCAGTCAAACCAACACACCTGAATGGGCACTAACGCACACACACAAACAAGTGTTTGACAGCGGTTGACCAGGCTCTGTTAAATAGCGCAGCAGAGAATTATTCACACTTTTTTTTTAACATTTTCTTCCAAGATGGAGAAAAATCAGGGAGAACAGGAGAAGGAGGAGGAGGAGGAGGAGGATGAGGAGGAGGAGGGGGAGGGATGCTGTCTGCTCACCATTCACGCTTCAGTGTTTAGTGTGTACATGTTATTCAGTGCAATGCATAGTTAATGTGTGCCATTCGGCGCTCCAGTCTTCACCAGCTTTTCTCTATGTAAACCTTCTGCAGAGCCAATAACACACGGTTGGGCTAAAGCTACTTGCACTGTGATGCTGTAGCCAGGAGGGTTCATATCTAATGCTGTAACACTAATTCGATTCCCTTATCAGGTGGGGGGATGGAGTAAGCTTTGTGTATACGCGGGGGTCACGGGGGTTAAAACCAGGATTAAATGGAAAATGGCTTCTGAGACACTTATTGGTGTTGTGTGGGAAGTACGGTTAGAAGGGTGGAGGGGCTTAAGGAGTTGGGTTTTCCCCTATTGCCTCATCGTCACTACATGAAAGAATCTGTGAAGCAGGGGGAACTATATGCCTTTGTCTGTCGTGTTCAGAGAGAAAATGTTATTCTGGTAATGTAAACGAGGGAAATCAAAGCTTTTCAATAACCCGCTCTTACATGGTCGGGTGCTGCGGAGCAGAAATGTCAGGAGACCACTTTTCTGTCATCTTCACTTCTTTCCGTTATTATTCATCTTAAATGTCACTATAGCTGATCGCGCAGTGTGGGTGCCATTAACCTTTATTTATGTTAATGTTGTCAGACGACTTTGAGAACGTACAGGAGTGAATTGACTGGCACCTCAGTGCAGCGGCACAGTAATTATTAAAGTGTGTCAATGACAACATCTGCGTTGGATGTTTGGATATGTTTGAACACAGTAACGATGGTGAGAAAAAAGCAGGAGGTGACAGAAAGAGAGATTTACCTGCTGTGACCAAGCAGTGTTTATTGTTTGCCGAAGCAAACGAAGAGGAAGAAGTTCAGTGGATATCCTGCAGCCTGGCTGCTTTCTGTGTGTATACCGGCCTTTTTAAAACTACGCTTGGACAACATGACAAACACAGAGGAGATTGTTTTGACAGTTTTGATGGTGCTTCATGAGAGAAAAAAAAGCTAAGTGGCTCGAAGCATCTATGGGTCCGCTACAAAAAAGCACCAAAAGAACTTGAAAATCAACAGAGCACATGCATGCACATGTGAGTGACAATATATGATTTCCTGTCAATTCAGATATCATGCTAGCTCACTGTCACACTATTGCAGTGATCTACAGGTGGTGATTACAAACCAAGTTATGCAGCAGTGAGCTTGCATGTAGAAGAAGGCTGCTTGCAAAGTAAACATGGAAAATACTGGAATTAAAATACTCTAAAAGATGATTTGTTCATGTTTGTGTAAGAGCTCAGTGTGACTAAATGTAAACACGCTGAACTTGTTAACTAAGCAACAGTTCATGTGGAGGCGTGCTCCTGGTCACCTTACAAATGTAATATTCAATCTTCCTTCCTTAAAGCCTGTATTGGTTTCCACAAACTCCTCAGAGTGAAGTGATAGTTGTCCTCTGTGTTTTTTTTTACTGGGAATGACCCCTTCAATATTGCACACAGTCATATGATCCAGTGTTAATATCAACACTTCAAGTGCCGCCCTAAACATTCAGCCTTCAAACACCATCAGATCCTCATTTTCTTTCTCACTTCGGGATAATAATAATAATGCTTGTCGCCCACAAGTACTCACTGTACTGAATGGAAGGGTTAGCAGGAGCACCACATGGAGCTATCTCCTGGAAACAGAGATGACTTTTACGTCAGTCCTTCCCTCACCTAAAGAGGGAGGTGACCAATGAGCCAAGCTCCTGAAAAAACAACAGGCCCGCACCAGAAATGTGATACGGTAGAGAGGTGATAAAGAGGCTGTCACCAACTAGCAGGGGATATTCAGAGTCACGGAAATGACTGGAAAAAAAAAAAAAAAGGGGACTGGAAACTGCGACGTCAGTATTTTTTTTGTCAGTCATGTGCCATTGCAAACCAAGAGTCTGTGGCTTTTCATTGCAACCAAAGGAGCAGCTCATTTCCCAGTTAGCACACCTTAGACCAGAGGGGGCTGAGCTATGAAAATCAGTTCCCATACTGTATTTCCACAATGAAAAGCAGCTGACCGTGCATTATGTTGACACTACTCCATTAAGATAAGTAGGCTGATGAGTGTCTTGGCTGCTGAGCTGCCTGCTGTGATGACCCCCAGTCTCTGATTGAAAGAGAGCAGCAGACGCCTTCCACTTCCTGGTTACACAGCTGACAAAAGCTCCAACATGACATGGATGTGACCTGTACGCTTGGATTGCGATGTGTCACCGCCCCTCCCCCCCCCCCGGTTATGAGTTTTGACAAAAGAGCTTTGCGCATTATGTCATTCACTCCGGACGCAGTATCTCAGCTACGTCATCCAGCAGGGGAAACTGACACACATACGTCTCATTACCATTACCGTTTTTCCCCTTTACATTGTGTAAGCATTGGCTGTCTCTCTTTCTCTCTCACACTGCCGTCCGTAGAGCTTTAAGCTAACACGTTAGACTCTTTGCGCAGGTCCTGGTTTCCTCTGTCTCCATTTGATTGCCATTAATTGATGCTCAACATGATTTAGGGAGTACCATGGCCAAAGTCTGACTGTCTTTCATTGCGTAGAGCCATGAGTGAACAAGAACAGGATTTCATTAAGCTCCACAATACGCACAGGGGCCATAAAAGGCTCCAGCTTGTTGCTATGGAGCTTTGACTTGTACCAAGGAATACATAAGCAGAGAGTGGATGCTTATTGTGGATACAGAGCACAGCCTGGCTCAAATCAGAAGCACAGCAGCGAGATGGTTGTTTAACAGGAATATTTTTTTCCCCCTTATATTCCAGATGGTTGGTCTCAGAGATGATATGCACTGGTGGGATTTTAAGCCCCCCCATACACTGGTCTAATATAAGCTATGCATTTCCATCCTGAGTCAACATGTATTTGGAGCATCCTGTTGACATGCTGCTGCATAATCTGCCCCTAATTCCTGATACATAATAAGGCTATTTGCAGTTTTCATTCAGATGCAGAATAGGCATCCTTAGATTGTTAGATATATTTGCCTTGGGTTTAGTACAGGATTATTATTAGAACCAGCAATGTTTTTGGAAGCTGAAATTGAAAAGTTGAAATAATCTTTGGCATTTCTGTTCTGCAATTTCTTGTTCATCACAGTTTGACATTAATACAAGCCACTTATTGCAAGTAATGTTGGAGCTAACATCAGTCAATCATTTGATTAAAAAAGTGAATATACATAACACATAGTGGTTTCATAAGATTTTGAAAGCCATATTACAACAACCAAAATTCAAAATTCATTCATTCAAACCCACAAACCTGAACAAAATGACACTTTTAGTTGAAGACTTTTTATAGTGACATTGGCTCCTGAATGACTGCAGCAGTACATTCATGCAGATATTAATATGCACACACACAGACACACATACGCGCATACACACTCACACACTCTTCAGGCCATTCACTTCCTGAGCCCCAGAGAGTCACTAAAGCAGAAGAAAAGCTGCAAGTGGAACAGTTACTAGTTGCCTCATGCTGCTCCACTCTTGTTAATACAATTCCCCCTCTGCTGTCTTCAGCTCAGTGCAGCAGGAGACACTGTCTTTCATATGCGCTCTGTGAATCTGCTTCCCTCAGATAATATACTGAGGTCCTTTGGGACTCTCCAGAGACTCCAGGCAGACAAGATGTGCTTGTCTGATAAAGGAAAGTGATGTGAACAAGTGTAAACATTCAATATTATTCACTCACTGCTCCCTTGCTGCGTTACACTGCCTCTTATCTAGAGCTCACTGGCTGGAGGCTCTTCTCTCTCTTGTGAAACCATCTGTAAAGCCTAATTCAGTTGAAGTGGAGAGACATTTTTTATATTTAATGCATGGACATGCGCCTTACAGTCAGATCAGATATTGCTTTGTAAATTGCCAGGTGTGATATGAATTACTGAATAAGTGGGACTGCTTGGCTTCTCTGGTTCTTCTCTTTGTTTTTCAAAATGCATTTGAAGTATTTTCTTAAAAGCACAATCACAAACACGATTATAGTCCCAATACTGACAACAAGTGTCTTCTTTTGAAGAAACAGGAACGGGCTAATTAAATTCACTTTCTGTGAAAGCGTTATCCAAGAAGTCAAAGAAGAGGGTGGCGGTGGAAGGAACGTGTAAAATTATTTCCAATGCAGTGATACTACATGTAATTCTGAGTTAAGAGTCACAAAGAGACAGAAAACTTAAAAAAAACTGACAACGAGAGAATCGGAAGAAATGTTTGATGCTTCTAATCTCTTTTCTTGCACTGTTTTTGTTATTTAGTCTGCCCCTGGATGTACAACAATCGGGTGTTTTTTTGTTGTCTTTGTTTGTTTTAGATGATGGTGCCATATACTGGCACGGCATCGCCGCTCAAATACAAAAGCAACAACCACACAGTTGATCTTTCACATTGCACTCGTATTGGCTGAGACATTTTGTTGTCATTGTAACCTGCATACCATTGTGGGTTCTGATGTAGCAGACAGTTTCATCATGCAGGCATCACCTTGCAAGAAGTCACACTACCAATGTGTAATAATCGGCTTCTGGATTAGAACATTTGGATAAAACAAGAGCTGAATGAAGAGCAGGTTTTAATCCCTATTCTGCATTTCAAATGCACACCAATGCTTAAAATATTATCCACTGCTTTTGTAGTAAACATTAAGGTAGTGCAGCTTTTCACTTTCACAGATGTTAAGACTAATCGGAGTAATGTGACAAAAACACCACTTCCTCAAAACTTCTCTTTCACCAGCATCCTTTTCTGTTCCATCCTGTATCAATTACAGGAAGGTTAATGGGTGTAAGTCACGGACACTGCACATTGGCTAACTACAGTATGTTGACATCCCTCTTCTCATACTGCCAGTCACTCTGCACGCTTTATAAAGAGAATGAACCACCCGAGAAAAGCTTAATATTTACTGTGACTTCCCACCCAGTTTTCTCATTTTTAACAGTGTTCCCGGACAGATGTCAGGGCTAACTGCCACGTAATTTAGATGAATCGTTTCTGGATAAAGCCCTGTTAACATCATTAGTGAAAGATTTAGGATGCAGACGAGGCAGAAAAACACTTGCATCCTCAGTAAATGACCTTGTTTATTAGAGGAGTTACTTATTGATTATTTGATTAAATTTCCTTGGGTCAAGGTGCACTCTCAGCTGTTGTTAGGCTCACAGTGTGCGAAAATTATAAAAGAGAGTTCCCCAACCTTTTGTTTTCCTCAACCTTTAAAATATATCAATTATGTAACTACATTGTTAGCAATAACCTTGTTACCCTCTAGAGAAATAACTCCTTGACCAATATTGAACTGTATTGTATTTAGACACCTAACTCTAGAAATGTCAGAGATATATTTGCGGTGATTTAAAGCCATGTTAGTGGCTCTTTGAGGCTGTGCCAATGACGGTAAAGAGATGGATCCCACGCTTTCACTTCCTCCTGCTGTACAAAATAAAATTATAATTTCCCTGATGCAGGCACCGCCATCTTGTGCTGGGGAAGTTATTGGAGGCAGAGCCTGAGCAGTAGAGATGGGCAGATGGAGCAGCAGCTTCGAGGTCCTGCCTAAGCAGCTGCACAACTAGGTCCTTGGTTAGGGTTAGCTGTCAATCATGACGTAACACCTCCCATTTATTAGCATTAAAATAACTAATTAAAGCCAAACTTATTAAAAAGATAACTACTCGAACATTTTTGACATGCACTTGATTATATAATTTGACCCACATCCCACCTGTTTACAGGAAGAAGGTGGGTTTATGACAGATACTGCAGCCAGACATCTGCTTCACCTATGAGCAGTTGTCATTTTGTTCATCTTTAAATAGCCAATTGGCTGTACGTGGTGTGTTCACCTGTTTATAATAACAATGGTAACATGCTTGAAACTGGGTGGAGGCAGTGAGCAGAGAAATCCAACATGGCTGAAGGAACGAGGAGAAGACTTGCGCCAACAGAATGACGAAACAAAAAAATCCAGTGACATCAGAGACGGATTGAATGTTTAGAAGTACACCGCAAAATAATTCTGCTCTTGTAATCAAAAAATGTTGACAAAATAACAGAAGATGAAAAACATTCATTTGATTTTTTTTTTTTCATTGCACAGTAGGCTCAGTGGTTTCAACATGCTGCACTGGCAGGAGTAAATAAGATCCCTGCCTTTGTCTGCCTGCACTGTTGAATTATCTCTCTCTAATTATGCACCACTCAGCTGTCCCATTTCAACAGGAAATAGATCATTTTAATGAAACAAGATGCTCTCATGGTGCCTATAAACTCTGATTCATCTATCTGTTTAGAGTTGTGGTCCTCCAGTGTGTCTAGCAGGTCTTCAGCTGCTGCCCTCATTAGACGGCCAGAGTGAAAACTAGCAGCCAGAATAATAGCGTAGCAGTATCTGAGCCCATTTAGTGACATTTAAACAGAGATCATTAATGAGAAAGAAAACCTTGTTATTTGTGCATCACACTTCCTGTATGTGTCTGTGTAATGCGCTCACAGATGAATCCTTTCTGTCTTCCCAACACAGTTCCTGTGTCTGAAGAACATCAGGACTTTCCTGGCAGCGTGCAGCGAAACATTCGGGATGAAGAAAAGCGAACTGTTCGAGGCCTTTGACCTTTTCGATGTCAGGGACTTTGGAAAGGTAAGAAAGCATTGCTCAGACAGAAGAGCAGAATAAGATGGAGACACAGCCTGCTTCAACCATCACTGTGTTCAATCTTGTCCTCAGACACTCAACTGAGTTAGCTAAATGCGCTGCTACACCCACTCTTGTCTTTCTGTGGAAGAAAACTATTTATCAGTGACAGCATTCCTTTATCTGGGGCTTGGATTTTTAATCATGATGAGCATCTCGGGATATACATGCAGCATCTGTGCTCCTTTTTGCAAAGATTTATACAAGCCCAGCTTTTAATATTTCAGCCACATTCAGATAATTTTTGTTTAGTTAATTCTGTAATTGAAATGGCAGCATCAATCGCATTCAACAGATCAATTATCACATGTTCTCATCGGCACTACAAGTGCTAGTAGGCCATATTGTAGCTTTCCTCGCTCTGCTAAACACTTAAGCTAAAGCTGAAGTCAGCAACATGACCCAGCAGTTTAATCACTTCCCCTCATTAGAGTGAAAATGTCTCAGCATGCAGGCTTTTACAAGGGGTTAAAAGTCTGGCCTCAGGTTCATTACTTTGATACTCTCAGACTCTGCATGCATTGAAACTGTATGTGGCTTTTTGACAGCTCTTGTGAAGTCCCCAGGAGGTTTAATTAGTAAACGCGACCATGAGCAGAGAGGGTGCTGCAGGACCCTTGGTGCACATGATGTCAAGCGTTTATGACATGACAGGGTCACGTGTCCCAGTTAAAAATATGTTGTGTTTGAGTCAGCGGGAGAAATATAGGAAGAGGCAGAGACTGATGGGTTGTCATCATCCTCCATTTAATTATGGTAAATGTGAAAAAGTGGCATTTAGGGCATAATGTCATGGAGGTCTAAAAATCCGTCAGTGACACCAATATTTATAATATTATAATCAGCTTAAGTTAAAAAAAAAGGTCCTTTACACATCATGCATTTAATCAGAGCTTAAATAAAGCAATAATGAATGAACCATTAAATGAATGGTTTCATATTGGTCATATCAAAAGTGAAACAAACAGATTTCTAATAAAAAAGGAACTGGTGTCCACCGATTAGCATGTGTCTGTTATTAGAGAACAGAGCCACATCCCACAGTTTGAAAACAGTAACTTGTCCTCATTTAAGGTAAACGGAATCTGAGGTCTTTTGTGGAAAAAGGAAAGGAAAGATTACCTGGAAACATTTGTCGTTTTCAACTTCCCTTTTCATGACAAACCCACGTCAGGCAGACACACTAACAGAGAAAAGCTTACGAAAGTTAACAGTAGCTTGTGAAATGAAAGTGTGCTTTACTTCTAAGTATGACGCTCTAGTGTCATACTTTTGTGGAATATGTGTCAACACGGTCCTTCCAAAACAAGCCATCCGCTTGTTTGACTGAGCTGCTCTACTTATCTGTACGTGTATAAAATGTGACTCTTAAATTATATTGGTGTCATAACTTCAAAAGTAAGATAACAAACTGGCCAGTGTTCACTTTTTAAAGGCTTAGCCACAGAAATGGCAACACTGTCTCTCAGATGAACTGTTGATGTAATATGAATGAAAAAAGAGTCATTAACAGCACAGTGCACCATGGATCTCGTGAAGTAACCTCAAAGAATAGACAAGGGAAAATGAGAAAAGGCTTTAGATATGGTCAGTGAAACCTTTTTTTATCCCTACTTGCACGTTTTTTTGCTGTCATGCTGAGCCGAATTAAATAGCGGCGAAAAATTAAGTCATCTACTCATTAAGTCAACTGTAATTAAAACACATTTGTGCTGCTGGCAAGCTTCTTTCCTTACCCTCATTTGGAGATATTTCCAGAGAACGTCTCAAGAACCAACATTGTCTCAGTGAATTAGTACATGCAAATGCAAATCTTCCTGCTTACTTCTAAAATGTAACTGTTAGAGGCTCATGCTTGTCATTTTGCATTTATGTGCTTTTCTATTTTGATTTAAGCCCCTGTTTGAATCACACACTTTGATCAACTCGAATTTCAAGCTGGTATTTAGATCAGAGGGTTGATACAGCTCTTGTGTGTGAACTAAATATGAAGCTGCAGCAGGAAGTCAGCTAGCTTAGCAAAGAGTTAAAGAGAGCAATTTGTGGTTTTACTTGGGTTTTTTGCAAGGCAACTCATTGGCTTGGCAGTTTTTGTACCGATTAAACAAAGAAAATCAAACATATTCAGTCATGAACTTTAGAGGTGCTTGTAAGAGGGCTTTGTTCAGCAGAGCCGGGCTAGCTGCTCTGCTAAATGAAGCTACAGCTTTTCTCACATGTGCATTGAGTCTTTTCAGAGCATGTTTTCTTCCCTCCTTCATTCTCAAATATATTCACACTGACACCAGCACTGTTTTAGATGAATCTTGATCGAGCTGGAGTTTTCGAAAAGATTTTGTTTTCAGTCACCTAAAGCTGGATTTGTATGTGGATGCTGAAGAACGAGCCTACGTTCTGATAAACACATGTGACATAATTGACTGCTGGCTGTAGCATTTTTACAGACAGATATGAGAACACTGTCAGTCCTCTCATGTGAAACTCAGCAAGAAAGTAAAGTGTATTTCTCAAACGTTAAACTACAGCTTTTAATACCTTTTTTTCTCACACTATTAAACTCAAAAGCTCTTCTTTAGTATCTCTCGTCATCAGTGTTGGGCAAGTTACTTCAAAAACGTAATGCATTATTTATTACTTGTTACTGTCTTTTCAAAGTAATTCGTTA
>JAQNCA010000016.1:3850951-3868173 GCA_029783725.1 Acanthurus tractus
TACCGAGTAAAATATTACCCTTTTTTTTTTGTAATGCCTTACGTTATCGCGTTACAGTAAAAAGCAATACATTACAGTAATCACATTACTTTTGGAATGCATTACTCCCAACACTGCTCGTCATAACCTGACACTAGATGGTGTAATGATCGCTGTGTGAGGTTACATTTCACTATCTAAGTGCGTTTTCGACTTCTCGCTATCATTTTTTACATTAGAAGCACAGATTGTGATGTCTGATTTGAACCTCATCCTTTTTTAGTTATTCCAGTTTGCTCAAGCACAACACTTTGATGACTCTCTTGAGTGAATCCCACATTGCCCAGAGTGAATTTAACATCTCTGAAATGAGACAGCAAGAAAGGCCCCGTAATCCTCAGTTGGCTGGCTCTGCAGAGGCTAATGGAGTGAGCAGAGGAAGGGAATGGGTGAAGCTGCCACTCACCTGCAGTCCTTGTATTTTTTATTTTTTTTTTATAACTTGTTTTAAAAATAGCTGCTGGACTGCTACTGAATAAAACATCAATCCTGCCCGTTAGCTTTAAAGATTTTGACGTAGTCTCGATAGAATCTGTGCGAGGAAACACGTGCTAAATCTCTGTCTTTGGACTTCAACAGTTGTGTTTATAGTCTCAAGGTAGTTTTTCTCCCTGCTGCTACACCGGACATGTTTTGAGCTCAACACACATGAGACAACCTTTACCATACAGCCTGGACATTCTTCGTGACTCCTCTACTTTAAAAGCTGGGAAGGAATCCAGCTGTAAAAGGAAGAGTCCCTTGTGAGACTCAGGTCTTAGCAAACAGAACCGGACTTAAAAGAAGATGTGAGATATTCTGTATTTGTGATAACTGCGATACATCTGACAAACAGCTTTTGACTTGTTGGTGATTTCAACCGTAGCTGCGCAAGACTGCAACACTAGGAAAACAGACAAATACATCAGGTCTGTCTGTAGCCCTTTCCCCTCGGTGCTTTAACATCTGGTTTGTACATCTGTCTTGTAGACACATGGAGTGTTGTAGGGTCTGTAGGGAGAAGAGAAACTTGGCTGTGCAGAGCATGTACACACACACACGCACACACACATATAAAGACACTGGTACACACCTGGAGGAGAGAGAGAGGAAGAGTGAGTGAGCACCAGAGCTGAAGATATTGAGAGCTACAACATCATCTTACTGCTTCAAGTCTTAAATTATAACTGTGGAGGCATTTTGTGGTTGTTTGATGGAAACCAAACATAAATCTGTGGATTTCACTCTGCAATAAATAGAAAGACACAGCAGTTTCTCTCTATGATGTGAAAACATCATTTATCCTTGATTGTGACTTGTTCGAAGATGCATGGTGCCATCATCCTCATTATCATCATCATCATCATCATCCCCGAGAGTGAATGACTAACTGTCTCACTTCTTTTTATTGTTAATTTCAGCCCTCTTGTATCAGCTTGTTTCAAAATAGAATCTGCTGACAGCCTTTTAAGACTCATCGTCACATGACGGACAGTTGCACAGTACTTGGAAAACATGAGTGTCATGGACTGACCCGTTAAATACTGCAGCATTAACTGAGGAACCCAATGCAACCAAGAGCAGTGACACATCTGCTGCTGTGCTGTGCTGTGCTGGGCTGGGCCTTGCATTCACCCCTCAGATAGTGTGAAACTAATTCTCAAACAAATTCAAAATGAAAAAAAACTAAACAAATTCAGAAAATTTTGCATCAATATTTGCCATTCAGATAATTTTTCCAAATACATTTTCTTTTTTTTTAAAGTTAGAAGAGACCAATCTCTATTTCTTACCAATAAATTCTCAGT
Organism: Acanthurus tractus; assembly: GCA_029783725.1. Classification (NCBI taxonomy): domain Eukaryota; kingdom Metazoa; phylum Chordata; class Actinopteri; order Acanthuriformes; family Acanthuridae; genus Acanthurus; species Acanthurus tractus. The sequence goes on from JAQNCA010000016.1 coordinate 3,852,778, forward strand.
ACGTAGTTGCTTGACAACCTCATATTGATAACAAGACTCTGAGAAGCCATGGAGCCTAGACAGGAAATAGACTCCCACATTACCTCCTATAAAACTACAGCTCACAAATCAAACAAAGTGGCATGAATTACTAGAACTAAGCCGTAAAAGGTGCCCATAAGGCATTGTTACGACCAAATTAGATACTGTGGTGAAAATTTACCAATTATTCTAATGTTGCTAATGTTGTGGACTTAAAAAAAAGAATTAAGAAAGATCCCTCACAAACCTGCCATGAGGGACTAACAGGAAGAAAATTTGCAGTTGTTAGTGGGCTGACACTCCCGCACCACTGCACACACCTGTAGTGAATTCTGAAACATCTGATTTAATCTGACTACAGCCTGAGTGGAGTTTGTAACCGAGCCAGACTATCTTTTTCCTTGTTTCCAGTCTTTATGCTGTGCTAAGCTGGCTGTATTTTTATACCATTGACCCTTGACCATACGAGTTTCAAACATGAAATACTGAATTTAACATGAAAACTTTCATTGAAAATCCTACTTATAAAGACCAAAAGGACACAAAGCACATCTGGCCGATTGATTACCCCTGTGGGCTTCATGTGGGCTGATTCCTTCAGGGTAAAATAACCTCAGATCATCTGTTACGTTCCATTCTATAGAATATGTAAATTTCGCTAAAACCACAGCTTCCCTTAAATGGGCCAGAAGATTCCACACCTGCATGTGTTTAGCTTGAGATGTAAATCATCTGTGGATAAGACATTGATGTGGCATGCTCTTGTTTTTTGCAGCTGTATTCTAATCATCAGTCTGCAACGAAATCGCCTCATGTTTACTGTAGATGTGGCAGTTTCATTAATCAGACAAAGAAATGTTTAAAAGTTCCGCCCACCACTTTCGCCTACACTTCTTTTGAAGTAGGTTTGTTACAGTAAACCCCGCCTCTGCGTTCAATCTGTGTGTGCACTGCTGAAACCAGCTCTAAGTTTTGATTGGAATGGCTCCTAATTGTTTCTTGTTGGAAGAAAATTGTTATGTCAGTGTAATAAAATATAAGGATTTCAATTTCAGCACACCATTCCTACGAGCAAGAGCACTCTCAGTCTCTTGAATAGGTTAAAACGCAAAGACACTGTCAGCTCAGCCGCTGTGGGCTGGTCTCAGTTACTATCTACTGCCATAGACTCTCTAGCATTTTTAGGTGGATGAAGATGCTGATCTTGTCTTTTTTTTGGTGGGGGATGGAAAATGACAGACAGGGGGAGGGAATGGCCAAGATGAAAAGGAAGAAGGTGAAAGACAGAGAGGATTTATTGATTAGTGTCTTCTTCCTCAGCTGACTGTGATAAATTTAACTGTGGAAACCCACTAAAGGCTGGTGCATCTCCTGACCAACCCCCCTGATCATCTCTCCCTCTCTGTCTCTTTCCTTTGTCCTTCAGCAGTGCTCTCTGCAGCAGATCTGTGAGGTTAGATATCATGTGTCCGCTACGTGCTAATGGATATTTAGGGTGTATATCCCTGCAGGATGGCCATGCTGCACTGAGAGTGGTCCACAATTGCTTTGGAGGCAGGTTTTAATGGCTGCCATTAGGAGAAAATCAGTATGTAAAATCAGTATCAGATGTAATAAGATGTTGTAATGGCCAATAGATTTGGTTGATTTTAATTCTTTCATTAAAAAATCCAATGTCTCCCTCCTCTTAATATGATGACGGTTCCTCCAAGATAAGCGCTGTCTTCAAGGGGATTACCAGAGAAGTCTCTGTAGTGCTATGTAGGTGGTTTTACTTTACAGCTTCGTAGGTGTTAGCCAGTTAAACCTTAATTAAACCGTGTGAACACTCAGAAGAATACACTCATTAGTCTGGTTGGTTGTTCAGAGTCTCTCTTTTAAACCTTGGTCTGAATGTTGTTTCGGTTGCCTTTTTATCCTGAGAAAACAATACAACAAAAGAAAAAAAAGACGAGACACATGCACAGTGAAAGCCGAAATACGGCAAGTCAGTGGTGTTCTGGTCACAAGTTCAACCTTTAAAAAAGCCCGCATTGGTTAAAACATCTGCAGCTTTGCACGGCAGGCTTGTTTGCTTTGCTGAACAGACGCAAAAACAATTATCTTGATTTATTTGCAGACGGGTGCACAACAGACCTACATCTGCTTGACATTTTGACTTCTCGAATGCAGGTGTAAATATTAACATTATAATGGCTGTGTTCCAGTTTTATTGTTCATGCAGGCTAACAGGCATCGGGTCATTAAATGAAGCCATGGTAGATAAGTACAGCTCCATCTGAATAAAATTGTTCCTCAACAGTAAAGTATAAGTATGAAGTTGCAACATGTATTGAAAGAGTCCAGCTTTTGTCGAGTTAACAGACTCTTATATTCATGCCTCCAGGTGTTTGAGAGTCTACACTCTAACCTGACACACATTTTTGTACTGTAAGAGGAAACTGAGGTCACAAACGGAGTCGAGGCTCAGAATTAGGATCGTAAAATCAAACCTGTACATGTGTTTCCGTGAGTGAACGTGACCTATTTTATCATCTGAGTTTGAGTCAACTGTGTTGACAAATCTCCGCTGTCAGATAATTCTAGAAATATTTGCTCTAAAATCACACTGTGCCTTTTCCAACGTTCATGCTGTGTGCATAAAAGCTCCCATGCTTCACTTACTTTCACTTCCAATGCATTTGAGTCTGAATTTTCTCCAAAACAATTTGACGGAACCAGCTCGAAAGCTGCTGCGCTGAAAGCTGCTGTGGATAATTCATGGACTCCTGGAGACTGACTGCATGACAGCAGCTTCCACTGGAATCACACGTTTCAAATCAATGGGCTTTCCTCGAGCGTGAATGCACACGTGCAAAAACACTCACACACACACACACACTTACTCACATGCACACACAACCCTTGCTTGCAGTAGATTGCTCAGCCAGAGGTGCTGTGTGCCTCCGTGCTTGCCAGCTGCAGAGATGGATTGTCTCTTTGATTGTTTCAGGGCGTCAGAGAGAAACTTCTTTGATGATGGCGGACATCTGTTTGATCCCTGTGTGAGCACGCTGGATGTCTCGGCTGTGGCAACCACCAACTAGGTTGCCACAGTTGTAGGGATATTTGATCTGGAAACCGAAGCCCTTTCTGTGTGATAAACACACATGAATACACACTCCTACAAGGGCAGAACGTAAGCTCGTCATGGGGAACATGTGGGTTTGGTTACGAATATGACAGCCAATTACTGACCAGCACAGTGACATATGCGGACAAAGTTCTTTTGGAGGTGTTTTTTGCTTAATAGGCCTCTTTATTGTTTTTTTTTATTATTATTCACCAAACTTCATCAAACTTCAGAATCTTCCCAAGTTACGACAGCACAAAACTGATCAGTGGAGATTTCTATTCAGCAAAAGTAACATTTTACAATGGCTTTGTGTTTCTGAGGCCAAGCCTAAGTTTAATTTTTCCACCGTTTCCTAAACCTGGTGGTCTTCTGGTTTACTGCTGTGATCCGTGGTACACTGGCGAAGAAAACCAGATGAAATAATGAAAATGCTGGTTGTTTATTTCCTCTAAACGCCCCCCTTTTTCTAAACAGTCGGTCTACAGAAAAAAAACAACAACTCTGTTTTGTCTTTGTTAAGCAAACTACACCAATTTAGCTGAAATTTATTGAGATAAGATTGTTTTAGAGGTATGCTTAGTATTAAAAACACCTTGTTTAGGTAGAAAAAGACTTCCCATTGGTCTGTTTTCAGTAGCAAAGGCAGACCACTTGTTATTTACTTAATAGTAGACTGCACCTCATTGTGACTTATCATTTAGATATAATGTTGATTGCTGCTACTGGCTTGATGTGGTCTGCCGGTAATTTATGCACAATTTATACTATTGGTATACTATTAGGCTCTATACATTTTTTGTGCTTGTTAGCTTGCAGAATCAATGCTACATTTCAACAGCTTAGTAAATCTGCTGAGGAGGTGGATGCTCAATCAGCTATTAGCAAAAACTTTTCATGCTCTCTGTAAAAAAAAAAGAGTAAATAATCAACCCCTCTTGCCCATTTTAATGTACAGCAGACAGGAAAAACAGTGTAAGGATGAGTTAAGTGCTTGTTTTAGGCCACAAAGTTAAAAAAAGGATCATTTTTCCCCCCGTTCCCTGTTTACTGGGCTTGCATGACAGTAGGGGAATATGTTGATGCATCAGTGAGGAATTTTAGATCTGTTTTTGTGCCAACAGTGCAAGTTAATTAATGACATTAGGACATGCACTCATGAATTTCCTTCCAGGATCGATTAGATTCAGATTAGAACTGCCCATGGCCTGTAGTTTACTGGAACTGACTTGAGACCACCTAGCTAACATAAACGTTTCCTCTTTTTCACCCATGCTCAAAAAAAAAAGTGTAAGAGTGACCAAACCTTCTGTGAAATGAGCTGAAATTGGAGAAATATGTGTTCTAGTGTGTCTGGCAACAGAAGCTACCAGTTACCTCCACAATGTGTTTACTGTCGTCGTACAAAAAAGGTAGAGTGATTCTTCTTACAGGGATTCTCTGAAATTTAAGATGCTTTGTGGACCTTTGAAATGCGAATGAGATATTAAGATGTTTGCATATGGGTGTGTGAATGCCTATGTGCTTGTGTTTGCATGTGTGTATGTGTGTGTGTGCAAGTATCAGCGACTCCCCCAAGGACCGACTCATCTCAAGTCTGAGCATGCAGCAGGAAACAGGAAGAGGAAACGGTCACCACAGGGCCCCTCTGGAGTTCTGTCTTTCTTTCTGCATGTGTGGGTAAATTCAAATTTAGCTTAAGGTGTAATAATGCAAAAACATCAGTATAATCAGTATTCATGTATATGTGTGTGTGTATAGATACCACACACCAGCAGATGTGGTCCCCACCTCCTCATGCTGTCAAAATCAAAACTACTTCCCTGCATGTTGTACTTCTCACCAAAGCATCACAGGGCCAATATGCATGTCAAAACCTGTACACTGTGTGTGTGTGTGTGCTTTACGAAGGCAATTGGATTTCCCCTAATTTCCTGAGTTAGCTCTGTGTTGTCCTGTCTGAGGTTGCATCAAGTACCAGCTCTTCCTGTGACCGGGCCTCGAGCCCTGGAAGTGGAAATGTGTGAACGTGACACTGAGTGAAAGAAAAAGAGAAGCTAAAGGGTTCTGCAACTGGAAAATTGCATGGGGAAAATGTATGTGCTCGCCACGTTTTAAGGCTACTGTGTGTGTGTGTGTGTGTGTGTGTGTGTGTGGATGAGAGAGCGAGAGAGAGAGTGTGTTGTACATCCTCGCCCCATACCAGTTCAAAGAGAGCCACCCATTGAGTGTGTAACACATAAACACTGTAGGTAGTCCAACAGTGAAAAGACTCAAAAGGAGAATTTTCCTCGTTTAAAAAAAAAACTTGAATGGATGTTTGAGGACATAATTGTTTAAAAAGGAAAAAAGAAAAATTTAGTTCCTCTTATATTTGTTTCTTTATATTTATGTTTCTTTATTCTTAATGGTGTAACTTTTGTTTGAATAAAAAAACACATACTATAACTGATTCCATGACCTTTTTTAACTTTCATTTATGATGCTATATAAATACCTTGTCCCGCCCCTTATTGATTGACAGTGTTAAGCAAACAGTGCAAGGACAACATTTATTCTGCTTGCCTAGACCTTTGTGTGAAGGCTTTGCATTTAGTGGTGTTTTGTATCGAGGTTACCTGGCTATGCAGACATGCCAGGTATTTATAGGCCACTGCTAAGTTGGGGCCAGCCAGAGAGCATGTGAAGCTAAGCCACCGTGGTCAGGATCAAAGACTACAGAGTGAAGTGCATGTCTACAAACCAGCCCTCTTTCCTCTAGCTGTCCTACTTTCTGACAGCTTTTCTTCCCCCCAGCTTTAAAACTAAGTGCTTTGCTACCTGGAACTACAGACCTACTTCTCACTCAGGGTTGTGCTGATGTATTGTAGATGACTGATAATGACCTTATTTTGTGTGCTTTCCCATTTATAACAAAGAAAGAACTCATTTATTAAATTATGTAGCATCTGCCACTTCATTTTAGACTGTAGTTCACATAAATATGATAATTTAATATTCTGATTAACATTTATTTATTGTCTTCTGTGGTCTACATTTTTTATTTTGCCCTCACAAAAAAATAACATGTGGGCTTGAAAAGGCCTTGGAATGTCAGCCACATATTTGTTTACAGCAGCTTCAGGTCATAGTCCTGATCCAGGACCAGATGCATACATATATACTTATACATGGATCTTCTCTGAACTCAAGACACTCAGCATATCCACTCAAAATCTGTCGCAGGACAAATGTTGAACATGCAAAGTCACCAATGGGAAATCTTAAATACCTTTAAACTTCAAAATAATCACAATAGGGTGGATGGTGAGCCAATGTAAAAAAAAATCTTTTACACAGATGCCAGTACAAACCATCTTAAAGCAAAGATGCCCAAAATGTTAAAAAAAAAAGACTTTGTGTAGTGAGGTTGGCAGAAAACTAGCGGTGCATCCAGGAGATTATTTTGCCTTTTTTGACATTTTGGAGCTCTCACTCCCTCACTCTCACTAACAAGACTTTTTCAAATGAACATCATAGATATTGAGCCAAAAACAAGTGAGCTGACAGAGAGGTGTCACTTAGCTTGTAGTGATAGCCTGCACTGTTGCCATTTGAGACCAAATTAAACTTTATTTCCAATTTGCCTCCAGCATGTGCTGCAAAATGCATTAGCCATGCTGATTTCACAATGACTTTGGCCTTATTATTTTTGTCTATTTTTGTTTTTCAGTGCAAAATGTAGCTCACACAAGCTCAATCGGTTGACAGCAACAGACTGTCTCCATGATAGTTTTTTTCCAAAATCCTGTAAAATCACTTTGCTCTGATCTCCCACAACCCTGAACTTGGCACTCTTAAGTCATCAGTACAATTACCAAGTGTATGGTCCTCTGACTTTACTGATCATATATTGTGTGTTTTTAAGATTAATACAGTACATTAAATATTGCCAATATTTCTGCGGCCTCTTATGTTTTTAGAGTCCGTTGAGATTTGAAGATTTGACAGTTACTCTGTAGTTAACACTGTCAACTCTGTTTCACTCTGTACAGTTCTGCATCAAGGCTAACTCAGTCAAAAATTCTAGTAATTGCAGAATTAAAAAAAAAAAAACAGTAACTTTGACAGCAACTTTTGTCAACCTTAATCCAACATTTAAGTGTTTGACTTTAAAGCAGACACCAAAAAAAAAAAAAAACTCACCATAAAGTTCAGTCACACAACTTTAATCCTGCTTAAAAGTGATTGTACAAGGTGCATTTAAATTCAGAACATGAACCGCCTGCGGTCAGTGTCCTCTTCCAGATGGGCAACCATGCTCTGTGGTGCAGTAAAGTTGAGACACTGCATGTTTATTTGACTCCGTCCACTATTTTCCCGCTGAGAGGCAAATCTCCCCTGGCACCTGCAGGCTTTATCGAAAAGAAGACGAATGAGGGAGATTTCGTTTTCATAAAGTGCAATCCCTCTCTCTGACAAATCTTTAAAAACTTCCCCCTAAAAATTTTATGATGAGCCAGAGGCAGCATCCGTCATATCTCCAACATATCCGAGCTAACAGCGACGAATGGGATTTCACAGAGATGTTTATGTTCTTCTGATCTTGCTGAGATGTTTTTTTCTGCAAAATAAAGATCCTGCAGAAACCATGCAGAGGATTGTATGTATGTCAACGATGCTTTTTCCAGATGCTTAAGGCTCCAAATAGGGGGTTGGGGTCTTTTCTTTTCTGTATTGCTTCCCAGAGGTGGAGTGGGTGGATGCGCTGTCATTCAAAGTGGGGGCGTTTCTCAAAAGCTAATCTCCATCCTCCGCACTCTGCTAAAAAAATCTATTCCAGCCTCACAGTGAACCAGTTGTATTATGTTATATAATATCCAAAAAAGAGGCAGTTTTGATTAAATCGCATGGGAAATCAATGGGGAAAGAACTTTGAATTCATTTCAGTTGATGAAATAATACAGGGTGGAGAAAGCCTCATGTCTCATCTTACATGAAGTGCTGTGGTTTTGCTTTTAAGTTCTTGGGACAGATACAGAAACTTACTGATTTAAAGTTCTGCACTGCAGTAATTTTTTCTCTGTTGACACGGAATTATGGCATAAAGATTAGGATTTCAGCTTCATTTTTCACAGCATCTGGACACAAAAACAGGCAGTGGAGGTGTAAATACAGCCATTCCCTTCTGTGTCACTGGCCGGAAATTCCAGATATAATATTAAAAACAATAATAACATTGATGATAAACCAGAGTTGACAGTCTGTAATTACGTTCACGGATAGACACAGGAAGTCATGATCTTAATGAAATGACTTCTCTCTTAAGACTGTCTTTCATGGCTGATAAGTGGTGTTATCATCATACAGCTCATATCTTCTGGGAAGTGCTGAAATCAATACTAATCTCTCCATCCAGTCTGGGAGGTAATGCTGAATAAGAGGTTAATCTGGTAGCATTGTTGCTGCTGCACAGGTAGTTCATGTTCATGTCATGTTCATGCTATCCTTTAAGGCTAGATTAAGTGCGACTGGTAGGCTTCAACAAATACAATGGTAGTAATACTCAGTCTTTGTTGATACTTTAATAAGATAAAGATAACAGCAAAATAAAACACACTAAAGTGTGTTGCAGTGACAGTGTTAGTGTGCTAGTGTTTAATAGGTTATGCTAATTAACACCAAACACAAAGTATCGCTGAGGCTGATGGAAAAAATTTATCGGCCAAGTTAAAACTTTGACCTGATGGCGGATGGCTGGATGGCAACATTTCAGTTCAACCTGACAAAAATACGAACGTACCGACAACATTTCATGCCGGTCCATTCAATAGATGTTGAGATATTTAGTAAAACACAAATTTGTAATGTCATGGTGTAACTAGAGAAAAGCTCAAGGGATCACCAAATTCAGCAGGCTTCATCCTCTTGGATTCTACATTTCTTTACCAAAATAGGTAATAGAACTTGTTACTAGCGTGGACCTCAGGGGCTGATATGTGACAGAACACTGCACGACAGCCATCCACACCCTTTTTTTCCACCTCGCATCATACTGAGCTCACAGCTTCCTGCACTGGCAATGAAAGTTGGCAATGAATGTAAAGCTTGAGTTGTGGATTCATCCAATATGTAATTGCAGCACTAGAGACACTAAGCTGTATGATTAGTTAGGTTTTAAAGTATGCATGGACATTGTTCCCATGAAAGAGGAGTTTTTCAAATTAAACACTCATCAGTTAAAAAAGAAAAAAAAGTAATTTAACGTTTAGCTTTTAACACTTAAGTTAAATGCCTTGAACATTTTTCCCCCGTTGGTGAAACACCTAAAAGCTATTTAATGCTTCTGTCTTATGTTTCTCTAAGCTTTTGTAATGGGTACATAATGCCCCTAAAGTGCTATATTTTACTTTGTGATATTAAATTATTCAAGCAAAAAGTCATTGAGAAATACCATAATGAGATTGCACACAGCTGCATGACTAATGTGTAGAATCTGCAGAACAAGATTGAAACAGTGCATATTTAATTGTTCGTGATTATAATGGGAAATCCTCAGGGTATGCTAAGTGATGCTAACCCATTTATGCCATATAGATGTGACAGGCTGGCTAATTGTGGTCAGTGCTTTAGAGCACAGATCCAGAAGTTGGAAACTTGTTTGTTGTACTGCAGTGCGGGTCTGAAGTGTATTTGGTTTGTCAGGCTTTCACTGACTAGCTGGCTTGTTTGTTGCTGTTTTGAAGTCAGTTTGGGATTTCATTTCTTGGTTTTGATGTGTCATTTTATGTACATGAAGAGGATTACTCACACTTGCCATAACTTACATCAGAATTTTAACTTGGGCAAATAGGATGAACATCAATGAGTGGATGCGTTTCTCTGTTGTAGCAGTACTTTTTGATCTGGTGATGAAGGATGAGTGATGAGCAGCTTTTCATATATTAATCATGCCTATTGCATCTTTGATATGCTGAACCAGATAATGAAAAACAACTGCCAATAAAATCCAAAAAGAATAACCAGTTGACCTGATAGCACATGCTAGACAGTCAGGACTTAAAGGATTGGAATATGAGAAATTTTCATTTACTTTCCAGGCTTTTTATATCCTGAGCCAATAACACAGATGTCTTTATGTTTACCCTTTTCCATGGAGATTTGAATTTATGGCATCATCTCACCGAACACATGCCTGTTATGGCTGCAGTCAACACTCAAATCCAGCATTGACAGAAGAAAGCAATAAAATGGCTGACATGTAAACTGCCATGATGAATTGTGGTGCGAGGTGCAACAAGATGAATCACCCTGGTCCAGCCTTTGTTTACCTATGCAGCCTGTATGGTTGTAAATCAGCCACATTGAAGACTCTCTACAGCAGAGCCAAACATACTGTGTCCTCTGTTGACCAGAAAACTATGTTTTGGGCTGCTGGAGCTCGTAAATAGTGAGGCCCTTTTTTAAATGTTTTACCTAAATTAAAAGACAGTTTTCTCCTCAAATCAAATTGAAACAGATTGTTTTTCTTTTCACATATTTTATGCGAAAAGCAGTGCAGCATTTCTTAACCTAACTACTGTCGGTGCAGTTTCCCTACTGAGTGCTTCCTGGCTCTCGAGCACCACAGACCTCTTGGCTTTTCTATTCTACAAACAAGTTAATTACATTCACCTGGTGTCCCAGGTGCAACTCACTTCCTGATTGGATGACTGTAGAAAAAAAAGAAAGCAGACAGAGTCCTGAATTTGGTGTATTTCTCACTTAGAAAGAAGAAACACTTATCCTTTTAGTGTCATGATAATATAACTTCACAGAGTTCATCCAATTACACGTACATTCATGGAGATTTACATCATATTGCCTCCAAAATTTATGTTAAGGCTGTGGAGAATTTTCCCCCACTTGGTGAGAGTATTTTAATGAGGTCAGCAGCTGTGTTTCTTTCTGAATTTATTCTGATTATAGATTTCATATGAGTGGGGTGTGATCTAATGTGATCTGGTTTGTCTATGCTCTGATGCATTTCGGGACAGCCGTGTCATGTGCAAAGCAATAAAGACATCATGCATTTGTCCTCCTCAACAAGCCGAAGTTAATGTTTTTTGATTGTGATTGTGTGTTTGTTCTCTACAGAGGTCCACTCCTGCTGCCCCTGTAATTGAATCTGTTTTATTCTGATTCAGTTATGTAAATTAAGCAGTTTTTATATTGTTTTTACTTTTAAACTAATTATACTGGAACATTAGCCCGAGATATAAGACATACATTGTAACTTCATGTCTCAGTGACCAGTGAAAGTAGAGAGATGACTTGTTCCTCATTCATCTGGCTAGAGGGCTGGTCATGTGTGAAATAACAGTACTCACCTATAAAGAGTTTGATATGAAGGAAATGACAGTTTGTTTTCACAGTTGTTACATAAAAAACAATGTAAAATGTGGAACAAACTGAAAATGATGCAATATAAATGCAAGAAAATAAAAATCAAACTGTGACATTTGAATGTTGCTGCAAATTAAACTTCATAAGGAGAAATGTAAAGTTTAATACTCTTATGGGTGATTTTTTTTTTTGCATTTGTTTCTGGCTCTTTGTGGAGAGCTCTCACCTTCAATCAGTTCATAAAAAATGCTCCTGTCCTCTCTGCTTATGCAGATTTACTGTGTATACTTAGTGTTATCACCTGTGAATACGCAACACACTCAAAGCCTTCATAGAAATATTAAATGTATGTTGTGGGTTGTCCCCTCCTGTGGATCATAAGGTCCCACAGGGTGAGACAGGGCCTGGTGAAATTGAGATGTAGGGGTTTATGACTGTTCCAGCAGGATCAAAGGCTCAAAGATGGGGTAAAAAAAAAATAGTGGAATGTCATATGGATTTTCGCTGACCACCTTAGGACATCGTTTACAATGCAGACAACCCTGTCAAACTTCTTCTTACACTCGGTCATGGTTTTGGTGAGTCTTTCAAGTCTTGACTCCTCAAATGACTCGACTAGGAGCTCAAATCAGTATATCCTGATAACTTTACTGCTGTGGCTGTTTGAAGGGCTCTTAAAAACAGACTTTATGGGTTTGCCTGAAATACTGCTTAGGGAGATTTCTTTTCCCCATTTGCTTCATTTTATCCTCAGTTAACTGCAGGGTAGTGTTTCAACGGCGAGGGAATGAGATTGTCATGTCAACGTGATGAAACAATGGCGATTGTGTTGTAGATGGGTTTGGGAGTGGGTGGAGAGATGAGGTTATGTCTTCAGCGCAGCTGCTACAGTGGATTCAATGGTAATAACAGCAGTGAACACAATAGGAAGAAGCTCCTTAATGCCTCGCGCTATCTCTGAGACGGAGGATTCTCCTCAGTTAATAGCAGGCTGAAATGAAGTTAAAATATGTCCTTTAATACACCTACAGTCTTCATTGGCCTGTGATGATTATATCAACATGCACAGATGTGTTCTCAAGGCTTGTGTTGTGATGTGTTTTGAAGTTGCACATAGCTATATTTCTATGTGCAAACACACTGTGAATAACAAATGAATAGTGGAAGAACATTCATTATCCAGAAAATGTGGACTAAAATGACCTTGTTGAAATACTGTTGACATCTTTTCACCACTCCAACTATGTATTTACTTGGAGAGGCTTATCTGCAGAATAATCCGTACCTTTTTTGCATCTTTCTGTTTACTCTTCATTGTATACGCTGAAAAGCTTACTGTAAGATGTTCTTTCATTGTGGGACCTCTGTTTACAGTGAACATAGTCCCCACATTGTAGTTATTGTGTGGGGAGGATGTGTACTGTGAAGTGCACTGAGAAAGAAACCTTTTTAAATACCATGACAAAGCTACCTAAACAGATCATCCAATATGGATTTTATACAAATAGAATAGTTTAAATGTGAAAATAAGCACTACTTGAAAATACCTTTATGTTGTCCTGTATGCCTTTTTTTGTTTGTTTTTTGCAACATACACACGCACACACACACACCTCATCTGTGCAGAAATGTCTGTGGCTTTATGACGAGTGGTCAGTTGGGAGCGGCCTGCTGATTCACACAGTGTGAAATTCAGCTGGAGTTACCTCACCTGTCAGCAAAGTGAGGATTTGACAGATCAGATGTGTTGGTGCATCAAAGCCTCAGGCTGTTTGGGAACATCAGTATGCTCGAGGAGTGTGTGTGTGAGAACCATGCAAATTTGTGATCACTTGGCTGATATGCTTTCTTATTAATGTGAAGATAAAACATTCAGGGAGCGTTTGAGTGAAGGACTTCCAGGATCTGCTTTGATACTGGGGAGATGTGAATGTGTGTGTGACTGTGTGGATTTGTGTTACTAATATTGTGACAATATAAATCTGCTCAAATAGTCACATTGTGGGGACTTAACTTCCTTTTTAGGACAAAATGAGAATCTCCAAACAATCATTTAGGCTACAGACCTTGCTTAAAGTAGGCAAGAGGGGGCCATGGTTAGGAAATTAATGCAAGTCAATGTATGTCCACTAAAGTAATGAAAAGCTGGGCATGTGCGTGTGTGTGAGAGTGTGTGAGTGTCCTGAGGGGCTGCGGTATGTGGAGGTTGATGTGATTTGCCTGGACGGCGATGATGCCCTTGCTTTTGACCTCATGCTGTAGAGATGGAGTTATCAGGAGGCAGGGATAGAGAATCATAAAGCTTGTACTGCCGTTGACCTTCCTGCAACTAATGTAAAGTTCAAGAGACTGAGTAAGAGTGTGACGAAGAAAGAGGAGGGCTGGGGCTTTCTTCAGGAATTACAGGGACACATGTTGTCTAGTTCTTGAATGTGGATATTTGAGCATTAGAAAAATCAGTGGCTCCAGATGTTGACTTACAGGTAGCTTGCTGTTTGGGCTAGAAAATATTTATGGTCCAAATTTTTAGCAGGTAGGCAAGTTTGTGAAAAATGTTGACTTTGTTTTATAGTAATATGCTATAAATACAGCAGTGTCATCCACAAAGAGGAAACTAAGCTGGGTTCACAAAAACATAATAATCAAAATAACTGGTGATCTTTTGGCAGAAACTGTCCAGTCACTCACTGTGGGGCTTTGAAACTGACATTGTGAGCATCAGTATAAGTTATTCAACATATTCAAATGGTCCATTTCCTAAGCCCCGCCCCCTGTAGTTACTGTTGCTACACTCATCAAGGTTTCATCCTTGCACTCAAGCAGTTTACAAAGACAATAATGACAGCTTAAACACAGAATATTTGCCATCATTTATAAAACTTCAAGCAGAAGCTAATGATGTCGATGAATATTGCTTGCATAGTTTTTCAGTTGAAAATTCACAAGTAAGTGGAAGTAGTCATGCGGTCTGAAGAAATTCTTTTATCTGAGACTCTGTGTATCACTTCCATAAGTTGTTCTTTCTTAAGTTTCAATTGTCCCTAAAAGTGAACAAGCATAAGATTGAGTGGCTTTTAAATGAGACTGGTTAACCAGTGCTTCCTGTGCTGACATGCAAATACGTTCAATTTTTTATGATCATTAAGACAATGTACTCATAAATATGTATACGTTTTAACGTGTGTTTTTTTTTTTATTAGCCATACTTTCATTTAAATTCAGTGATGTCATTTTCTAATCTTCACTAAAACATGAGTCAGGGATTTGCAGGTTTTTTCACCCCGCCTTTTTGAAAAAACTGAGGACCAATATCGAGGAAAATGATGCATTTTCAGGTTAAGCTGGCTTAGCATGGACATGGTCTGAGGTAAATTGTCTTCCAGCAAGTTCTGCTGTCTTTGCAATATGCATGACTGCAGAATAAATGCAAGTACGGCAGTGCTTGATGAGGAGAGCGATGGACTTAATGATTCAGGCAATGAAGACTGAGGAGAAAGAGCAAACGTGTGTTGCATTCCAATCAGCTACACGTCTTTATATCCAAACATACTAATTATGTATTATGGGCGTTAATGAGCCATTGCACTGATTGCTAAACATTAGCTAGTCTCTCTCACTCCGAGCCAATCAGCCTTTTATTGGCTCCCCTCTTTGTTGATTGAATTTTATACATCGACTGCATCTGTCAAACAGGCATTCTCCCAAACACACAGGAGCATAGGCATACATTCATATACACATGTCACGTGCAGCAGCAGACATCCACAAAACACTGGAGACAAGCTTTAATCAATAAGCCACACTCTCACGTACAAGAATGCATTACTCTCTCCATTGTTTATTTTAATGTAAATGCTGTTTCCTTTTAAAATGTCCCAGGGAATTTAACATTAATTGTT
>JAQNCA010000016.1:3876394-3894569 GCA_029783725.1 Acanthurus tractus
AGAGAGAGAGAGAGAGAGAGAGAGAGAGAGAGAGAGAGAGCCAGACCCATTCACCCAACAGTAGAGCCTTCCTACCACTTCTTAGTTTCATTTAGCACCTTTTCGACATTTACATACATATGGGAAAGTTCCTTTGGTTAGTAACGTTCTCTGTGGTTACTTGAAACATTTAAAAGGGAGATTTCAAAGCCTTTAAAATCATCAGACTCAGAAATGTTACATTAAGCAACAGTGTGGTTTGATTGAATTTGATAGACCGCAACCAATTAACCAACTGTCATCTCATTCTGATTGGTGCACGTGAAATGTCACCAGATTCCAACCGAGTCAACGCCCACTTCAAACACACAAATCCTGATATTACTTTGCTGTGGTTTCCACTAAATCCTATTAACTAACAGTCAAGTGCAGCTTTATATGATGGCCGGTATTAGCAGGTTGTGCCAAATTTTTGGGTTAAAATTATGTCAGAATTAATGTTGCTATGAAAGTTTTGCAAACCATGGATGCATATGAGTTGTGCATAAGAGTTGAGAGGTGCTTTGGTTGAGGTCTGGTTAGATTTAGACACAAAAACCACCTGGTCTGGGTTAAGAAAACATCATGTTGTGGCTCATTACATCCAGTTTGGTCATCACAAACACAGCTTAATCCCAATTGTGGGTTAAAGCTATGGACATCATGGTGGCATGAAACAGCTGTCTGCAGCTTGGCAGCCAGCTTGCCTGTGTGTCATGCAACCAGCATCTCCTCCCCCTCTGAGTGAGAAAAAGTCATCTCATACAGATGCAAGATGAACTATATCAAGTTGTTATTTGATGCAATAATTTATACATACACGATGCACAAATTATCTGTGGTTTGAAAAAAGGTAAAAGCTAGCATGTTTTTTCTGGCGACTAGGCCAAAGAGAAATGATAAAAATACTGCAATCATATTTGACATGTAAGAAAAAGTAATTTTATTAACAACATTGGGAGATGTGATAGTAGTTTAGAAAAAGCACTTGTAAATTTACTCTGTCTTTAAAAGTAAAATGTCTTTGGCTTAGTTTAGCTGCTGTAGAAAAGTTATTGGATTCATTTAAGGGGGATTTCTCAATTTTGTACCAGATATTAATAGAAATTTTGATCAATCAGCAAAATACTGGTAGAATTAACCAAAAAATATCAGTCGACCAATGAGTTTTTTTTTGTTCCTTTGCTTCTTATCTCAGACATCTTTCTATTGGCCCTCTATCACTCAGCATCTCTCAGTACAGCAGATAATTTGCAGTGAAACAAATGGATCACTTGATGTTCTGCAGTATTTTATCACCATTGGTGTTGTTGGCCAGTCTACCAAAACTAATTAATGTTACCGGTCATGGCTCAGAAGCATCCAGTCAGGCTTTGGGAGCCTTTTTCCTGCATTCCCAGTCTATCCGCAGTCCTCAGCCCTCACCTCCCCCTCTATTCCTCACCCTAATATACCTGGACACTTACAAGTCTCAGTCCTTTACATGCTCAGCATAGAGGCCCCTCTCTGACAGCTTTGTCCTCAGGTTTCTTTCCTCTTGAGGACGTTTGCTTCTAAGGTACATACATAAAAAGGACAAGAACACACACACACACAAGCACCGAGCCGTGTCATGTCAGTCCAGTTGCTAAGGTACGTAATTGGCTCAGATGAGAGCAGTCAGAGCAGGCCTGTGGCATCACACATAAAAGTCTTTGCTTGTGTGTGCATATGTGTGTGTATGTGTGTGTGTGTGAGTGTGTCTGAGCCACTTTCACAGCCATGGATTAGGTGTTGTCCCTGACTAACAAGATTTGCTGTATAGAATTTAAATCCACTTCTGTGAAACCAGAACTGTGTCTGTGTTCTTGTTTGAACCTTACATGTGGTTGTCATGAGGCGTAAAAACCATGAACCACTTGTAGTAAAACTCCCGATCGCGCAGCAGCATGATGTGATGTAATGTCAGTAATGCATTGTGTCATGTGTGCTGCAGTGAGAAGGGGGTGGAGGACGAGGAGGATCTGTATGACTGCGTGTACGACGACGAGGATGGAGGAGAGATCTATGAGGATTTGATGAAGACAGAAGCCATCCCTCCTCCGGTCAGTCCTGCTCACTCTCACCCACATCTGTCCGGCCCCACTAACACAGGCTGACTCAGTTTGGCACATGTCACACCGAGCCACCATCTGAGCACTAATTTGACATCTCATGGAATAAGATGTTTGTTTTTTTTTCTTGTAGAGACATAGAATGATTATTCAACTCCAATGTCTGTACTTAAACTGTCTCAGCTGCTGATTAGCTCAACCTGGGATAAAGCAGAAACTGGCATGACTCAATATGAAAGTAACAGAATCTTCCCGGCAGCACAGCTGAAGCTCGCTCACACACACAAAACAGTACATGTCGTTAACGCAGACTGTGCCAGGACTGAAGTGCAAAAATGACAGGTTTTGTTTTTACGTTGGGTTATTCTGAAGTAGTCTGAGGAGTGATTTCCTGGAATTGTGTCAAACCTGTGAGGCTGCTGATAAAAAACTGAGAAAAACACTTATTTAACTGAAACTTTTTGTTCTTACTCATCAGTTTTTGTTTTTAACCGTTAGTTTTTAAGTCCTAATTACTCATCTATAGACGTGATTGTGGACAGATTACTTTGGACACAACCTGGTTTTAACCATACTTACAGTTTTTGTGCTATGCCAACAGAAAGATATAAAAAAAAAAAACTGCATCGGCTGTGAGATTACAGTATCTGTGTGTCTTTTTAAAGCCAATTAAAGAAACAGAAATCCCAAAAATAAGAATTTACTTCATGTTTACTTAACTACAGATGGAAGGTTGGGGGTATGTTTCTTTGTCAATGAAACATTTTTTGGAGCTTCACAGCAAAGAAAAGTATAGCAGCGTTCTTCTAAACAGCTGATTAGGTTGTTACGTGCTTTTAAAACAAACTAATGAAGGGACATGAATTATAAAGTGGCTCCACAAAGCTGGTTTGGCCTAATTTGAAACTATAGAAGCCTGGAGATCCCAAATTGATTTAAACGTTTGTACATGTGCCACAAGATGAAAATTGTGATCTATGCATATTTCAGTATTTACCTTCGACCTAAAAGCTTGCATCACACACAACAGACAAAGCTCTGCTGAAGATGCAGCATCAAACTGCCTCTGTAAGAATTTGAAGTTGTGCATCCACTTCAGGCAGGGTGCATGCTTAAGGTATCATTCTAGTGCGAAAATTTTAGCTAAAATAAGTCTATAAAAGCCATCTCATTAATCAGTTTGAGATCTCAGACTTCAAGGACCTGGATTATTGTTGGATTTAAGTCTGAGTCTCTGACTTCGCTCGCAAAGTTTCACAAACTACATCTGGTTAAAGACTCAACAGTTTGTTGGCCCGCAGCAATGATGCATAGTAACAGTTCTCCTTGTGGTTGTTAATGTGTGTGTGCATGTGTGTGTGTAGGCGTTCCAGAAGCAGGCGGAGACCGACATCAGGAGCTGCTGTTTAACAGAGATCAGGCAGACAGAAGAGAAATACACTGAGACCCTGGAGTCTATAGAGAAGGTACCGACTTACTGATTCACAGGACTTGGCAAATAAAGGCTGCGCAATATTTTAAATAACTTTAGAGTGACACTGTAGCTTAAAGTATAACACTTTTTGTTGTATGTTTATGTTGTGAATTTAAGTAAACTATAATAACAATATTAAAGTCAACAAGAGAGTGGCAGAGCAATACTTTCCCTCCACCTTGTCACAATAATAATCAAACTTCATCAGATTTAAACTTTTTTCCTGTAAATGAACAGAAGTGACATGAATCAGATGGACTTAGGTTTTGACAATGAACATAGTTTGTTTGCCAAGCTGACTTGTGAAAGTGAAGTTAGTTTTCTCAGAGTGAAAATCATCTCTGTCTATTGTTCTTCTACAGCAAAAGGATGACAAAGCACTTAAAAATCAATCTGGCCTCCTTATAACTTGCAATATGTGAAACTGTCTGACTCAAATGACCTTTTTTAAAAGTAAATGGAAAAACAAAGAGTTATATAACAAGTGTAACCCCAGAGAAAAAAGAGTGAAAGTATTATTATTATTTTCAAATTACAAGTTGGTAATGAGTAATCCCTGCACTGCTTAGAACAAACTGCACCAAAAGACAAAAAATTATTGTTTTGTCGTGGGTGTGTTCCACCTTACCCTGCACTTTTGCAGGAGCATGAGAGGCTCGCCGTCTCTTACCCCCCAGCCACAGCTACTTGTCTTGTGTACGTTCATGTCTGGAAAAAGACCTTGCCAGATTTCCCTGAGGAGCATCTCAGTCGATGACTTTGGATATGAAGTGGATGGTGGAGTCGAGTTTTTGCTCGCTCGCTCCTTTGAGATGTAGAGGTGACTGTGCGGCGGGAGTTTTCTGAGAGGAAATCATTAAATTGCAAACTCTGAAAATGAGATTATTGTCGTGACCCAGACAGTCCTCCTTGTTTTTGCTGACTGCAGCTCTTTGCAACATGGCCCCTATAATATAATAGCTTCTCGCAAAATGACTTTCCCACTCGTGCTCAAGAGGGGACGAGCCTCATTCTCTTGTGTTCTCTCTCTCTCTCTCTCTCTCCCCCTCTCTGTTGCAGCACTTTATGATGCCCCTCACCATGTTTTTAACCATGGTCGAGATGGAAAAGATGTTTGTGAACATCCCGGTAAGTCTTTGTCTGTATTTCTCGCATTGCAGTGTAATAATCCAGCTGGGTGGTCAACTTGGGGTCACAAAAATCTGTATTAAAGGGCCAAAACCCACGACTCAAAAATCATGCACATGTGTAAATAATCATATTATTGATGATGTCATATATTCATGGTTATGTTTGTTTGAAAACTGTATGCAGCGTTAAATTTGTTAATAATACATTGAAGTTAGTATCTTACTAGCAGCTCATTTAGGCTGCACCTTTAAACAAAGCAGCGCTTTGAGCTAAATGCTAACCTCCACATGAATACATTTTCACAGTGCCAGTGCTAAAATGCTGATCTTTAGCCGATACCATGTTCACCATCTTAGTTCAGTGTTGAAATGCCAAATTTGCTAAATAACACCAAGCACAAAGCACAGCCGAGGCTTATGGGAATGTCATTAGCTTGGCAAGTAATTTCTCAAAAAGTCAAGTAATGTGATCATGTGATGTTGCTACACCAAAATGACAGATAGTCCAGAGGGAGCATAAATGTCTGCACAAAAAATCATTTTCAACTGGGTGGTCAGACAGTTGGGTGGTCAACATGGGGTCACAAGTGATTTATTAGCTTCAGTATTGGCTTTCCAAAAATGTTATTTGTTATTATTTTTTAATCTCCAGTAATAAAAGAAAGAATTAAGAAGAAAATCTGCAGGGTAATCATCATGAAAATCATTAGTGCTCCTGAATGAGAGTAACAAAAAATGTGACGCAGATTAACATCATAAGACCCCTGCTGTTGTTTTTCAGGATCTTGTTAAAGTTCACAAAAGTTTACTGCTGGAAATCCAAGACTCAGTCCAACACAGAAGTTCCCAGAACCTCTACCAGATCTTCATCACCTTCAAAGAGAGGTATACTTGGAAAGATATAATCTCTTCTTCTGCTCTAAATATCTCTAAAATGTAACCTCTTACAATAACTATTGTCCAGAAAGACATTTAAAACTGTTGAAATATCTCAAATTCAAAGTCACCAAGTCATACTAGGTTTCTTTGCACTATGTTTTCATTGAGATTAAAACAAAAAAAGATTTATTTTTTTCCTGATCAGCTGGGCAGCTTTGGTTTTTCATTTGCTATTGGAAGTTTATGTTACTCAAAACCTTCATTTTAAAAGGCTGTTAAAGTCTTGGATACCAAAAGTCTGGGCACCATGCGTCCTCTTCAGTCCTCTTGCTGTGTCTCCATGTCTCAGGTTGTTGATCTATGGGAAATACTGCAGCCACGTGGAAACAGCCATTGCCACCCTGGATAACATCTGCAAAGACAGAGAGGACGTACGCATGAAGCTTGAGGTAAAAATGTTTTCAAAGTCAGTAAATGATTTTTTTTCCTGTGTTCATTTCTCACCATCTCAGAATAGACAGATAATGCCCTCATGTGTGCACCTTAGGCATTGCAGGTGATGACACCATGGCTGATGTCTGCATTTAGACTCCTGACAAAATAAGCTCAGCTCTTTATTTTAATTAAAAGCCCCAGAAAGTCTTTCAGGATGTAAATAATAAACACTGCACTCTCACTGTTTTAACAATAGCATCTCTATATATATGAGATAAGCAAATGATTGTGTATTTTTCTTCTCACAGGAATGTTCAAAGAGAGCCAACTATGGCAAATTCACACTGAGGGATCTGCTGGTTGTTCCTATGCAGCGAGTCTTGAAATATCACCTCCTTCTGCAGGTAGGTTGGCAAGTCATCACATTATAAAGCCACAGCCTTTAAATAAGTGCCACAGATATTGGAACACCAGGTTCCTCAGAAAGGGAAGGCTTTGTTTATTTCCTGCACAAACTGCTTTGGAGTCCTTTAATTTGTGAGCAAACTGAGTCTGTTCAATTTATAGATACATTACTTTATGTATTTATGCTTCAGTGGGAGCCAGTCGCTGAAACTGGGTTTTAAAACAACATTTTTTCTCTCTTTCTTTAAGTGTAACATTTTAAAAGATTTTTAAAAATTTGAACTACTATTTTAAGTGATTTACAATAGCATATGTAGACTTTAAATATGAAAAGGCACAAAAACACACTTGATTTACCTTTGACAATTTGTACTACAATTAATTTCTTTGCATTCATTTAGTTGCTTTTGTGCATAAAAAAGTAAAACTGTATTTTGAGTGATTATCGTTTAGGATAAGTAAACCTTTATACTTACTTTTCTTTTGTTGTATTTTGGCATCCTTACAGTTTTGTAAATTGAGAAAACAAAACTTGAAGTTGTTGTTTTTGCTCTGAAATAACTAAATGAAGTCATGCAATCAGTTTCTGTAGTTTTTTTCCTTTCATATCTTTAAATATCTCATTTTGAACCCACTTCTTTCTCCGGATGAAATTACAAAATCTACCCATAATTTTTCTCATGCTAGTGTTGCAAGATGAAAGCATAAAACCTCCTGTTAAAAGGCACCATGATACAAGAAATTACTCTTCACTTAATAAAGTCTTGGGAAAAATCCCATTACATCAGTGCACCCACATGTTGAACGCCTCCTACACCCACACTGGCTGATGTCATCATCTCCTGGTTTTGTTTCATGTTCCTGTTGAAAACAGAAACATCAACATGCAGCAGTGACATCAGAAATAGTAGAAAATTGTTACTGTTCCTCCTTAACGTTGTTTATGAAAAATGTTTATACAGTTTTGAATTAAATCAAACACCTTTGCGACATGTGATTAATTCATGGTTAAGGGTTACTAAGTCAATTTCCTCAAGAACGGACAAACTGGAAGTATTTTAAAAGGTAATCAACCAAACTCTGAGAGTAAAGTTGTTCTCTTCTACATGTATCTGACAGCTGTGGTTATTTTCACAACAGGATTTTCAACTTAAATCCAAAAATATTATGATGTATTTTAAAAGTCTGAAATACCAAACGGAATACAGAATAGTTCAAACTGTCTGCACCTCTAACAGCTGCAGCGATAAAATGCTGCATAAATCCTTAACGCATGAATCATAAAAAACAATATTGAAAGATATGATTCATCATTAAGAATAATTGCAGTTTTGATACCATAACAATTATTTTGCTAAAGTTTTTTCTGACAGTTCTGTCTGCAAAATTTCAGAAACAGAGTATTTTTTGTGTAATTTAATAAAAAAGCTTAGACTGCTGAGTTATAATCGGTCCATACTTTTCTGTCATCACCTATTTTCATCAAAACTCTTCATAGCTGTGTGTAACATTCATCAATGTCATCGTCAGTGATCAAAACTGGACAGAAACTTCAGTTTAAAGTCCTCACTGACTTTATAGATGACTGTCAGTAAGTGAAAGAGCCCCATTAGAGAGTTTTGATTCATCAAAGGCTTCATCATTGCCAATCAGACTCGATAAGCAGGGCTGCCTGCCGTCACTAGGAGGTGCTGTTGGTCATGTTTCCGTCTCCTCCCCCCTGCCTTCGTCCTTAAGGCTCTAAGACTCCTCTCGTCTATTTCTGTTGCTTCTTCATGAGGCTCAGGCTGAAATGACCTGCATGTAATTGTCATCTGATCGAGACAATGAAGAGTGAGGACGGAGAAAATAGATGAAGTGAAGTGAGGACTGAAAGAGAGAAGCGGCAGACAGAACAGTGCAGACAGCTTCAGAGAGACAGAGAGGTGAAGTATTTTTGAAGAGGTTTGAATCTGAATGTGAAGCTGAAGCTCAGGACAAGGTCATTTAGAAGTTACTCCTGTGTCACTGAAAATAAACCATCCAGGCATGTACTTCATGTAAGATATCATAAGTCAAAGAGTTTGTTTTCTTGAGTATAATACACACATGCTGACATTACGTATTTGTCGTACTGATGTCCGTGTTTAAGCTGCAGTATGTATATTTAATCAGTCATTCTTGTAATGCAAGTATCGGAAGGCTAGTTCCCTTAAAAGAATCCTGAACTTTTTAACAGAGCAATTTAGATTTAAATTTAGGTAGAATTGATGCATTAGGTTTTTTTTTTTCTTTTTTTAGTTAGAAATAAGATGACTCTGGCGTTTTCAATAATTTGTGGCATTCAACACAAAAATCCCACCAAAGAAAACAAAGCCTGCAGAAACAAAGAGATCGTGTTGTGTCACACTGGCTGAGATCCCTGTGGAACAGCTGGGTGACATCCAGCTGCACCTAATAAAGCATCCGCTGGTTTACTTTTACACATGGCGACGGACGAAATCTGTACAACTAATGTCTTGTCACTTCCTCTCGCTGCCTGAGTTCCTCTTTCCGGCTCTTTCTTTATTTCTCTCTTTTTTTTGTCATTAATCTTTCTCTCTTTCTTACTCACTGCCTCCACTCATCGCTTCTCCTCCTCCCCTGAACACACCACGACACGATTCCCTCAATGAGTCCATCATGTATGGTCTTGGCTATCAATGTGACCACTCCCTTCCTCTGTATCTCTGTATCTCTGTGGAGGTGTGGAGCTGGAAGCAAGGCTTGATAAATGGAACTCTGCTGTCTTGCTACTGATAATAATGCCCAGGTTGAGCTTGACTGACACCAGGGATTTGAGCAGTGCCATGCAGACGTATACGTATATCTACGTTAGCAGCTCAGTGTGTGTGTGTGTGTGTGTTTGGACACAGTTTGTATGTGCCTGTATGAAGGACATGCATGGCATCCTTCCTTATCCTCCACTGCTGAGGTCTAGATGTCTTGTTTACACTGCAGCCAGGCACTGGCAAGCAATTTCAGATACACACTTGCACGCTCGCCATAGATGAATGTGCGCACACATACACACACAGTATCTGATTTATTTCAGGACAGGATTCTTTTCACGGTAACATTTTTTTTTTTTTTTCATTTCATATCAGGAACCAAAGCATGACATTCTCATGTGTGGGCTGTGGCTTGAGTTCATGTGGCAGCAGGATAACAATGTGCATGAACATGACAGATAACATGTGTTTTTGAATGACAGATATTTTGAAATAGGTGTAATAGTTGAATACTTACTTATATTTAATGTGTTTGATTTGTTTCCGTCTAAAAGGAGCTGGTCAAACACACTCACGATGTCACAGACAAGAGTAATCTACGGATGGCATTGGATGCCATGAAGGTAAGGCATCAGTTTATCTTGCTTTTTTATCCCCTCACACTCTTATCCCAGCATGCACCAAGTGGAAAGTCCATCTCAAAGATAAATACAATAACATATTCACAATCACACTCCCAGGATAAACCTCTGAAAGTGCACAGTTCAAGTTTTTTCCCCTTAAAGTCCATGAAAACTTGGTTTGAGGTTCAGTGTTTTTGTCTCTAACTTTATATATTTAGACTTGATTAATGAAAATCTAAGTAAAAGTTAACAGAACACCTTTTTTTGATCAATTTAAAGAGTTTAGGACTTACTTCACTGGGACTTGGCAGGTGTTTTTTTTTATGGTTTTCACCTGCTGTGAAAGCCTTTGAGCTTTAAATGCAGCGTTTGTAAGTCTTTCTCATTTTACAACCCCAGAGGCTGTTTAACTGACAGCTGAGTGTCCTGCGTCAAATCCAGTTTGTTTACAAAGCCTAATATCATCTTTTGTAATATTTTTATCTTTTTTTGGGGGAATAGAAATCAGCATAAAAAATTCCAGAAACCTTTGTGCAAGAGACTAAGTGCAACTTAATTGAAAAGAGATGCTGTATTGTTTTCTGCTTTGTGTGCAGGACTTGGCTCAGTACGTAAATGAAGTCAAGAGGGACAATGAGACGTTGCGAGAAATAGATCAATATCAGAAGTCCATTGAAAACTTGGTAAGCCACCTGTTTCCTCAAAATATCAAGAACCTGATCTCAAGCTCAGATTGCTCTGGAAGTGCTTCTTTCCTGTCAGACCACAACGTATCCTTCTCCTTCTGCAGAATCAGCCTCTGAAAAACTACGGGAGACCCAAAGGTGACGGGGAGGTACGGGTGGCTACAGTGGACAAACGAGCTAAACAGGACAGGTGAGATGTGAGGCTGACGGTCCGGTTTGCTGTTCGCTGACTGATGGATTGCAGCTTGACGAGGGTAGATGCTTTTAAAATATAAACTAATGTGTCTTGTAAGTAAAGTGAAGCAGTTTCTGGTGGATTGCACAAAAATCAATGCTAGGTTCAGTTTACATCTTCAGCAGTTAGCCAATGCTTATGATGCTGCTTACCAGCAGATTAAACCGTGTTCAGGGCAATCAAAAGCTTTCAACACCGTTCATGGGGCTTTTAGTGGGTGAAAGCAATAACTCTTCAGGGTAAGTATTCCAAGTTACATCACTCGATCATTGTCATCTACAGTGATGATGGTTTTGTGACCAGGGTGTGTGATTTCACCATGGACCTGGAACTTGGCTCTATAGCTTTGCAGAAACCAAACTTCTTTCTGAGAAACAGACAGAAGTGACAGAAAGCCACATTCAGGGTGTGGGGGGGGGGGGGTTCAGAGTGATGGCTGTGTTGTTCCAGGGGAGAAACTCACACGTTTCCATTGCCCTGCTAGTGAGCACGTTGCCGTGTTGGAGAGACTGGTTGCCATTGCACGGCTCTTCAGGTTTCCACCAAACGTTCCCCCTCAGGTGCCTTAGAACATCACAGTTGTGCTCGGTGTTTACAGTCAGACCCGGGGGGACAAATTCAGGGTGCACCACCCTGTGAAGGTCACAGAGATCCCCCAGCATGCTCTTGGTTGCTATCCTGTCCTGATGTGCCTTCTTCAGTATTAGAGACTGCAGGCTCTCTGACTGTTAAAACTTCTTCTGATCATCTTCAACAGGCCATCATTGGCCTGTTGAAGATGCTGGCTTAAGAAAACCTTGTAGACTTCAACGCTGGGCTGTTTCTGCTCAGGCGTTGGGAAATTGCAAATGCGCACACACAACTGATCACAAAAACAAGTGTGACTCAGGTGTTTATGATGATCAAGCGGTGAAACTCGGACAATTACTCACAAAAATGTTTGCTCGCATCTCATGCATACACATTTTTAAGCAGTTCTCCGTTCATGTGAATAAATGCAGCTTTGTCATCAGACTGAAAACTTGCCCTTCCTCTCCAGGAGGTTTAGAGTTGCGTCTGCTCAACACTTGTTGCTTATCTTAATGCAGCATCTTAAAACAACGGGTAGCTTGAGTTTCAGCTTGAGGCAATCCATATCACTGAATCAATCGCAGAAACTGGAGAGGCAGACTCCTCTGACGTGCCCAAAATAAGCTAAAACTTTAAAGGTAGTGAGTGGGATTACTTATGACCATGCAGAGTTCTTAATAAACACACTGTGACACTGTGGAGTGAATCATATTTAAAGCAGAAGTAATGACTTTCACATGATGCTCTTTTTAGGCACATCTTCCTGTTCGATGCGGCTGTGATCGTGTGCAAACGCCGAGGAGACAACTATGAGATGAAAGAAGTGATCGACTTACACCTCTTCAAGATCACCAACAACCCCACATCGGACAAGGAGAACCGAAAGGTCTGCACACCCACAGATACATTGCTGCTGGGGGAGTCTTTTTTCACTGCACACATTTTAGCTTTAGGGAGAAATTATAAGCTTATTTGTTTTCTTTACACATAGAGGTGTTTAGAAGGTTTATCGTTTTGAATTGGTTTGTACGACATGGTCAGGTTTGGACACACAGGCAGGTCTCTCAGGTGAGTCTCCCTCCTCGGCAGGTGCAGGTTTTTCATGCTTCAGATCTGGCCGTCATCTTGGAAACAGACATTGGCACAGAATTCAGTCATTTAAGTTGTTTTTTTTTTCCCTCTGTTTGTTTGGCAGCAACACGTCTCTTTGTGAACATTTCCCTTTTGGTTCCAGAAGAGTAACTCAACTCCACTTTTTGCCCGGCCACAGTGATGATGTTTTACCTCAGACACGCAGACAATTGCCTCAATTAAATCTTAAGGCAGACAGAAGCAGAACTTGTAGCTCTGTTCTTTCAGACCACATTTATTACTCATATTTGTGGAAAAACACTTGAAACACACTTTTCTACCTCTTAATTGTACCGCACACAAAAATGAGACCATTTGTCAATATAAACATAGACTCTTTATATCCAAGGAAAGAATTTCTCTGTAATTTTTACAGACAAAAAAAGTTTGTTTCTACAATTTGTGCTTCTTAGTTACATCTCAGCTTAAAGCGTGAATCACATGTCTGAGTTTCTCAGGTCCCATCGGTGGCACCACTTTGAATCCACACTGATTTAGTTCCCTGACTGAAAAAGAAAATGTCTTGAGCATTAAGCTTTTAATTTTATGGTGTGTTATCACCATTTTCAAAAAGCAATAACCCACTTTAAGCTGTGATTTATAGTGATTTTCTCACAGCTACTGTAAAACAGCCTCTGATGGCATTTAATTTCACCCAGGGCTCCATACCTGTGAGAACATTCTGCTTTCCACTCTCACTCTCTCTCTCTGTTGCAGTAATATACAGTGGAAAAAATAATAGCGGAATATACCCCTGGAACTTGTGTAAAATAAAAAGAACAAAACAAGCATCTGATGTATCAAACAAATCAGCCATAATGGAGGGAAGTCTTGCACCGTTAAGTCCATTATTGCCTCTTTATGACTGAGTCAGCAAAGCTCAGGAACCATGTTGGACTCCTGACAAACCAATTAACAGCGCTACTTCAGCGTAATGAGCAGCCATAACAATTCATCAGGTAAACGCAGCTCCATAAAACCGAGCAAAAACTGCGTTAACGTGCCTCCTCACACTGTTTTATAAGCACCTGTGCAAACCTCGACGTCTCGCCGCTGCTAAAATTAATTACATGCAAAAAAAAAAATCCTTTCAGCTCATAATTCAGACAGCAAAATAATAGAAAAACAGGAAAGAGCCTCAAATAATGTGGTACATGCTTGTTCCGGCACATGTTTTACATTGCCTCGTTCATTTACCAGTGTAATACTGAAACAGTGTCAGACGAGAACAGTCTGCCGCCTCCCAGATGGTGTTATCATTAAACCGTGCTTTGGGCCTGACTACAAACACACACACACACACACCCGCACACACGTGCATAAACACACGCATGCACACACTTACACACACAGTGAATACTAAGTGCCAAATGGTGAAAAATATTGCCAATCATTATGAAGAATGATTTCTACAGCGTGCCAGGAAACAATGATTTGGACAATAATGATGTTGTAAATAGCGGGCATTAGCACGCTCAGACCCATATGGGCTTATGTCGTTATGTTTGTGTCTGAAACTTTCAGTTACGTCAGTGTGATTCACCTCTGACATGATGAATTGGATGCAGTTTGTTTGATTGCATATTTATTATGCAAATGCCAAGGATAACAGTGTCTGACTGAGGGCAGCGGCAATGAGAACTTACATCAGAGAAGCAAAATTGTCACATTTACATGCCAACAAGTCAGATGGCAGAAAAAAAAACCCAAATAACCTTAAAGTCAGAATCGTTTCTGAAGTGAGTAGCAAAGATTTGTGACACCAAATAAAAGAGGAAAGTCATTTTTCATGCTAAAAATAATAGTCTGAAACTTTTGCAGTATGAAGTGGTTTAATACCATCTTTACATGCATTTCAGCTATAAGAGGTACTAAAATTAATATTTTTAAAACAACAAAAGATCAGATTACTGTGTTTTGTGTGTGAGGTAGAGGTGCTTAACCACATCTGCCCAAGGGCCAGAATTTTTCTAAGCTAACACTGCGGGGGCTGTGCTTTTATTAAAAAAGACATAAAAGGCTCGGCTTAATTAAAGGCATTAACAAGGTTCAGCTTAATTATTTTGAAAGGAGATCAACGGAGACGTGATCATACCTGGATCTGGATCTGTGATGCTTTAAAATGTGAGAGAGAAAAAGATCAAATCTGACAGAAAGACAGACAAACACCTCCTTCTCCTCCTTCTCTTTACAAATTGGTAGCAAGAGATATCTTTGCTGAGCATAAGTCTCGGCGTCCACTGGGAATGCCTCTGTGGAGCGCCGCTTTTCTCTTCTCTTTTCTCTTTTCCTGACAGCGCTGTGAGCTTGGCATGTTTTTAGCCTTCAGAGCCGAGTGCGAAAAAAGTTCAAAATCACAACTAGGAGCCATGAAAAAAAAAAAAAAAGTGCATCTCGCGAGCATCTGTTTAGCGCTACTTTCTAAAAAAACAGAGACATGTGTTGACACAGAGGCTAATAGGCAAATATTTAGCCTTTGAAGTGGGTAATGGTGGATGATTACAGGCCCACTCACCGCTCGGGTCTGTGCACGCTGTCTGATGCCCGGCAGTTATGTGGCACAGCTACCTCACACACGTTGTTTCCTCTTCTCCCTTTTGCTCTTCCTCTCTGTTTTGTCTCTGTCTGTCAGTTCTGCAGCCCTCCAACCTCTCAGCCTTTGTGTTCGCTCCCCCCGAGGCATTCCTCTTTCATTTTGCATCTCTTTGTCTCCATCTGTCTCCCTGCATCCTGTCTCCTTCAGCTCCTGCCCCCTCCCGCTCCGTTTGTCTCTCACTCAAAGCCTCATTTTATTTATTCGCTGTTGTTGTTGTATTTTTCTGTCTCAAATGTGTATGTTTTTTTTTGTGTTGTTTTTTTTTTTTTTCCCTTGCAGTGGTCCTACGGATTCTACCTCACTCATAACCAGGGCCAGAGCGGCTTTGAATTCTTCTTCAAGACCAAAGAGCTGAAAAAGAAGTGGCTGGAGCGGTTTGGCATGGCCATGTGAGTGTGTTATTGTCTGCTAGTGTGTGCGCGCTCATGCGTGACGGTGTGACAAGAGTGTGTGTCTCTTTGCCTCAGCTGCATTTCGTCACAGCATCAAAGCGCTCGCAGTGCCCGTCCTGTTCTTCAGGTCGGGCTACTTGATGATTTATGAGACTGTGACAAACAGATAAGCAGATTATACGTCACACATTTCATTTTCAGACCAGGACCTGATTGAAAGTGCAATAAAACTAATGCATCTAATGAATAATAAATACATTTATAAACAGCATGTATGTAGTTTAACTACATTAGCCAGTTTACCGACTGAACTGGATCTAAACTGACAAATTAGTGCTGAGAAACAACATTTTATTTGTAGAGCCATGAAGGACAAATAACTAATTGCCTCAAAGATCATCTACCATCCGTTCTACTTGCGGCAGTGTTGACGTGTACACTGTGTTCTGTGCATACAGTAGTAGAAGTTAATCCTGCCGTGGTATTGCGCAGGATTTATAATTAAAAGCTGAGTTCTAAAAAGCAGAAAAGTGAAGAGAAGCCTTCTCTGCTGTTATTGTTGTAAATGTATGCAGCTGTTGTTTGAGCCACAGTAGGGGGCCAGGACTCAATTCTCTCATTCCAAACCATGAAATGAAGCTGTAATTCAATTAAGCCAGAATTGCTCCATTCATCACGACCAAGAAGTGCACCGAAATTTGTTTTATGAGATTGGCACCAGAAAGATATTGACAGCTTGCACAGTATAGCAGAGTAGATTATGTCCACAAATAGTACAACACTTGCAGTAGGCAAACTTTCCCATGCCAGTGCCATCCCTGTTCACTCCGATTTGCTGCAGCCCCCCCACCCCCCCCAATTTTAAAAAACAATGGCATTAGGGGACCAATTAATCTGCTGTGTGCCTCTGGAGAAGATTTATAGAGTCTTGAAAATTCCTTCAGTCCCAGTGAGCGCACATTTTTGGATGATGTGTGCGTTTCGCAGTCAAACAGTGTCTGACAAAAGTTGCAGTGAAGTTGCATTATGGGAAGGGCTGACCACCGCAGCTAAAGTTTGGACTGTTCTCTTTTAAATGTGTCATTCTCAAGTCCCTCAACTTTATTGAAGTACAGCACCAAATGACTAAAATGACGTCCTCATATCAGTATTTTTATTTGTGTGTACAGCCTAAGAAATAACTTTTAGATCGTCATAAAACACTGTCACACTGAGAATAATGCAGTTTTCGATGCCATTAAATCTGTTCAGCATGTGTCAATAGTCTTAATGGACTTATATCGTCTTATAGTCAGCTCATGTACAAACACAAAATGTGTGACTAGAAATTCCACATCCTATTGAACGGAGACGTGTTCAGATCTGTACATCCTAACGAAACCAATATCACCTTTTAATGTAAATTTAAAATTGAATCTCTACACCATCAAAGCTACGCTAGTCCATGCACGACTGCGTGTGATCGTCAAACTACAGACAGAAACCCAGAGTCCAACCCAGTCCTCCTGTATCTCATTAAGCTCGAGCTGAGGTAGCAGCTATCAGATTGGTCATTGTGAGATAATGACAGTGACAGCAGCAGCAATTAGTTAAGAACAGTGGGGCTCTTGAGCAGGAACAATTAGAATGAAATTATGAAAATAAAAAACTGATAACAAAGAACAAAAAGTCTTGGAAATAATATTTTTGAACTCCAAAAGAAGAAACAATAGAAAGTGAAGAAGAGGATTAAGAAGATGAAGCTGGCTGTGAAGTGAGAGAACGGGGGCTTTGGGGGCTGAATTAACGAGCTGCAAGAACAGAGAGGTGTCGCCAGACAATCACATGCTCCCACTGCGGCGCTTGATAGCTGATCAGTGAACAGTTGTTTTCTCAGGTGCCATCTTCATTTCCAAACATCCCTATGTTTCCTGCTTGACAAAGATTCAGCAGCCAAGAGGAGAAAGCACACACACGCACACACACACACACACCCACGCACACACACACACTCACACAGCTCCACGAACAGAGAATACAAACTGTTGCTTAAACAGCGGTGAGTGAGAGGTCCGTCCTCAAAAAGCCAGGAGACTGTAGATAAAGTCACATTGTATCTCTGAGTTTTAAAGTCCTTAAAATTCAAGCGGCTACCTCTCAGAGCAAGTTTCAAGCGTACAAAGTTGCACCGGAAAAGCTCTCAAAGCTTCAGTACATAGAAAAGCAGTGGAACTGGAATAAGCCGTTCATACTTCTAAAGTCGAGTGGAAAGAAGAAGGAGGCTCAGGAGGTTTATGAGGGGGATTTTTTTTATAAACTTGCCATAGCTACATATTTATTTCTTTCACTGTGATGATTTTCAAGGTAAAGGTGGACCCTCTTTCTTGTCAGTGGTATGCAATTTCTACTTAATAACAAGTTTTAGTATGAAGTGCATGTATTGCTTGACCTGGGAACAGAGAAGAAAACAGCTCTGAGGTTCTCTGTCTGTTCCTCCCTCTCAGCGCTGTTTGTCCTGTGTATTACAGAGGACATGTTGAAGCACTTCAGCTCGACTAATTATTTGTTTTAAAAGCAGTACCTGCGCAAATGAAGCCACGAGCTTATGCAACAGTGGCATCACGTCGAGCTGTTGAAACAAAAAAGCGACCTCTTTAATTTGAATTAAACAGGCCTTTGCGCTACAGGCAAAACTGGGCAAATCCTGTCTTTTTCTTTTTTTCTCACACAAACACACACATACACACACTTTCACATACACACACACACACACACACAC